>OZ038378.1:184500424-185012927 GCA_964036045.1 Eutreptiella sp. 'Long Island Sound 2002' | reverse complement strand
GTCTCCCAAGGGACGGGTGCACAACCTGCTTATGCAGTTTTTCACCCCGGACAGCTCAAAAATGGAAGTTTTTGAAACTTGTTTTTGTGATATTGTGATCACCTAAAATGACCATCCAAGCTATGGAAAGCATGTTTTAGGCCGTATTTACGTGTTTTTCGCCCGATTTGGGTATTAGGTCCGGGGGGGGGGGTCTTCCAAGGGATTGGTACACAACCTGCTTATGCACTTTTTCACTATGGGCAGCTCAAAAATCGAAGTTTTCTAAACTTGTTTTTTTGATGTTGTGACTACTTAAAATGACCATCCAAGCTATGCAAAGCATGTTTTAGGCCGTATTTGCGTGTTTTTCACCCTATTTGGGTGTTAGGTCCGGGGGGGGGGGGGGGGGCTCCCAAGGGACGGGTGCACAACCTGCTTATGCAGTTTTTCAACCCGGACAGCTCAAAAATCGAAGTTTTTGAAACTTTTTTTTTGATATTGTGACCACCCAAAATGACATTTCAAGCTATGCAGAGCATATTTTAGGCCGTATTTGCGTGTTTTTCACCCTATTTGGGTGTTGGGTCCGGGGGGGGGGGGGTGTCTCCCAAGGGACGGGTGCACAACCTGCTTATGCAGTTTTTCACCCCGGACAGCTCAAAAATCGAAGTTTTCGAAACATATTTTTTTGATATTGTGACCACCCAAAATGACCATCCAAGCTATGGAAAGCATGTTTTAGGCCGTATTTACGTGTTTTTCACCCTATTTGGGTATCAGGTCGGGGGGGGGGGGTGTGTCCCAAGGGACGGGTGCACAACCTGCTTATGCAGTTTTTCACCCCGGACAGCTCAAAAATGGAAGTTTTTGAAACTTGTTTTTGTGATATTGTGATCACCTAAAATGACCATCCAAGCTATGGAAAGCATGTTTTAGGCCGTATTTACGTGTTTTTCACCCGATTTGGGTATTAGGTCCAAGGGGGGGGGGGTCTCCCAAGGGATTGGTACACAACCTGCTGATGCAGTTTGTCACCCTGGGCAGCTCAAAAATCGAAGTTTTCGAAACTTGTTTTTTTGATACCGTGATCACCTAAAATGATCATCCAAGGTATGTAAAGCATGTTTTAGCCGGTATTTATGTAGTTTCCACCCTATTTTGGGTGTGTGTTGCTCGCGGTAGATTCTCTGCGAGGTGGACTTGCCGAAGGCAATAGAATTTCCGAAACTTGTTTTTTTGATATTGTGACCACACAATATGACCATCCAAGGTATGTAAAGCATGTTTTAGGCCGTATTTACGTGTTTTTCACCCGATATGGGTATTAGGTCCGGGGGGGGGGGGTCTCCCAAGGGATTGGTACACAACCTGCTTATGCAGTTTTTCACCCCGGACAGCTGAAAAATCGAAGTTTCTGAAACTTGTTTTTTTGATATTGTGACCACACAATATGACCACCCAAGGTATGTAAAGCATGTTCTAGGCCGTATTTACGTGTTTTTCACCCTATTTGGGTATCAGGTCGGGGGGGGGGGGGGGGGGCTCCCAAGGGACTGGTGCACAACCTGCTTATGCAGTTTTTCAACCCGGACAGCTCAAAAATCGAAGTTTCTGAAACTTGTTTTTTTGATATTGTGACCACACAATATGACCACCCAAGGTATGTAAAGCATGTTCTAGGCCGTATTTACGTGTTTTTCACCCTATTTGGGTATCAGGTCGGGGGGGGGGGGGGGGGGGCTCCCAAGGGACTGGTGCACAACCTGCTTATGCAGTTTTTCAACCCGGACAGCTCAAAAATCGAAGTTTCCGAAACTTGTTTTTTTGATATTGTGACCACCCAAAATGACCACCCAAGGTATGTAAAGCATGTTTTAGGCCGCATTTACCTGTTTTTCACCCTATTTGGGAATCAGGTCCGGGGGGGGGGGGGGGGGTCCTAGGGGATTGGTACACAACCTGCTTATGCAGTTTTTCACCCCGGACAGCTCAAAAATGGAAGTTTTTGAAACTTGTTTTTGTGATATTGCGATCACCTAAAATGACCATCCAAGGTATGTAAAGCATGTTTTAGGCCGTATTTACGTGTTTTTCACCCCATTTGGGTATTAGGTCCAAGGGGGGGGGGGTCTCCCAAGGGATTGGTACACAACCTGCTTGTGCAGTTTGTCACCGTGGACAGCTGAAAAATCGAAGTTTTCGAAACTTGTTTTTTTGATACCGTGATAACCTAAAAGGATCATCCAAGGTATGTAAAGCATGTTTTAGGCCGTATGTACATCTTTTTCACCCTATTTGGGTATTAGGTCCCGGGGGTGGGGGGGGGGGGTCTCCCAAGGGATTGGTACACAACTTGCTAGTGCAGTTTTTCACCCTGGGCAGCTCAAAAATCGAAGTTTTTGAAACTTGTTTTTTTGATACCGTGATCACCTAAAATGATCATCCAAGGTATGTAAAGCATGTTTTAGCCGGTATTTATGTAGTTTCCACCCTATTTGGGGTGTGTGTTGCTCGCGGTAGATTCTCTGCGAGGTGGACTTGCCGAAGGCAATAGAATTGCCTTGCATGTGGTCTCTTGTAAAATACACTCACAACCCTATGTCACTGGCAAATTCGTCACCAAACCCATGTCTTATGTGGCTGCACTACATCTGGTACTGAATCAAAATGAGGTACCCCCCGCGTGCCCAGGTGCCCAAGCGTGAGAACACACAGTGGCACTGCAAGTAAACGCTGCCCCCCAAATAAGGCATGCTTCCAAACAAACTGCACCTTCACATGCCTACTTTGAACGCCTAAATGACGTAGCTGCCTTTTCCCTGTACTGACAAGAAAGAAACATGCCATGCAGAAGACAGAGTCAAATCATTATTTGCGTATACATCTGTATAAGGTGTTGTAACATCACTGCTGGGAAGCAAAGTTCAAAGCAAAGAGTCATCTGCTTCAAACGACGATTTTAGCACTGGCACAGCAAATGCCGCCTGCAGCAATGCATCATGGGCTGCAATCTGCTGCTGCCACCGCCTCTCACATGGGTGAACTGGTTACCACAGTGGGGTGTGCTAAAGCAGGGTCAAACTTGTCATCAAAGACACAGGCACAGGCACCTTTTGGATTTTATTAGGAACATGCACCCCAGCTCAACAAACAGACGTTGCGTGTCAAGGCCGCACGCAGGTCACAAAGCGCTCCACGCATGCAAGTCCTGGTATGCATATGCAGCAATGTTCGGCTGCAACGTTGCGTGTCAAGGGACTCGCTCCACTTGCTGACCTTTGCTCATCCATGAGACGATGAATAGAGTGAACCAGCACCCTGTAAAATATACATCATGCGGCCAAACAAAGCATCCACTTCTGGGCCCCACATTCCAACACCCAAACAAAATGCCCGGAGGACACTTTATTTGGGCGGGGGGTTTACAATGTCAATCCTTCGGATATGCCCTCGTCCTGCTCACGCCGCGCAGCAAATCCGGCCTCGTGGCCGGCTGTCGGACGACTTTGCAGAGCCCCCTGCCCTTCCTCCCTCCAAACGCCACCACATGAGACACGAGAAGGAGATGCACCGGCGGGCGAAGAGCACATGCCATGCCTGCACCTCGATCACCCAAGGGCAATGCAGCTCCTACTCCTAAACATACATGGACACAAGGGAAAGAAGAGACGTACAGGGCAGCGGGTTAAGCTTGGTCAGGGTTAGTGACAAAGAAGTGACAACAACTGACACCCTTCCTGTGGATTGTGGACAGCGGTGTGAAGCTGTTCTATTTCACTACATCAACCAAACACCCTCGCAGTACAAACGGAATGTTGCGGTCGCGCCCGGCGCACACGCGCACGCCCGCATCTGCACACGCAGTGTGGCTGGCAAAGACTTAGGCAGACAACTGCCTGGGGCGATGCCAGTTGTGCCGGGGCTGTTGTAGGGGGAGAAATGCGTGGGTGCGACAGACAAAAGGCCACCCTACAAATGGTCTCGGGCTGACAGCAGCGTCGGGAGAGGGGGCCTCTCAGGAAGGAGCGCGGCGCAAACCTCGGGCGGGGGGGCGGGGGCGTCTGTGCCGGTTCCAGCGCAACCCACGCACCAATTATCGGTCGAAAAGGAGGCGGTGGTAGTGGTAGTGGGCCTGGGCGTGCACAGGCCCGTAACAGGTGTTGCTCGTTGAATGTTACCGCCCTCTTCCCTCAGCGGGGGAATCCCTGGGACTTCCTGGAATTCGCTCCGGTTTCGCTGCACCCGTCCCCGGGAATCCAACTGACAAGTCAGCAGCATCCCACATGCACAAAGCTGTCCTTAATAAGAAGGAAAAATCTCGTTGATAACCCAAACAGCGCTCATACTGCCATGAAGAAGGCACCCTGGGGACTACACACCGCAAAAAGTTCAAATCATCCAGCAATACATCCGTTTGGAGTTTGCCATTGGCAAAGAGCAGACATATGACGCTTTTTTTTTTGCATTCCAGAGAACAGCACCGCCAGGAGACTAAGGTGAGAGCCTGAGGGCTACATGTCCGACACATGCTGGTGCTAGGACCAGAATCAAGCAGTATCGTCCGACGCAGGCTGATCCCTCACAGCAAGGGAATACACTGTCTTTTTCCAGGGATACCATAGAGGATACAGAGGATGGTGCCTAGTGGTCAGCCACGCCTCCAGAAGGGGGCGCAAAGAGAAGACACATGGACCTTCACCCGCAGTCGGTGCTTTAGGAACAAAACTTTGGCCATTAGCCGCCAGCGGTTGGCAGCTAATCGCCGGGGGTTTGCAGTTACCTGCCGTCCAAAAGGGCTGTCCTGAGAGAAAATGGAAACAAAACCAGATTGTCATAGGACAGCCCTGAGCACGCATCCTGATCATGTGGCCAAACCGCTCATGTGGGTCATTGTGAGAAAAATGTACATGGAGGGTAAAATTTTTGGCGCACTCATCATTCAAACTGCATCATTTCTCGTGTCTGAAAGGATACGCTAAGAACAATCAAAAAAACGCAGTGCATCCATCTGGTACAGAAGTCTGCATCCAAAACTTTGGGGTAAAGACTTTGGGGGGTGGGGAGGGCAAACATAATTTTGTGCCACCTTCGGCGCCCTCTTCTGATGGGCTTTCGTGTTGGCCCACCAACTTTCAAAAAGGAGGGGGAAACCCAACGGTCACATGAGGCCAAATCTGAAAAGCCGCGGGGCAAAGAAAAGGTCACAAGGGAGCAGTGGGTTAATGCGTCAGACAGAAAGCGGTGTGTAGGCCGGCGGTGCGGCGGGCCGAACGGGTCATGTATGAAATCGCTTGAAGAGAAGCCGTTCTGAAGGAGCTGTACAGCGGCGGTCAGAAAAGCGGTTGCTGTTGAGCATTTAAGAGGCGGCTTTTTAGCGGTTACAAAAGCGGTTGGCAGAGGCTGGGTTGGAGACAACTGTTAGGCAGTTAAACGGCAGGAGGCGGCTTTTTGCCGGTCGCAAAAGCGGTTGGCAGGGGTAGCTTAAAGAGAAGCCGTTCTGAAGGAGCTGTACAGCGGCGGTCAGAAAAGCGGTTGCTGTTGAGCATTTAAGAGGCGGCTTTTTGGCGGTTACAAAAGCGGTTGGCAGAGGTTGGGTTGGAGACAACTGTTAGGCAGTTAAACGGCAGGAGGCGGCTTTTTGCCGGTCGCAAAAGCGGTTGGCAGGGGTAGCTTAAACAGAAGCCGTTCTGAAGGAGCTGTACAGCGGCGGTCAGAAAAGCGGTTGCTGTTGAGCATTTAAGAGGCGGCTTTTTGGCGGTTACAAAAGCGGTTGGCAGAGGTTGGGTTGGAGACAACTGTTAGGCAGTTAAACGGCAGGAGGCGGCTTTTTGCCGGTCGCAAAAGCGGTTGACAGGGGTAGCTTAAAGAGAAGCCGTTCTGAAGGAGCTGTACAGCGGCGGTCAGAAAAGCGGTTGCTGTTGAGCATTTAAGAGGCGGCTTTTTGGCGGTTACAAAAGCGGTTGGCAGGGGGGGGGGGTCCGCCACTCCCCAATTCCAGTGATTCCCTGGGATTCCATGTGCTGCAGCTTTGGACTGCAGCCGCTGGGGCTGAGAGTTAGGGAGGCGAGGAGGAGGCGAAAGGACGATGCGGAAGCTGCCGCCACGGGGCAGCGCGAGAGGAAAGGGAGAGGGCGGTGGGGCGGAGCATTGATGGGACAGCAGGCAGAGTGGGGCGGCGGGACTTTGCAAGCGGCCGCGCAAAAAAAATTCCAGAACACATTTCTGCTGGCGGCAAAAATCGTTTGCCCCAGCAAAAGCTGAAGGGGGGCGGGGGGGCATGAAATGAATGGAACACAAAGCAGGAGGTTAGGCGGACGTTCACTTCCCGGTGCATGCAACGGGTGCAGGGTGAAGGTCGGAAAAAACGAGGGGAGAAAGGCTGGGGCAAACGTCATTGTGCGTCATGATAACTTTCCTGAACGAGACATGACAAGGGCAGGACTGGGGGATGGAAGGGATCGGAGGGGCCGTTGGTAGCGACCCGGGCGAGGCTCCTTTGTATTAAACTTGGGATTCCGTTGCCAACACGAGGCGTGCGCACGCGTCCGCCCTTGCCCGGCGGGGGCGCGCCTCCGCGGCGGCTCATTCTTCCGCGGCGACCATGGCCGCCACGAACTCGTACTTCTCCAATTCGCGGCACAGATTCGCGATCTGCCGGTCCAGTGCGGCGATCCGCGGTGAGGCTCGGGAGTCCTCGCCCGGTGCACTCGTGCAGTGGCCCACGTAGCGCTCCAGGACCTCGGGGTAGTGGGAGCGGATGTCCCCGCACCACGCCCGGCACACCCGCATCAGCGCGGCGGCACACGCCGGGTCCTGCAGGTGCTCGATGACGCACGCCAGCACGGCCCAGTTCAGCACCTTCTTGGGCTTCCCGCTGAAAGTCAGTGGGGCCTCCCCAGCCTCCGCCCGGAGCTCCTGCAGCCGGGCCCACTGCCGCTGCACCGTCTGCATGCGCTGCACGAGCACCGCCCCGGTCCTCGCCTCGGCCGCAGCCGCGCCCGTCGCCGGGGCAGCCCCGGCCCGGTCCGGCTGCAGCCACGCACGGCGCCGGGGCAGCGGCACAGCGCCGGCGCGCAGCCGGCGCCACTGCACCCCGACGTCCGCGACCCAACCGAGTGTGACCGCCGGGGGACGCGGGGGCGCGGGTGGCTGCAGCGTCACCCAAAGCAGGTCCCCGGCCGCCCCCGTCCCTTCCATCGGAGCCTCGATGGCGGGCTGCGCCACCCCCTCGCCCTCGACGCTGAACACGATCTTGACGGCCCCCTCCCGCTCGGCGAGGCACCGCAGGGCCTCGCTCTCCCAGGGCCCGAGGTTGTAGCGCAGGGCCCGCCGGGGGTGGCGCGCGCTGGGCCCCAGCGGCACATTCAGGGCGGCGTTGAGGCGGCGGAAGACGTCCGGGAGCGTCGGGGCGTGGGGGGACTGCCGCAGCTGCTGGACGGCAAGAACCCACGGGTCGAACCGCGGCTCGTCGTCGTCGTCGTCGTCCGCCGTCGGACCCTCCGCCGGCGCCAAACTCGAGAATGTGGAGGTCTTGGATGGCAGCGTCAGAGTGTCGGGATCCGGCGGACATTGGCTGTGCTGCACCGCCGCGCGCTGCAGGTGCGCGTGGGCGCTGCACACCAGCTCCGCCACGTGCACGAAGCCGTCGTGCTGCACGAAGAGCTCGCAGGGCTGCCCCGCGGCCGTCAGGTGCCGCCGCAGCCGGGCCCCCGCCCGGAGCACGCTCTCGAAGAGGACGCTGGGGGTCACACAGAAGTGCCGGTCCAGCTGCTCCAGCAGGTCCGGCATCTGCAGCCAGTCCTTGTGGGCGTAGACCTGCGCCGTCACCACGACCCCGTCGTCCAGACCCTGGTCCTCGATGTAGATTCCGACGCCCTCCAACGTCTCGCAGAACGCCACGCGCAGCTCCCGGAGGCGGAGCAGGCAGAACAGCCCGTACAGCCCGCTCTCGCAGGCCAGGCCGTGCAGCGCGCGCGTCAGCTGGCGGCCCAGCACCCCGCCGCCGAGGCCGTAGCGGATGTAGATCAGGTACACGGTCCGGCGCCGGGGGTCCATGTGCTCGATGTCCGCCACGTTGACGTCCAGGACCAGCGCGTACCGCAGGTGGTGCAGCACCAGCCGCGCGACCAGCGCGACGTCCACGAAGGGCATCACCCGCTCGACCTCCGGGTCAGCCGCGCCCCCGCGCACGCCCCGCGCCTCCAGCAGCTCAACCGTCCGTCGCACCCCCGAGACCACGGCCTCCCGCACGGTGCCGAGCTGCTGCGCGACGCTGCCCGCGATGTCCGCGTCGCTCAGCATCTGCGCGTGCCGCGCCAGCGGCGAGCTGGTCATCTCCTGCCCCTCCGCGGCGGCGCGGGCGGCGGCCTGGCACCAGATGAACGTGCTGAGGTCCGAGGGCACGCCGCGCCAGTACTGCGCCGCGGTGGTGGCCACCGGGGCGTCGCGGGCCACCCCCGTCAGGGGGCCCCACCAATTGGGGGCCTCAGCCGCGGCAGGCGCCTGGGCCCGCTCGGCCACGTACGCCTGCAGCAGCCGCACGGACTTCTTCCCGTAGCTCTCCTGCAGCAGCAGCAGCTTCCAGGGCGTGAGGTACTGCAGGGGCTGGACCCCGGCGTAGTCCCGGATGGACATGTCGATGCTGTGCTTCAGCATCACGCGCACGATCTCCAGGTGCCCGCAGGCGCACGCGACGTGCGCGGGGGTCAGGCCGCGGGACTCGCGGTGGCAGAAGGCCGCGTGGACGGACTGCCGGAGCACTGCGGTCTTCGGGTCGGTGTTGAAGGCCAGCAGGTACTTCATGGACTCCGCGCAGCCGAACAGGCAGGCGTGGTGCAGCAGGTTGGGCTCGAAGAGCGGCGAGCGCAGGTAATCGGGGCCGCGGTACTTGTCGTGCGCGATCTCCAGAGGGAACAGTGTGGACATCAGCGGGATGCCGTTGTGCTTGGACACCACCTCTTTGCACGTCTCCTCCTCCCGCCACAGAAGGACGGCTGTCTGATCCCACTCGTCCTCGTCCGCACCGACCTTGATGGCGTCGATCCGCCCGAACCGCATGAACAGCGTCCGCAGCGCCTGCACGAGAAGCTTCTCCGCGTCCATCTGCTGGAAGACCATCGCTTGTTCCATGGGCTGCAGCGGGGGCCCGGCTCCGGCCTCGCTCCCCGCCGTGGACGGCCTGGACGAGGCAATGCTGGGGCCGCGGGAGCCACGCGAGCGTGAGCGCGCGCGCGACACACGCGAGGCGCGCGAGGCACGCGAGCCCCGCTTGCTGGCCTCCTCGGCGAGGGCCTTTTCCCTCGCCTCCTTCTCAAGCATCTGCCGGTGTGCCTGCAGGAAGTCCCGTACAGTGGGCAGGCCACGGATCCGCATGCGCCGCCGGTCCTTCTCTCCGCGCTTCAGCAGCTCCATGAGCCGCTTGTCCTGCCGCATGTGGCACGCGTCCAGGGCCTCCGCCTCCACATCCACCGGCGGGGCCGAGAGCCGCGGGCGGCAAAACACCGTCTGCAGCGCCGCCCATCCGCCGTACTGGTACAGGGCCCCGGTGTGCCGCAGCCGCGCCTCCGGATACGCGGGGAACGCGGCGAAGAGGGGGTCGGGGCGCAGGGGGATGGCGCCGTCGAAGGCCTGCCGCAGGGTCTGCACCACGTCCCCGTCCCACGGGTGGTAGCACATCGCCACGTCCAGCGCGGAGTCGCCGGCAGCGTTGACCTGCTGGCAGTAGGGGGGGAAGCACGTCGCCAGCAGCCGGCGCAGCACCGGGAGCAGCCCGCGGTACGCGGCGAGGTGCACCGCCGTGTCCCCGGTCTCCGGGACCGTGTCCGCCTCCGCCTCCGCCTCGGCCATGAGCGCCAGGCCCAGCTCCGCGTGCCCGCACCACAGCGCCGTCAGGAACACGCTGAGCGACATGGTGCCCGCGCGGCAGGCGGGCACGGCCTTGCACGGCACCACCATCCGGTCCGCCAGCTCCGCGATCCCGCCGGCGCCCCGCAGCAGCCCGAGGCACTCCTTCGAGCCCGCGGCGGCGGCGTAGTGCAGGGCGCTGGCCCCGCCGCTGGTGCGGGCGGACGCCTGCTCCGCGGCCCAGACGCCGAGCAGCGCCCGCACGCAGTCCGCCTGCCCGCGGGCGGCCGCCAGCATGAGGGCCGTGCGGCCACGGGCGTCGGGGCGGAGGAGGGGCTCCCGCAGGTCCGCCTCCGGCCAGAACTGCAGCAGCTGCGCGAGGGCCTTGGGGCGGCGGCGGTGGACCGCGGCGTGGAAGACGGTGCGGCCCTGGGGGTCCGGGGCCAGCAGCGCGGGCCGCGCTTTGGGGTCGAGAGCCACCACGGCCTCCAGCACGTCCAAGAGGTAGAGGTGCCCGTCCCCCGCCAGCAGCGCGTGGTGCACGCACGCCCCGTCCACGGCGCTGCCCCGTGGGCACCGCGCGGACCAGAAGCGCGGCGCCGGCGCCGGCGCGCCGCGGGCGGACGGCCACGGCGGCAGGAGCTGCTCCCGCGAGTCCCGCCGCGACTGCGAGGCGCTGCGGGCGGGGGCGGTGCCGTAGTCGGGGCTGGCGCGGACCCGACTGAACGGCAGCAGCGGGTCGGCCCCCAGCGCGATCAGGCGGAGGGCGAGCCGCCACAGGCCCCCGCGCACGGCCCACTCCAGAACGGAGCGCCCCACGACGTCGTGGCCGCGGAGGTCGAGGAAGTCCGCGCGGGCCTGGCTGCGCATGAGGCTGCCGGTCCGGATCGTGCACGCGGCCTTCAGCAGCTCCTCCGCCACGTGCCCACGCGAGACGTTGATGCTGTCCGTAGGGCCGCGGTGGCGGCACTTCACGACGCCGTCCGCGAGGGACCGCAGCCGCGGGTCCGTCTGCAGACGGGAGACGTCTGCGGGGGCGGCGAGGAGCATGTGCAGGGGATGCAGCAGCACGTGCCTCAGGGGCAGAGGGTCAGCGAGTCCCTCCAATTTGCGGGGGGGCGAGAGCGGGGGCTGTCGCGAAGGCGCCGATGCCACTCGGGGGGGGTCCCTGAAGCCGGGGCTCCCCGGCACAGGGCCGGAGCCCGGCCGCAGCACGACACTCGAGGACCTCGAGGACCGCGTGTCCCGCGCGGACGTGTCCACCGCCTGCAGCGGGTGCGCGCCGACGCTGGTCTTGCAGCCCGCGCCCAGCAGCTGCTTGACGAACGCGACGTCGTCGGGCCCCGCGACGTGGGGCAGGAACGCGGCGAGCGGCGTGAGGCCGGTGACGTGCACCTGCAGCAGCCGCTGGTCATCCAGGAGCGTGTACGGGTGCGGCACCCCCCCGAAGCGGGTCACGCACGGGTTGGGCAGCGCCCCGAGGCCGAGCAGGTTGAGGGCGACGTCCCGGTGCCCGAACCGGAGGGCCGCCCCCAGCGGCGTCTCCCCCGTGACGCTGGGGCTCTCCAGGTCAACGGCGAACTGGTCCGCCAGCAGCGCCACCACGCGGCCGTGCCCGTGCATGGCGGCCACGAACAAAGGGGTGGCGCCGGGGGGGTAGAGGCTGGAGCTGGGGCACGGGGGGCTCTCGTCCGGCAGCAGGACGGGCTCGGACTCCGGCAGCGGCGGGGGCAGGGGATGCGGGGGAGCGAACGGCCGCTGCCACGGGGACCGCGCCTTCGGGGGCGGGAGCGGCGCGCGGACGTTGATCTCGGCCCCGGCCCAGATCAGCTCCTGCACCGCCTCCAGGTCGCCCTTCATGGCCGCGTGGTGTAGCACGAGGTACGCGCTGGCCAGGCACGTGTACTCCGGCCGCATCAGCATCGCGCACACGATGGACTTCACGGGGGCCTTGCCCTTGTCCATGGCGTCGTTGTGGCGCTGGGCCTGCTGCGCGCGGTCCCCCGTGCTCAAGGGCCCCAGAGGCAGAGGCAGAGCGATGTTGGGGTCTTCGACGGTGTACAAGTACGGCCTGAGGAAGTCATCGATCTCCCGACAGTACTGGACCAGCGCTGCGCACAATCGATTGGCCTTGACTCTGGCATCCGACGACTGCGAGCCGACGTCTGACACAGACCCAAACACAGCAGAAGCCCCTCGGATCCGGGCGCACCCCGTGTACGGCCCCAACAGCGAAGGGACGCCGCGGGCCGGCTTTTTCTTGCCAAGGCGGCGTTCCTGAGGTGCGTTGATATCCGTCGGCGCTGGCTCAGCCTCCGCCTGCACGCCGTCTGCAGCCCCGCCATTCTTCGACACGTCCTCCCCAGCCGCAGCCTCGGCCATGGGCTGCTCCCCATCGGCCGCCTCCCCCACTCCATCCGCCTCGCTGCCTCCCTCCCCCGAGGCCTCACCGTCCTCGCGAGTCTCGCTGACTGCTGCCCCGTCATGACCTTCCGCAGCCCCCGCCCCCACACTCTCTCCCAGATTCCCGTCGCCAGAGACGGGACTCCTACTGCCAGCGGGTGGACTCTCAGTGCTGGACCCTGGAAGCAGAGCCAAGCCCGTACCCTCAGCGACCGCAGACTGATTCATGGCCACGGAGGTGCGCGTGGTGGTTGGGGGCGCACCGGAGAAGGCCATGCGCGCACGCAGGCGACTCCAATTAAACAGGAGGGTCCCGGAGGCGTCGTACCCCAGCCCGTCCGCCACAAGCAGCACGGCCGTGAGATGTGGGTGGCCCAGCCGCACGCTGTACATCAGCGCCGTGAAGCCGCTGCAGTCGCGTCGCCGGATGTCCGCGTCGGTCTCGGTGACGAGGAAGCGTGCGAACGGCAGGGCCCGCGCCAGCACGGCCAAGTGCAGGGGTGTGCGCTGGGTCCGTGGCTCGACCACGTCCACGTTGGCGTTGTGGGAGCTCGCCAGCGTCTTCGCCAGGCCCCACATGTTGCACACGCACGCCATCAGCAGCGCGCCGCCGGGGGGCGCACCGTCTGGCACCGGGTCGGCGCTGCCCGCCAGGACCTCCAGCGGTCGCCTGTGCGCCGCGCGGCGCAGACCGGCGGCGACGCGCTCCCGGTGCGCGGCGCTCATCCGGGCGTACCGCCGATGCGCCGACAAGTGGTGCTGCGGGACCCCAACGGACGTGTCAAGGCCAGGCCGGGCACCGGCCTTCAGCAGCTGATGGCACAGCGCCTCCGCGTGCGACAGCAGGTGGTGCTCCCCCTTGGCGGTCGTCGGGGCGGCGGGATCGCACGAGTGCATAGCGCACTGCAGGAGGCACTGGACGGGGGTTGTCTCCTTCGCGGGGCCAGCCCGCAACGAGGGGATGGCGCGGGGGCCGGGGCCGGGGCCGGGTGGGGACTGCGGGTTGGGGAGGCGGAGCGGGGCGGCGACGGCGGCCCCGGCCTTCAGGAGCTGCCGCAGGAGGCTGATGTTGCCGTACTTGCAGGAGTAGTACACGTACAGGTACCCATGGGCGTGCAGGTCCACGCCCGTCTTCTCCAGCGTGTACCACGTCGCGTCGGTGGAATGGCAGAGCCGGCCCTCGCCCTCACACAAGATGTAGTCCAAGAGAACGGGGCTGCCCAGCGGGCCATTGACGTTGGAGAGCATGACCTGGATGAGGAACTTGTCCGCGCGCTCGCAGGCAAGGCCCAGCGGCGTGCGCCCTTTGGCACGGAGCAGCACGTCGCCGCCGTGCGCCAGCACCTGGGCGCAGAGGTGGGCGTCGCCGTTCCGGACGATCTGGTGCAGGGGCGAGTCCCACTTGGCGGGGGCGCCGCCGAAGGCGATGTTGGCCCGCGCCTTGACGAGCATCATGGCGATCGACTGCTGCCGCTTCTCCGCGTTGGGGCGTTGGTCGCACAGCATTTGGAGGTGGGGCGTGTGCTGGGCCTTGGGAGATTGGGCGTGTGCGGATGAGTACACTTTGATGCGGTAATCCCCCGCATCCAAATCCACGTCGGCGGCGTCGGCGTGATCGACGGCTACGGGGGGAAGGTATGGGTTGGGGCTCATGATAATCTTGGCCTGTGTGCTGACAGGGACCGCGGGGCTGGCAAGGCGCGACGGGATGGGGGTGCCGCTGGGGCTCCGGACACTGTACGGGTCACAGTCGCCCTCCACATCCGACGCCTTCAGTGCCAGGCCCCCCAACGGGTTGGCGCCGCGGTACACACGGATGGGCTCCAGGCACGCGGCGAGAAAGAGGGCGGAGCGGTCTGCGCTGCACAGACAGTCCACCTCGACATTGGGGCAGCGCAGCAGCGCCGCCACCGCGTTCACGTGCCCCGCGCACACCGCCACCCCCAGCGGCGGGTCGCCGCTGCCGTCGCGGGCGTTCATGACCTGCAAATCGGAGTCGGAGCGCTGCGCGATGAGCGTCACGGCCTCCCCATTGTCGGTGGCGGCGGCGATGTGCAGCGCTGACTGCCCGGACTTGTTCACCGCCGCCAAGTCCTTCAGCTTCATTTGCCTGGCGTTCAGCAGCCGCGCGGACATGGCGTGGAAGCCCCGGCTGAGGGCCACGTGTAGGGCAGTGTTGCCAGTCGAGTCCAGGTGCTCGAAAAAAATGCGGGGCTTTATCGTGAGGTGGGTGTAGTACTCGAAGAAGATCTCGGGGGTGCGCCGGTGGGCGATCAAGTGCGTGATGGGGCAGGCCGGGGTGAAGAGGTTGGGGTCGAACCCCCGCTGCAGCAGGTGCCGCACGGAGGCCACCTGCTGGGCCATGACGGCGTGGTGCATGACCGTGAGCTTCTGGATCCCGACGATCTTGTTGACGTCCAGCCCCATGTGGTCGATCCAAAGGTCCAGCATGGCCAGTTCGCCGCGCGCGGCCGCGAGACTCGGGGGGCAGCGCTGCGCGAACAGGCGCTTGACGCAAAGGCCGTAGGTGAGGTCGGGGCGGGTGACGTTGTAACCCCCGCACCGCAGCAGGTGCACCGCCACCTCCAGGCGGCCGTGGTGCAGGGCGGCGTGCAGCGCCGTGCGGCACTGCAGGTCCTCGATGGTGTGGAGCCGCGGGCTGTTGCGCGGGGGCACGAAGGGAGCCACCGGCGGCTTATGGGTCAGTACCTTGTGCCGGATCTCCTTCCGCAGGTCCTGGTACGCCGCCGCCGCCGCGGCGTCGGCGGTGTGGGCGGCCAGGGTCGCGGTCGCGGCTTCGTCCCACGCGGTGTACAGGGCGACGAGATCCCGGTGCCCGAGCTGGGCGGCGTAGTGCAGCGGCGTCTGCCCGCGCCAGTCTTGGAGGTACGGGTCCGCGTTGTTATTGAGCAGCAGCTCCGTATTGGCCACGTCGTTGCAGAGCGTGAGCTCGTGCAACAGCGAATGGCCCATCTCCGTCTGCACGTTGAGAATCTGCTCCCGCGGAACGATGGCGGAGGCCAGTACCCCCGGTAGGTCTCCCGCGGCTTCCCACAAGGCCTTACGGATCTGCCCGTGCGTGTAGACCGCCGCGTCGTGCCGCTCCCCCCCCGTGTCCACGAGCTCGATCTCTAGAAGGGCCACGCGGTACTGGTCCTTGAATCGATGCTCTTCCCTGAACACCGAGTGCCCACGGAGGAATGCTGTCGGCGGAAGCGTGCCCTCGTGACAGGCGCTGCTAACAACGACCTTGGGCTTGCGGTACTTGCCATCGGTACACGCCCGAAACGTGGCCTCGTGCGTCTGTTTAGCCCGCGTCTTGGGGAACAACGGCCAAATGGCGATGCCGCGCTCGGCGCGGCGGCGTTTCTTGGCGAGGGAGCGCATGCGACTGGCCAAATACTCCCGGAGCTGCACTTCGGTTTCAAGGCGCTGCGCCTCATTTTCGGACAGCAGCTCTTGGCCGTAGGTAGCGATGACGCTGTGGATGGGTAGGTTGTCGTCCTCGATGGCCGCTAGCTTTTCCTCCCACTTCAGGACCTCGGCTTCCAGTGCCACCAACGTCTCATCCTTCTCGATGCCCTTGAAGGCCCAGTGCCGGCAAGCTAGGCGCCCGCTGCAGTACGAGGCGTCCTCTAGGATCCGCCGGACATCGAGGAGAGAGGCCGTGGGCTTCACCCACACGTATGCTACGGGAAACGCTTCCTCATGCAGTTGAATGGCCACGCGGAGCTCCTTTACGGGCTCCGCAACGGCCGTGATCCAATCCCTCGGGGATATGCATGCCGCGACGCCTTGGGGCGGAATGCCTCCCGATGGCTTCGGCGCGGCGTCGGCCCTAGCATTTGATGCACAAGGAGGTGGCCCTGCGTTGGGGGTGCGGCGTTTTGGAGGCCTGTTCGCAGGGGACGACCCGGGTTTTCGCTTCTTGCTCTTGCCAACGGCGTTTTTAGTATCGTATTCCTTGTTAGGAGCGCGGGGTGCTGTTGTCCTTGGATCCCGCAGCTTGGAGTCAAAGAATGCGGGATTGAAAGCCAAGGGCTCCGAGATGCAAACCTCCGCCGGAGAACGGACAAGGCTAAAAGCACCAGCTCTCACTTGCCTCCCACTAATTTTGGAGAACGGCTCGAGGTGCGCATTTGCCATATGTCCCGCCTCCAGCCCCGATGGAACTTCAAGGAGTCACCTCCATATGCACCCGACACTTGAGGCACACCAAAAATAAAAAAAAATAGACAGGGGCACTAAGAAAGTGAATGGCGAGACATGGTTTATGAGGGGGTGACTCACAAGCCAAACGCCGTGGTAATTGTGTGCCCACGTTGCAATACGCCATGATGGGGTAACGCGTTGTTTGGGTTCATAACACGAATGATGGCTTGCATCCTCACCATTGGGGTCAAGTCGTGAGTGATAAGCCCACGTCATACTAGTTGCGAAACCATCGCTTACACTTCGAGTTCATCGGATTCCGTGCACGAATACACGTGACCATTAATTTGCACCAATGCTCAAGAGCTTTAACAACGTTTCGAATGTTGGACCACGAGCGATGGATACCCTAGTGCACAACCGCACATTGTCTCGATTCACACCCTTTCGTGGCAAGACGTACTCATACATCATCGTTGAATTATTGAAGTACATTTCCATTTCTACCTCTTAGGCCGACTTGAGGCACAATCACAATCGCAATGTTCCAATCGCATTTGTGTGGCCTATCGTTGATACGCTACGCTAGGCCCTTGCTTTGCCCTTGTGCTTCGGAATTGGTGTCAATCTCATCGCCTTTCTTGTTCCTCGGACAAAAAATTCATCCCAAGAGTAATCAAAGAAAAGAGAAAACGAAGCAAAACGACTCGGCTTTGCATAATTTTTGGACCTCAATTAGACGGTGCCGACCAAGCGTACCTTGGTCACCATATTTATCTCTATTTTCATCTTCAAAAGCGCCATGTCGCACTTCTCGTCACTCATAAATCGTTTCACAAATTCGTTGAGCGTGCGCACATGAGCATACTTGCAACATGGACGGACCTCGTGAAAGTGTCCGCTCTTCGTTGGGGAATTGCGTAATGCTCGCAAAAGGGTGCCTTGAGGCGCGACTGCGCAATTTGGAGCAAGTTGAAGAGCAAGTTGGAACGCACGGATTTTATTCTCATGCATGAAATTACTCCACATGTGTGCGATTTCGCTCTTTTCTCGAGAATAACATGTCGGTATTGAGACCCATATTCGTGCAAACAAATGGGGAGAGACACGCTTTGGTGAGCTTGAAACGTGCCCGTGTGTGGAAATCCACAGGGAAATTTGGCCACGAACGGTGGAAGTTACATGTAAAAATTGACGCCGCATCACCACTCATCAACGAATTGACGCAACATCACCTCAACCGTGGACAACAGTTTCTCCTTGTGCGAGCTTGTCTCAACACGACAATGCTCGGCGACAAGGTTATTCATGATCATGCACCCGCTTTTCAGACCACAACCATCAACCACATGCATTGCTCGCGATTGGAATTAGTTGATTTGACGAGACGAGACATAAGCATGAGCATGACAATCTGTCGCCTTCGCGCCCGATTGGGCAAATCATAATCTTTGGGAATGTATTTTTTACAGAATGCAGGTATGAACGCCCAACATAGATATGATCAGGAACCCAGTTATTTTCATTTTTATTCCTTTTTGTCCGGATCGCTTTTTGATGGGTTTTAGCATTGAGCTCTGTGATTTGTTTCTGACTCCAAGCTCAGGAGTGCAGCTTTGTACGCGGTCAACAAGGGAGGGCGGATGGGGGAAAGCAGGCTCGAATCCCTTTGGATGGAACCACGAAGGAAGACTGTAGGGCTTTGGTACTGTTGGTAAGCCTAGGGGTAATCTGCAGTGCCAATACACTTGGCCATTGATTACTTGGTGATTCCACGGGGCTCCGGCCCCCTGTTTTACGTGCACTCTGGCTTGACGAAAGACGCTCACACATTTTCTGTTTCGCGGTCTATGGGCTAACGCCGTTTTTGTGCTTTGTCCTGCCCGGTGACGAGTCTTGCCAGTACCCAAGCACCCCAAGTGACATCGTGAAGCCTAGGGGTACAATTATGTAGACAGAGCCGATGCTCACAATGCAGACAGAGCCGATGCTCACAATGCATGCAGCACAATTGAAAGGAAGTATAGCCCAGCTTATTGGCAATCTCTTATGCATGCTCCGCCGTGCCCGTAAGCCCAATTGACAAGTGCTCCGCAAATTCGTGACAGTTTATTTGCAAACAATAAGTTCAACCACAAAGATATCATGCAAATGCATCAAAGCTGAGTCCTAGCAAGGAAGCATAGCTTAGAAAGACAGCCCTAGACAACCGTAACCTTCGCGAATAGAAGCAAATTTTCGGTTTAGGGGTGACAGTATGTTAGCGAGCGCGATATCGACAACGCCTATTGGGAGTTGCCCAAAGAAGGACACTCTGAAGGAGATGTTGCCGAATCGGAAGACACAATGAGCAGCAGGCAGCGGAAGAGCACCGCAAGGAACTAAGTGGTGTTGACAACCCCTATCACCAGTGCTACCGCTTTGGCATACGGGACGAGACCATGACCTTCCTAAAGAGTGGCCACAAGAACTCAACCATAGACGGAAAAAGGTGAGGAAGAAGTGGACCATCATTAAGCCCAAAGCTACGGACAGTGGTACTACGTTAAGTATAGATACGATGTGCATTTCCACTATGGCCCCAACACTGCATCCCCCCCTATCCTGCACCTGGGCACAGTGCAGGCGCAGAAGTGGTTCTTCCGCAAAGATATGGGAGATGCATTCCAGTGATAGCAGCGAATGATTGTGTGTTGCATACCCCACAAGGGTGTCGTGTCCTCGGTCCTGCCCACCAGCGGGTGGGCCCATTGATTGCCTACGAGCGCACTTGGTGCTAGTTATGTTATGTTTGATATGTTTATGTTGTGTGCACATACATGGCGTAATTTGGTGATGTCAGTAGGGTGCAAAATGATGGCAAGACAATAGAAACCAAAGCTTGTTCTTAAGGGTAGGTTTGCTAGGCAAATTGAACTCTGCCACTTACACTGCGGATCTTCAGGTCATGGCCGTTTGAAAATGCTGTTTTGCTTTGTGCCTTCGTCAGTTGTCGTCATCTTCTAACATTCGTGAGGGCATGATTTTTCGTTATGTACACGGTGTGACATTGTGAGATTGTGTGGTGTTTGGAGGCGGTTTTTCGTAACCAACCGGCCTCTTGGTAATGAGCAAAAGCTGCATAATGTTCACAAGAACATAATGTGCATTGCAGTAGCACGATCAGCGCTAGTAGAAGAGAGAAAAACCTCACCTCGCGGCCCCTTCGCTTAGGCTCCGGGACCGATCGGCTTACCCCAAGATTTAGATTGGTTAGAATTTGCCCATCCCACTTGGCACCCGCACCCAGGTGCATGCCTTCATGTGTATCTCTGTGTTTGTGCTCCGCCCAGCCACCCCCCCTTCTTGGTAACGCGAATGTACCTTTCATGATTATGATAGTAGTGATTCTACGGAGTAGAATCGGCAATGTTGCTAAACACGATGTTGCTTGTCGTCCGCACATTTGCACTCTTGTGTCCGAAAAAGCCCCGGGCTGAGGCATTTCTTCTTTGCTTTGCGCCTGCAATTGTGTGCCTCCGTTGACAGGAACTGTGAGGAATGACCTGCAAGACAATAGAAAAAGTTGATCACACCAATCACCCGGCTTTCACTCTGACTCTGAACTAACAAGTCACAGGCAGTCAACCCTGGGGCTGGGGTACCCTGGGCGTCCTGTGAGCGGGCCTACGCCCCGTCGCGTCCGCTCACGCCTCTAATTTCGCTTCGGGGGGGGTTTGGCAGCTTTCTTTGGCTGGGGCTTCAAGTATGGATGGAGTTTCCAACACTGATCCGCCAAGTGCTGCCACAGCCCTTGCAGGGGGGTCCCTCCTTCAGACCCCTCTTGTGGGCCCCTGAGGGCGGTCGCAGGTGGGGATGCTTGCGGTAGCAAGTCTCCACCTTGTGTCCCTTGAAGCCACAGAAACTACAGGGGGGTCCAGTCTTGGTGACCCAAAAATATTGATTTCCAGCTCCTCGTTAGGGGACGCTGGTGGGCTGTCACTCTCTCCTTGTGCAGGGGGGGGGTGGGTACTCAGGATCCTGCAGCAGGTGTTGAATCATTGTGATGGCTCATGTGTGTTGTGTGTTGTATGTGGGTGTACATGTAAACTGCCTCAACCACTTCCCTTGGGTTTAGAAGGCCCTGAAAGTACGCATAGCTCCTATGGTCTATGATCTGTTGGTTGCCAGGCGACAAGGTGTCGCAAAGGGAAGATGCATGTGGCCAACATACTTGCTAGAGGCACTAGCGTGTACGCAAAATTGATGCAAATCTCCACAAAAATGGCGCCTCCCAGTTCCGGTAGCAGTGCACCACCGCCGACATCAGCCCTTTCATGCACAGTAGGCACGTTTGCCCCACCACCGCCGCCTACAACACCACCTGCACCTCTTGAAATGGGATGAGCTCCATAGAAACGCAATGCCACAAGCAAAAGCTCCACAGTGTTCACGTTCACAAGAACATAGCGTGCAATTCAATAGCACAATTGTACCCGCCCGTCATATGTACCACCTTGCACTAGTGCATATTTCACACTTGGGCCGGCATTTTGGTTGTCTCTTGCACGGAAACTGTGCAAAATCCGCACCCTTGTGCACATGTCACCCTTTGGGTTGCATGTTGCAAGAGCATAAAGCACCACCCTTGTGAAAAAGACACCTCCCATGGTGCAAATGACATCATGTTTTTGTGCAAAACCCAAGTTGAAGGGCGGGTACAATCGGTCTTTCATAGAAGAGAGAAAATGACAACTAATCATACACCAATCACCTGGCGTTCACTTTGACTCTTCACTAACAAGTGGCAAATCGTTGTGGTGGTTCCTGTGTGCACCCCGACCCAAGGACTCTCGATGTCGGCACCCTCAAGCGCCCAAGCTTTCACTTGGTGGTAGCTGCAAAGCTAGGCAAGTTGGAGCCCCTCGAGGCGACATTTGAGGGGCATGTACGACCAGTCCCACCGATACTTTTTGTATCCAAACCCCGAAGATTGAGCGTCGGATATTATAGTCGCAGCACTGTGTAGTATTGCACAGGGTGACTGCCTTATGTACAAGGACAGGCACCACAGACTACAATACCAAAGCACAGTTCAGCGACCATTTGTTAGGCCAACAGTCCCACATGAACGTACCATAAAATGGCTCCACGGGTTGGAGAGAAGGCAGCATGGGAAGAAGGTGCAGTTCAAGTTGGACGCTCTTCTGCGGCCCCCCGCTGTGCAGTCTCCCACTTTGGCCAGCGATGCACTGGAAGGCCTCCTCTGAGTCTTCTGGTTTTGATTCTCTCTTGCTTCATGTCACGGGTCCGTTGTGTGCCCCCGGGAGGCAGGGGGGGGGGGGACCATCACTTTGGCGATATTCCCCCCTGTCAAGTCAAATACCTGGCAGTTTGCTGGCACCTCGCAAAATGTCCCACCTCTTCCATATCACTGCTGGAACTGTCTGATGATTGTGGCAAAAGCAGTGTATAGTCAGTTGATTAGTCACCTGAAACCGGGGTCAATTTGCCAGCTACGACAGCTGGCAATTGAAATTCTTACAATACACACCATTTACATACCAAGGCCGCCTTTTCAAGTCTGCATGATTCGCTTACCAATGCACTCCTTTATCGCTGTGAGTCCTGGTGATCCAAGCCCACAAATTTGTGCATTGTGATTTTTGTGAATGGTATCAAGAATACACCCTCCCTCCCTCTCCTCCGTTCCTCCGTCCACTGGTGTCTCCTCAAAGCCCTTGAGCTACTTTTTGGACATGGCACAAGATTCTGCAGCCAAGGAGCAGGTGTTCCAAAAACAATCTTCCGCCTCTGCCTTGACCATCGGGGTTCCGAAGGAGACAAATGAACTGGAAAGGCGTGTCTCGACTGCGCCGTCGAACGTGGCGTCGCTGCGGAAGGGTTTCAACGTGGTCATGGAGGGGGGCGCAGGGGCTGAAGCGGATTTCCCGGATGCTGTGTACCAAAATGCAGGCGCCGAGATCGTGAGCAAAGCGGAGGCATTCGGGGCAGACATTGTCGAGCCCCTGAGGAGGATGGGGATGGCCATGAGTTGGATCTGATGAAAGAGGGCGCAATCCTCATCTGCATGGTGGCCCCTGGACAGAACCCTGTGCTGGTGGAAAAATTCCAGGTTCCAGAGAGGGAGAGAGAAAGCTGTGTAGGTTTGGGTTTGGGTGAGGGTGACGGAGAGTGAGGATGAAGGTGAGGTGGTGAGTGAGGCTGACGAGCATGTATATGTGTGCTGGAAGTGACGGTGAAGATGATGGGATTCATGCAGGCGAGTATCAGGGCAAGGTATCGGGCACCGGTGAGGGGCAGTGGGGGTGAGGGTGAGGGTGAGGGTGAGGGGGAGTATCAAAGTTCTTAGACTGCGACTGAGGGGCCAGTCAAAGGAGACGAAGAAGGTCGGTTTCGCGATTCCTGTCTTTGCCTATCCTCACGTATACTACCATTCGTCCTCATTTTTTTCACACTCCCAGGAAAGTGGCCATCCTCTCACACACACTCTCCTGGCCTCATCGTTTCTCACCTTGTCCCAGACTTTCCTGCCCGTTGCCCACCCCCCTCCTCCCCCTCTGTGCTGTGCGTTTTTGCAGTGTGTCTTTGCATTGTCTTGCCTTTCCCCTCCTCAGAAGTGATGCGCCTTCGAGTGGTCGCAATCCGGTAGCTCTTGTTTGGTGGCTGTGTTTAACGGGGTAAGGGCACCAAAGGTTCCACCTACGCCTTCGCTTTGCTCGCCTGAATTGGGTTTTACGCCCCCTCCCCATGCCAAGCCTGTTATGGATCGCATTCCTAATTGTTGCCACACATCCTGGAGCTCCAACAAGCCTCGGATGGCTTTGACCAGCACGTGGCTCACAACCACAATCCATGCACCACCTGCACATTTGTCTGAACAACAGTCAGAGCCCAGAAGTTGAGGGAAACAACGCCTGGTGTTGAAGGGACAAGGTTCTTCTATGTGCACAGTGCACATGGCGGGTGGCACAGTGGACAGCCCAGGACTAAGAATGTCACGTGGTAAATGGGCACGTCCAACAAAGCACAACAACAATCGTCCGTCAGAACATGCTGCAGTTATGATCACCTGTGCAGCACGATCAACCGGTAACACCCAGGCCAGGCCATTGCTGAGTGAAGGTCACACCCCTAACATGCACCAAAAGACAATTCACCCTTCTGATCTTCTCCAGAGGCATCCTCATTTGTCCATCACCCATGATCCTGATGCATGCTCAGAACAGAGTGAGGCTTGAAATAGGGTCCCAGTACTTCTGTTACAAGAAAAACTTTGCACTGCATGCAAAGGCGGCCGTCATGTCTTGGGTCAAGGCTGGCTGGCCTTGTGCTACAAGCGGTCCAATAATGGGAATTCCCAATCAGGAAATGGCTTACCAACCAGTCCCCAATGTGGCGGACCCATCCCAGCCACCCATCTGCCCACCCACCCACCCACCCACCCACCCAGGGACCTCCTGGGGGAGGTGCAACCGCATGTGAAATATGCAGCACAGGAAAGACAGCACAAACAGAAGCATGGAATTTCTCATGCTCCCAATGCGCCCAACCCACATTGCTCGCCATGGCCCCTACAGGCAAATTTCTGTTTGGCAACCAAACAAGGTTAGGGCTTCTGCAATAAATTGAATTGCGGCCTGACAACACGCAGGAAAGTGGATAGCTCCCACATCCACCACCTATTTGTGTAAAAAAATCAGGGAAATGACACGGGGCATTTATACTGCATGTCAAGCCGTGTTGAGCCCGCACACCCAATGACCATTTTCACCGCCCGCTCGAGGACAGACACGCCCCTTGTTGCTCTCTCCTCATGGGCTTCAATCTGTTGAGCCGACTGGCTCGCCCGCTCACACCCGTGCAGAAAGCAAAGATCACTGTCTTCGCAATGGACTGTATCCCTCGTATCACGCGGTCCCAAGTGTACGATGTCCTGAGCTCCATGGCCAACATTGTGGGGTACAAAGCCGTTGTAGAAGCGGAGAACAGCTTCGGGCGGTACTTCAAGCAGACTATTACGGCGGCTGGCAAGGTGAATCCGGCGAAGGTCCTGGTGATCGGGGGCCGGGGTGGCCGGGTTGTCAGCCATCGCTGCGGCCAAGGGCATGGGGGCCATTGTCCGTGCGTTTGATGTCCGGGCCGCCTGCAAAGAGCAGGTCGAGTCTATGGGGGCTGAGTTTCTGGAGATCAAGATCAATGAATCTGGCGAAGGTACGTCTGTCGCGCCAAGCCTGAGCCTGGCGTCGGGTCATGACAGTAGTGGAGTAGATGGTGCCGAAGGATGGAGACGGGCGTCAGGGAGGGGCGTATTGGGGCTGAGGGCTGGAGAGGGTTTGGCCATGCGGTATACAGCGAGGGTTTGGGGCGTTGTGTGGGCTTGCAGGGATTGTGCTGGTTGGATGGAGTGTATGTAGGGTTGGTGTGAGCGTGCAGGGTGGCCAGGGGTGATGCATGCCCACCCACCCCGTCCCTCCGATGTTATCTCAGCACAGAAATATATCCTCTTGGGATCTTTTGGGAAGCCATACAGCACCAGCTCACTAACCCGTTCAGTTCCGTTGTGACACATTTGTGAGGGTGCCAGGTGTTGTGTGCACATTCCCGATAGTGCTTTGTAAAGACCCCTGCTCCACCAGCTTGGCCCCAATGTGCAGCCTTAGTTAGGCCAGGGGCACAACATAGAGGCCCTTCAAAGCACTTTGGGCGCTCGAGAGTGGGCCCCACCCAGTCAAACATGGGTTCAAGTGTGATTTTCCAAAGCGATGAAGGACCACCGAGGACGGCACAAACGATGTTTTGAGACCATGAATGGTCACCAGTAGCCCTTTGTGTCTGTGTAAACTCCCAAAATGACTTGAAGATGCCCATTTGGGGACTTGGTCAAAATTTGCATTCTTTCCGCCAAAAATCACACCCCTTGGGGACGAAAATAACAATGAGTAGTTGGAACCATTTTGAACTCTTTTGGCCTGCAATGTGCACCCATCAATGGCCCCTTGTTAGCAGTAGTGCCACGCTGTGAACCTGTTGGGCCAGGGTTATGCATAGTTATTAGGAGTCACAAAATGGGGCAAATTTCAATTTTTCCTAAACCGACTGGGGGTCACTTGGGCGAAAATGGCATTTTGCAGGCATGAAAAGCCATGGTTGGCACAATTGTGTGCCTATGCCCTCCCAGAATCAGGGCTGTTTTGGCGCCCAAACTACGTCAAGAAAATATATTTTCCCCAACCGTGATCTGAGACCACAACAGAATCCAAAACTGCCCCATTTTCCGTCTGTTTGACCCCCTTTAGTAGTGTGTAAGGTTCATTGTGATCTGTGCGGTGACACCAGTAGACGGCATGATAACTGATCTATGTCTATGTCTATGGTATGGGATGGTATGGTATGGCATGGTATGGTGTGGCATGGTATGGTGTGGCATGGTATGGTATGGTATGTTTTGTTCGGTTTCGTTTTTTTAAAAGCGCTTTGGCCATATTCGTACTGGTCCCCTCCTGGGTATACTCGTCTTCGCTGGTGGTTGCCCTCCTGCCCTCACCTTGCCCTATCTACTATCTGCTCTTTCGGCCACCAAAGAAAACAAAACAAACTGCCGCTTGGCTCAACCTTACCCTGACTCCCTGGTGTCTTATGTACTTGGAGTTTGCACTGACATCTACACTACTCTGTCCCACCAAAATTTGGATACCTGCAGAAATGGAAAGTAATAAGAACAAAACCACAACCGACAATCAGGGATCGCACGCACAGCATAGCACCGTGATACACATTTGCACTGCTCCGAGAATACAACACAGAAACACTGTCACTGGTTGCTTGGAAATTGTGCCGATCTAAGTGATGGCTACTGCCGCTGAATGCTTGCAAACTGACGCCAGGCCCAATGTGAACCACCATCAATAGTGCAAAGTCTATACACTGGCGCATATATACGCTTATGCATGCGTATATATACCGTGGTTTGGGCTCTGATGCTCAGCAGGGGTTGTGGTCCACTGCGCTCTCTTCATCGTACTGCCCTTCTGAAACCTGAGTTGTCTGGAGCTGAGAAATAAAACTGACATAAAAGCACTGAACTGACAAGCACACCCTTGCGTCGTAGCGCACTGCGGTGGCCTCCAACAGGCGCATTCGCCTTCTTCAGGCCTCTTATCGGGCACTGACTTATTTACCGCTGCGTGTATGGTTGGTGCCACTGGGGTGCGGCACCTTTGCCCTTTTGCCCGCTCTTGCCTCCTTTGCCAGTGGATTTCCAATTTTCTCGACGCATAAACCCACTGTTTTGTGGCAATCTCATGTTGCTTGAACTGTGCGATTCGCTGCGACCTGCAGAATGCATGCAATGGCAGCGCACTTCTCCGGCTGCACCCCCTATACGCCTTCTGAATCTCTAATGGCCCATCCTACGGGAACCCCCTGTACGTCCCGGCACCACAGATGGAAACCATTTTTTCGACACCCCCTCCATCCCCACCCGTTGTGGACTAGGCACGAGTACGCTTGTTTCCCTTGGGTGCCTCTACGCACTGCCTCACTAGCCACTGCACTCGCCGGACCCGCTGCTTGTCCCATCCATACGTCCGGGACTCTGGGATTCCACTCTGCTGCATAAATTCCGTCCCCCGTTTGCAACAGCAGCGCTAGAGTGCTCTCTGCTCTGGGCCTGATGGCCGAACTCAATACCCACCATACTGGGAACTCTACTGGCTCTGCTCCCCTTCGCCTTTTGGGGTTGATTCCCGTGACTACTCTGCTGTTAGTCCCTGCTCTCCATCCACACAAGATGCTCGGTCGCAGGGATCGTCCCGCACTTGCTTCCTCGCCGGAGTGCACCATGACATGTGTTGCCTCTAGCACTTGGAGCACGACTGCCTGCGCTCTTCTGCCTCCCGCCCTCGCTAGTGGTACCGTGATGCCCCTGATGGGGCCCAATCCGAGCCACACTGGCCAAACCACTCTAGCCTCTGAGTCACTGTCAATCAGGCTGCCTGCTGTGGATGGGTGGGACCACACTATGTCTATGCGGGGCTTGCCTGTAACGTGAACGCCTCCCCATGTCGGCTGTATTCTTTTCGCAGAGACTCCTTCAGCCTGCAAGATGCGGCATACCTCTTGTACCCATTGGTATACCCTGAGCTTGGTCACCATGCACTCGTGGAACATGTGGTGGCACACACTGTCACACTACATTTCGCACTGGGGGCAGTGTTGCTGCACTCTTTCCCATTCCCACTCTGGAGCGTTGGCATAGAGGCACCACGTCCTCACTTCTCCCCAGTCTCTCAGGGCTAACGGCTACACTCTCTTCCATACCCTCATTGCCTCTGCTGTTTCTTGGAAGACGCTAGTCCACGCCCTCTTCCCTGGTGCCGCTATGGCCGATGGGCTAGCGCACGTGAGTGCTGACTGGCCGTTGCGCACCTGGAACTTTCGCAAGTTTCTTATGACGCCCCCCTGGTAGAACGGTAATACCGTCATACCATCGATCCATACCGCTAGTATCCGCATGGGCTGCGCTCTGCCTTTCACCCCTTCCTTGGCTTCGGTGTCCATGTGTTGGTTCTCTCTGGAAATCCAATCCTGCCGGTGCGAGTCATGTTGGGCCTGCACCCACCCCCAGTTGGCATGGACTTCTTCTCCTTGACATGCTGCTATGACTCTATCCGCTATTAGCCCTTGCTTCTGACGTACATCTGCCGACTTAATCCCTTGTATCGCCCCTCAGCAGTCTGACCATGACCACACTTCTTGGACCTCCACTAATTGGCTGGATATTGCTTCTCTCACTGCAGCATATGCCATCGCTATCATGGTAGCCTCCACTAGTTTGGTGCTCATCCCTTGTGCTAGCAGTGTGACCCTTTTCTGTAGCCACACTCTGCCCGTCTCAAGCATCACCTTGGCTACACCTCCCCACATGTGAATGTTGCTAGCATCACCGAATATGTACAAGGTGCGGCACGTGTTCTTCCCCTGTGGCTTGCTCGGCACCCACTTTTCTGCTTTCTTTATTCCCACTGTGTGGAACTCTACCCCCATCACCCTAGCTCTTTCTCTGAAACGTTGCACATCTTTGTCATATTTGTGGGGGTCTGGATTTTGCCACTGATGCCACGCAGCTTCTTTCAGCACATTGCTGGGGCTGTTCATGGCCTTGTGATACTCCACTAGCACTGTGGCCCACAGCACTTGGTAAGGGGTGGTCCTCCCCACCACTTCGTACACGCACTCTCTCGGTGTGCGCCTTGGTATCCCAAAAGCTCCCCTGAACGCTCTGGTTACCATACCAGTTAATTCATCCAGCTAGCCGTCCGAAGGGATGTTGACTATTCCTTTGAACACCATCCTATTTTCTACCACGCCCTCGATGACCGCAACCGCTACTCCTGCAGACACAAGCAATCGACTCAGTTGTGCCGTAACTTTGTTCGTCCACCTCTTGATGTCCCTCTTGATCTGCGCGAACCCTCCTGTGATGTTGGCATTACCCCCTAGCAGCTTGATGAAAGTGTGCCTTGGTTGGGTGACCAAATTGTCTGTCCCCCACTGGATGGAGAACCTGTGAACTATCACTTCACCATCCTGTACTCTATACCCTAGCATCTTCATCTTCCCACTGTGATTCCTCTGCCCTAACGCATGAACTAGCCCTCTGAGGGTGTCTGCCAGAGCTTGCGTTTCTTTTGCCACCTCCCTGGGGTGAGCCGCTGCTGCTGCTGCAGTGTCGTCCACATACCCCATCGTGCCGACCTATGCTTCAATAGGGTCTCAGGTGCGCTGGCGATTGCCAAAAAGGTCAAGCTCAAATTTGGGCGCTTATAGAACAGTTGGAGAGCAGTTGGGGAGGGGCCGAAGGGCTGCGGAATGGACCCTCATAAGGGGAGGCTGCGGCGGCGAATGACCCTCTTTCAGAGCCGTTCACTACCGGGAGGGAAGGGGGGGGGGTGTAATGTGCACCGGCCCCACAGCGGAGTAGACAACGATGACGCGGCGCACTCTGCGAAGCGAAGGACGGGTGACAGTCCAGGGCCCCGTAAGGAAACCAATGAAGGACAAACTGTCACACAGGAGGGGGGGGTGCCCCACAGCCCCCCTCCTCGGCCCCTGTGTCGACCGGACGCAGAGCATTGAAACAGGGACAGTCCTGGGGCTCCGTTGGCACAACCTCCCAAGGGAAAGGAAGCGTGAGTAGGGAGGGAAGGGTAGGCCAGGCAGGGAGAGGGAGGGCACAAGGTGGTGAGATGCTGATGGGCGCCGCCACCTACGGAGGGAGAGGGTTCAAGCCAAGGGCAGGGGTAAGTGGCAAGAGGCCAATAGGCGCCGCCAGCTGCAAACAGCAACGCAACCGGGCCTCATGCCAAAACCCCCTCCTCGGCGACTGTCAGTTCTGCCCCAACCGCATCTTTTCAGCTCCAACTGCGGGTCCAACAGTTTGCGACCGCCGCCTCCCGCCCCCTCCAACCGCTTTCCCAACCGTGGCCAACCGGTCTCACAGGCGGTCGCCACACCGCCATGTGATCCCCCTCTCCGTCATGCGGAGCCCTGGTCACTGCCACCACCGCAAGACCCCCTCCCCTTTTGACTCCGGGATGTTCGTTTAGGTTGCGCTAATGAAGCCCGGGTCCGTGACCGTCGACTTGGCCGCGGAAATGGGTGGCAACATCGAGACGACGCGCCCGGGGGGGGGAAGTACATCTTCAACGACCACGTCACGTGCATCGGGTACACGGACCTGCCGTCCCGCCTGCCGACGCAGTCCAGCTCGCTGTTCGCCAACAATGTCACGAAGTTCCTGTTGGCCATGGGCACGACGACGGATTTCGGCATCGATTTGGACGACGGCGTGTCCCGGCATTCGCTGGTGACCCTCGACGGCGAGGTTCGTGACGCGTTCTGGGGTGTCCTGTGATCGGGGGCAGGGGAGTATTAGAATGGCCGTACATCGCAGGAGGAGGGGGGCCCCAAAAGCCCTGCCCCCCCTCCCCCCCCCCCAGACCGAAGGGACCATCGTGGGAAAAAACGAAATTTACCGTTGGAAAAATCTGGTCGGACCTTTTTTGGTACACGCACTTTTGGGTCCCAGAACCTCCCGCCCCCCCTTTTACTACTTCCCTGGTCGGGGGTTGCGGGCTGCTGCCGATGGCCGCGACGCTGTCGGAAGGTGGACGGGCGCTTGGATGCCTCCGGGTGCCCGCAGCGCGCGGCACGAGCGGGAAAACAAACCGAATACCAGTGGCAAAACGCCCGAAAATGCCGCGCACCACCGCTGTGTGACGCTCAGTGATCCGGAACCGCGTGGCCCTGTGTTACATTTCCCACATCATTTGTGGTGGTAGGCACCCTCCGAACTTCACTGCCATGGGACCGAATGAATGCGTGGGGCACTGCCGGCGCCGGCAGGGGAGGGGATACCACGGGGGCAGACGCAGCATTTGCGAGCAGACAAGTCTTCCAGTCTCGCCTATGAAGAATAGTTTCCCCCAGTGGATGGGGACAAGCAACGTGCACAACTTACTCCTGAAAATCGAAACCAGTAGGCTCGAACCCCCTGCCCCAGGGCTGCTTTTGACAACTCGGCACCACTCGGGGGTTGGGGGATGGGGTCCCACACCACGCACCCCGCCACCCACCTGACCTGCATCCCGCTGCCCCCCCCCCCCCTTTTAAAAGATTGGGCCAAATTTTGTTCCAGGCCTTTGGCCAATCAAAGATTTTCTCTGGCGCCTTCGGCACCAATCAGTTTTGACCAAGAATTTTCTTCGGCGCCTCTAAAAACTCAGCACTGCTGTGGGGGTGGGGGGGGGGGGGGGGGGCAACCCTAGAACCCCCCCCAAAAGGAGCCCTGCCCTGCCCTCCGCAAATGAAGTATCCCCATGCCCTCTACCAGCGTTTAAGGAACCCCTCTTCCCCCGACTGGTATGCACGCCTGACCCAGTAGCGCTTGCCAGATTGAACTGTGGTTCCCAGAGCACTGTCGGAGAAGGGCGAAACGCATAGAGGGCGCAGAGTGCAGCGGATAAAAGGGAAGGACAGGGAAGAGCAAGTGGATGTTGGCGCCCTGTGGACAGTCTGGGAGTCAGACTGGAACGGACGGAAGGCCGTGAGGCAGGCCTGGTTGGGGTCTCGGGCGCTCACCTGACCATATTGATGCCCCAACCGAGGGGAAGCCGGAAGCAGTTTTTGTTTTTTTTTTTGCTGTTAGGGACCCTCTTAAGGGGAAGCCATGCATGCCATTCCCCAAGTACTTGCTTTTTGTTTTTTTTGTTGTGAGCCTGAGCAAGAAAACGATAGAAAATGTATGTAATTGCAACAAAAAAAGTTGTTCAGGTCACATTTTTGTTTTTGGTTCTCAGATTACAATTTTTCTGGGGAAGCCGGTTTTTTATACAACTGGTACCACCACAAGCACTATTTTCAGATGCGGTTGGACACGTCCGGCTGGCAGGCAAACAAGGAGCCTTGGGAAGACTGGTGGTGTGACCATGCCGTCCACCGAGAGCTTCAGGAACCAATTCACCAGGAAAGCACGTAACTGTGGGTTGGACGCACGTCCCGGGGTGCCCGCTGTGAAGGTAGGGGAGACATCAGCCCCAGGGATGCATTGGAAGGGGGGGAGCTTTACCCCCCCCCCGCCCGCCCCCTCCAGGGCGCCCAGCCTATGCCCAGCCACTGTCTCCCTGACGCCAAGTGCCAGCTTCAATGGCATTTGTAACCGACAGTAACCGCCCCCAACCGCTTTGGCTTCCTCCTCCAACCGCCTGCCTAACCGCCTCTAGGACCACCTCGGAGGTCCCTTCCCTTCTAATCCCCGACCAGCCCCCCCCCCCCCCCCAAGCATGGGTGTCAGCCATCATGCAGTCGAGGGACACCGCTGGGCAGGCCGCAGCAGCCGGGGCGACCTCAGGAGGGTGCGTGGAAGGAGCAGAGCAGCGAACACGGGATGGGTGCAGCATCTGCCTTCACGCGCTTTGCAGCTGATGTGGCCCCCGCCGCCATTACCGGAGCAGCCCAAGCCCCAACCGAAGAAGGTCAAGGCGGTGGAGCAGCAGGAGGAGCCGGCGCACCCGTTCTGGACGCAGGCCTCCAACGTCGCCCTCACGACCGGCGGTCTGATCGCGCTGGCCGGCGTGGGCGTCTTTGTCCCGGCCTCTTGGGTCGGCAACATGACCGTGTTTGCCCTGTCCACGTTGGTGGGGTACCAGGTGGTGCTGGCCGTGACCCCTGCGCTGCACACGCCCCTCATGTCCGTGACCAACGCCATCTCCGGCTCCGTGATTGTGGGAGGACTGCTGCTGACGGGCGGCGGGATCTATCCCACCAAACCGTCGCAAATCCTGGCGATCAGCTCCGTCCTGATGGCGTCCATCAACATCGCTGGTGGCTTCCATGTGACGGGGCGGATCCTGGACATGTTCAAGAAGGGGGATAGCACGGAGGTCCCACAGTACAACTACTTGTGGGCCGTCCCGGCGCTGGTGTGGAGTGGGCTCTACGTCACTGCGCGCCTGCTTGGAGGCTACAAGGGCATGGACTCCTTGTCGTACTTGACAGGTACTCCCACTCTGACACCTGCATCACTGCCATTGCTCCTCCTTCTCCTCCTGCCATGCAAACCCTATTTTTGTGCGGAAATATTTATCTCTCAGCACGAGGTGGCCATAACACGCACGCACGCACGCACGCACAGGAGGATTTTCAGTGCAGGGGCGCACCAGGTGGAGTGCGGTAAGCAGGAAGGCAGCACCAGACATGGGCACGGGGCGGATGCCCTAGCGTAGGCAGCATGGGGCCAGGTGGCCCTGTTGTCATCGTTGTCCGGGTTGTGCTGCAGTCGATTGAAGGGTCGTGTTGACCTGCTGCCACCCACTGACAATGCATGGTGTTCTCAGTCAAGGAAGCATTTTTACCACACCAACGGGCCCATCTGAAATGGGGTCTGCGGCTGCCCTGTCACACGGGCAGACCCAATGACGCGGTGCTTTGGTTTTACCTTTCTACCTCCTCCCTAGCGCAAGAGCGCTTCGGACCTGAAAACACGTCTGCCCCCGTAATAGAACAGAGCGCACCTGCGCGCGCGTGCGCACGCACATATTTCTGCGCTCCCTCCCACATCTGCAACCCCTGTCACTCTCATTCTTAGGCTCGATGTTCTGCATCTTCTCCATCGCGGGGCTCTCCACCCAAGAGATGTCACGCCTCGGCAATTCCCTGGGCAAAGTGGGCATCTTCATTGGCGTCGTCACAACGCTGACCCGGCTGTACGGGCAGGTGGACCCATGGACCTACGCCCAAATCGCCATTGCAATTTTCGGTGGTGGCGCTGTCGGGCTCACCATTGCAGAGCGGGTGGAGGTCACGGGGTTGCCGCAGTTGGTGGCGGGCTTCCACTCCGTCGTCGGGCTGGCGGCCGTTGTGGTCTCCTTTGCGCAGTACGTCAACGAGTTCAACATGTTCGTGCACTCCCCGATTGGCAACATCCAAAGGGTCGCAATCTTCTTGGGCTCCGTCATCGGAGGTGTGACATGACAGGGCAGCATCGCAAGAATACGATCGTGAATCCGCAAAAGAACCCATCCCAGAACACGCAGTCGAAGCTGCTCGAGCACTCCTGCGAGAACATGCACGTGAACAGGCACGTGAACGAGAACGCGTACCCATCCGCGATCGTCTCAGTACTTATGCAAGTACCTCCTCCCGAGACCCGGTCCATGACCCATACATTCACGGGATCTCTAGTGGCATTTATGAAGCTCAACGGAAACTGGAAGTCCGATGCCCTTCAGCTGCCGTGCCGAGATTTCATCAACATCCTGGGAGGTCTCATACTGGCACCCTCCACCCACCCCTCTGGGACCCTAGTGAGGTACGGCAGGTCCCAGCGACCGAACCATAACGGTGAAGGGAGGGTAAGATCTAATGAGTGAGCTAGGCGATGGTGTAGGTGGAACCTTGGGTAGACTTACCCTGTAACACAGCCACCTACCAAGAGCCACCTACCAAGAGATGGGTTGCAACCACTCAATGCAGAAAGGTGCCTATTGGCGTTGGACATGCTTTGTCTTGTTTGACGATCCAACTGACGAGGATTCTGGCATTCGGATCCTGAGTTGTGCCCGTTTGCCCGCAATCGTGTGTGTGTGTGTGTGTCTGTGTGTGTGTGTGTGTGTGTGTGTGTGTGTGTGTGTGTGTGTGTGTGTGTGTGTGTGTGTGCAAGGATGTGCAGGGATGTGTGTGCAGTTGGGTGGTGGCACCCAACAATGTTTTTCATTGCAGTGCATTGGTACAACGTAAACTTGGGCTCCTCCAGGATTTATCTTGGGCTGGGAGAGGGCAGGAGGGAGCGGATATGCACTTGTGCACGTCAGCACTCAATTGCACTTCCTCCTACTCGAAAGACGTCTAGGGCTGCTCTGCAGGCCCTGAGGAGTTTGCTCCAACCGCTTTTCTTTTAATTTTGCTCTTGGTTTTGCAGTTCCCAAGGTGCGTGTGTGGAAAGCACTGGCGAAACACAATGTCAGAATGCGAGAACCTACTGCATGCAACAGCAGCCATAATAGTTCCGTGCCTCCCACCATGACCTCTCAAAGGCATGTTGAGACCATGAGGGCATCGCAAAACATAGTTTGGGGCGTTATTGACTTCTCAAAGACATGTTGAGACAGTGCGTAGCAACCATCCAGAGGCCACCACCAAATAACAGCGGCCAGCAGCAAAGAACAGCACGCATCCACAGCTTACCAAGCCGTTATAGTTCACCCCCACCCACCCACCCACCTACCACCACCCCTACGACCCCCGACCATTGCTGGCAACCACCTCCAACCGCCTTTCTCCAACCGCTCCCGAACCCTCGGGGTCGGAGCAAAGGGGAGGCATGAGTAAGGGCGCTAGCAGAGAACGAGTGTCAGGCAAGGGAGCACAAGGATGGGCAAGGGCTGTTGACGCGAATGCTCGTTTCAGGTGCCGCCGTGGTGGGGCTTTTTGGGACGTACCTGTACTTCCTACCGTCTTTGAATGTCGGTCTGGCCGAGCTGTCCGTGGCCACTGCCATCTCGTTCTTTGAGGGCTGGCATCTGACGGACAGTATCGGCGGTGCTGACATGCCGGTGGTCATCACTGTGTTGAACTCCTACTCGGGCTGGGCTTTGGTGGCCGAAGGTCTCGCTTGCTCTCTGTTTGCCTGTGCTTGTGTGTATGCGCGTGCACGCACACACTGGGCGCGCGCGCGCCCCTGTGTGACGGCTCCGTCCAGTTGGACTGATTTTTGAGTAACGGACATGAACTCATTTGGACGCTATCCATCTTCCGTCTTTCCTCCTGCAGAAGGCGCATTCGTCGTCACGACCGCTGATGATTTTCTGATCGACCTGTTGAGACTCTGACAGAGCAGCCTGTGCCTCGCGTGTGACAGGGAGGCTGCAGGGGATGAAGTGACGTAACAGGGGGGCTGCAGGGGGATGAAGTGACGTAACAGGGGGGCTGCAGGGGGATGAAGTGACGTAACAGGGGGGCTGCAGGGGGATGAAGTGTTTTGAGGATCCACCAATAACCGCTTTGGCAACCACTTTTTAAAACTGTCCTTCAGCCACCCGCCCCCTCAAGCGCACCCCCCCCCCCCCCCAAATGCAGATCACACTCCAGCTGCCATATTGCGGGGCATGTACCCGTACGAGAGAGGCTCATGGCCAGCCTGAGGGCGAGGGAAAGGGTGCGGGTAAGGCGACCTTGTGGGCGCGGAGGCGGGCCACCACCTCCGCGACCGGGTACTGCCCCTGAGCCACGGCGAGTCCGTACCCGGGGACAATGATGACCTTCTTCGCCGAGATCAACTCCTGCACGACTTCGTCGAGGTCGACTACAGTGGCCTCGCCTTCGATGGCCATCTGAGGGCCCTTGGCGGTGCCCAGACCGCCAAAGATCACGGAGATGATGGAGCGGTTCATGGCCTTGCACATGATCCACGTCAGAATGGCACCGCTGGACCCAATCAATGAGCCCACGATGAGCAGCATGTTGTTCTGCAGCATGAACCCTGCAAAAGACCAATGCGCCGGGGGGATCTCCAACTTGCCGAGGCGTCGGATGCGGCGTATCCATTTCCGGGAACCCTCCAATGCCTGTGCAGGCAGCCGCGGGCAACAGACGGGTGGCCCACAGGGGGTCACCTGTTGATATGACCCCCCCTTCCTGACCCCACCCGAAGCCCTTGTTTGTTTGTTTGTTTGTTTGTTTGTTGTTGTGTTGCATTATTGAGAAAGACATGTGACAAGACCCAATGCAATGGCATTAGGATTACACTTCCGGTGTCCTGTTCTGCAGCCCCTTCTGAATGACGAAAAAAGCTAAATTAGCGGGTCACAAGGCCGAGGCATGCACCGTGACTGTCGGGTGCATGAGCCCTGGAGTGACGCAAGCCCCACCCACCCACCCACCCACCCACCCCCTCCCTAAACCCCCAAAAGTTTTCTCACTCCTATTGGCATCCTGCATTTCAATTGGATGCCCCCCACGGGGCGGCCAGAGGTTGGCCGTTGGGGGCGGGCAGAAGCGGTTGAGGTTGAGGGAGCGACCTGGCACCCCCTCTTCATTTTGGGGGCGGGGGTGGAATTGCAAGTGGGCATGCAGTGGAAACTCCATTTTGTGTGTGGGGATGGGGGGCATTGAAACTCCCCTGAATGGGGGGCGGGTTTCAGAAAGGAGGTTTCAAAAGCTAGAAGCCCATTTCCCCAGTCTGAGTGCCCTCAAAACCCGTGGTGTTTTGCAGCTGGTACCCCCCCGCAAGGGTGCCTTCCTCAAGAGGCGAACTCGTACGTACACCCACCAGAAGTACCAACCGGCATACTCTTTTCCACTTTTCTGGCACCCCCCCCCATTTGGAACGGACTTTCTCTGTGGGCAGAAAGAGAATGGCAGTTCTTGCTTCAAAAAATTTTCTGGCAACGCTTGCATGGCTCCAAACAGTCTCGCGCGGCTCGCTCCTCTTGTACGAATCCCCATAGGCGTCGTGGCCCACACTTGTGTTCACGGTCATACCTCTGCACTGTCTATGCAGGATCATGAAAGGCTCTCTTCTCGTCTTCTGTAGATCTTGCGCTCCGACCGTCACATCATCGCTTCGACTGATCTCTCCACTTCCGGTCTTCTGTGAATCCCATTCGTGAACTCCGTGGGCTCTCGTGAACTCTGGATCTTTTCGACAGCTCCGTTGCTCCTGAGACTCACGAAGCCTACGTTCAGGGCACAGGAACTCCTCATTTTTCGTTCTCATGAGGTAAAACGCGTGTCCATCTTTGATGGTTCCTTCGGAGATCTCGCGCGCAATCAGTGCTTTAGCGTTTACGCCTTTTTCCCATATCACATATGCGCAACTGTTCATCAACACGTTTACTTTGCGGATGCGGGGATCTCTGCGGTGTAACGTGTTGTAAAGCTCTCGTGAGCTTATCCCCACAGGCAACCTGGAAGCAAAGAGGACGTTGTCGTCTTTGTTTTCGTTCTGGAACACACTCCTTGTGCAGTCTTCACTCCAATACGACTCCTCCGTTGCGTCAGAAGACTCCTCCATCATGTCACAGTCCTCCTCAGAATCTCCAGCGTTCCGCACGAAGTCCTTCGGTATGATTCCGTTTTTCCGGAACACTGTACAGCCCGCTCGCTGTACTCTGCATTCTTCACCACATGAATCAGAGGTTTTTCGGACTGTAATAAGCTTGTTCTCCATATGGTTGGTGTCCCTGAAGAAGTTCACTTACTTGTTGGTTCACCGCTACTTGATTTTGATCTTTTGAAAAATAATCTCGATCACACCAATCCCATGGCAAACCCTCGGCGATGCACGAAGTGAACTGTGAACTCGGATATTTGTCTTCAAAAGTACAGAAGTACAGAAACTGACCTGACTGTGGTCCGAAAAATAATCTCGATCATCACCTACAAATGATCGTGATTGTTCAAAAACCGGCGATTCAAATTTAACAAATCAATCTTGTAAACTTCTTACCAGTTTCAATTCTCTTCATGTCATCTTATTACTTCTCATGAGTTGATGACCTTTCTCCACTGTGTTTGCGTTGTGCTGCAGCACCGCAACGTGCTGTCGTGACCTTTATCATACATCACAAGCATGATATATCTATTAATGATTGAATGCACAAATGCAAATGCATTTACGCATCCCATGGTATAGCTTCCTGCTACCTACAGGGGTTGAAACATGACGAAGCATGAGAAGACTTGGAATAATCATTAAAATACGTCAAATAGTGCATAATGGACGAATAATCACAGAAATCAGAGAAACAAGAATCACAGATGGATGCGCATGCACCAGTTTTGTTACACCCCCCCCACTAAGACAAAGGCCCGGGGTGTGGGCACACGGCCGTATGGCTGAAAAACCCACAAGACAAAGGCGCATAAACAAATAGATAGTCTGCTACCAGGAACTGAGACTGCAGAACCACAGGCACTGACTGAGCATGACCCTTGGTCTACTTAATTTCGGCATCATTGGGTCAAATTGTACAGATTGGGAAGAGGTAGGGTGCTCTCCACTTTCCAATTATGCAGCCAGCCAAAAACTCGCCAAAAAACACTATCATACACTGCACTACTGCACTACTGCACGGTATTCATCTGCAAAAGGCACAACACAGGTGCACTCACACAAGTCGTGCAGTCAATTCAGATGCAGCACAGTTCCTGCAGCCCCAAACTCATGCAAAAACAGCAGCCCACAGTAAGAAAACTACGAAGAACCCGCAAGCGTGCACGGAGCAGGAACAAGCAGCACAGCTGAAATACTGCTGAAGCAGATGCATATAGCTACACACGTGCTATACCACAAATGGCCTGATTACTCTGGATACCAGGGAAAGGGCAAGTCTCTTTCAGCTGGCAATGGACTTTGAGTGCTTCGCGGCGCGCACCCTGCCGGCCTCACCCCAGGCTGTGTATCGGGCGACTGCCCTCCCGCTACCAGAAAGGGCAAGGGTCCTAAAGCTTGCCCTAGCGACCTTGCAAAAGCTGAGCGTGGCTGGGGCCGTGCTACCAGGTGGTGTGCTTACCAAATGCTCCTCCCTAGTCCCACTGGGGGCCCCCACAGTAGTGGGTGTGTCTGCGAGACCATACTTCACACGGCGCCCGGACATGCTGAAACTCCTACAAAACCTGCAAGAGTACTGTGAGCAGCGCTGGACGGCTGTGCTACAGGCACCGCCCCCCTCACCGGACACGAGACGGAGAAATGCCCAGCGGGCCAAGGAACGGCGGGAAGCAATGGAGTCCAGCCCCAGCATCAGGGAGCGCATTCCCAAGCTCAAGTACACATCGTCTCCGCTGCCTGCTATGCACACCCCCGGGCATCTCACCGGCAGAGGAGGAGGTAAGAAGAGCGCCACTTTGTTTGCGGCTGACTACTTTCCAGCACACCGCAACCCTGGAGCCCCCCCTACGCGGCCCTACCGGTTGCTCTGACCTGCCAAGCAGGCGGTCCCGCCTCCACCTGATGTAGCTGCAGTGGGCTCGAGTCCACAAGCGGCACTGCCGGCGGGGCGAGCGGCAGCGCCCAGCGATTTGTCTCAGCGCGTTGATGCGCTAACTCCCCCGGATGCACCCCTAGGATGGGCTCCGCCGTCGCCGTCGCCCCCGGTGCAGATGGAATACACCTCGGAGGAAGGGCCCTCTACCCCGGAGGTCTTCTCCTCGTCGTCCTCGTGGGAATCTGAGCCCATCAACACCGGGGGAAGCTACCGACGAGCGACAGCGGGGCCCAGAAGCGGCCCAGCGCGGTCCTCACCGCCACACGCAGTGCCCCGCACACGCACTCCCAGGGCCCGATCCGTTCACCGGTCAGGGAACCCGGCGCTGAGGAAGTCACGGCGTAGGGCACCACCTGCGCGGGTGCCCCGAGGGGTCAAAAGGCGGCAGTCGGTCACAGAACGGCCGGGGAGCCCACGGCGCAAGCGACCCCAGCTACAGCAAGGGGATGCGCGGTCACACACGGCCCTGGAGGCCCCAGACCGTCACGGGAGCCCAGCCGGAGCCCCCCTCCCCATGTCCAGGCATGCGCTCTCATACCTACAGCTCACGGGAGCTATCACTCCTGAGCGTGCGTCACGCATAGTGGTGGTAAGCACCCCAGAGGGGCAGCGCACCCCACTACCGACACGCAGCTCGGGGCAGCCTCCACACGAAAAGGGACGCGACATCCCCCCGGGGATAGCAAGGATGTTGCAGCAGATCCGGATGCCCCCAGCAAGGCCACAACCGCTACAGCCCCGAAGGGAACCACGGCCCAACGAGCGGACTTCACGCACCGCCGTCCTGCCCACCAGCCCTCCGATGGGGTTCAACGTAACTAGCACCCCGTCTCCGCGGGTGCTGAGCAGGCCGGGACAATTCTCGCCATCTCCGGCATGGTCGCCGGCGGTGACTTCCAGTTGGCACTCCGTGCGGCACGTGACCCCGGAGCATTGGTCGCCCGCATGCACACCAGGGGGGGTGTCTAACCGACAGCAGGATTCACCTCACCTGCCCCCTGTCCTGCTGGCGCCCCTATTTCAGAGCGCAATGTCTACCCCGCGAAGGGACAGCACTCAGAGTGCGTCTGATGAGGACGTGCAACAGTATGCCGTCCGGTGTTCTACCCCCCCCGATCTGCCCCCCACCCTGCTGGCGCCACTTTTTGAGAGCGTGATGTCTGCCTCGCGAGCGGGCAGCACTCATTGTGAGTGCGATGAGGACATGGGTCAGTATGAAGTCCAGTACTCTACCCCACCCTCCGTGGGGGAGTGGCCCCCTAACCCCTTTACCTTTCCCTCTCTTCGCGGAGCACATCGTCTCTGCACGGAATTGCCTGGCATGGCCCGACAGGGCCAGGGATGGGTTCGTGACCCCCATGCACGACACTCCACCATGCTGTACAACATGCAGGAAGGTGCTATGTCTTCCAACAGCGCGGAGGGGCTCATGAAGCATGGACGGGCCTCACGTGAGGCAACCTAAAGGACGGAGGGGGGAGCCTCTTGTCATACAGGGCGGCAGCTCTCCAGAAACCCGCGCGACTTGCCCCTTGGGTGAGTCTAGGGGCTGGAATGGGTAGAAGCCCCATGGACTATTGCTGCTTAATATGATTTCCTTCCCACAAATGGCCTGATTAGCTTTACACACCTGAAAATGGCACATATACTTGAAGTGACCCAAATGGTCCACATGAAGCCAAAAATCAGGTGTGCAAGGGCTGCCAGACGCATTCGGCGCACAACCGGGGCATACGTCACCGTCGAAAGCATCGACCGCGCCGCCAAACTCAGATTAGTTCACTTCTTTCAAAAATGAGAAGAAAGTCATTTTGGGAACAAAATAAGCTCCAAAGAGCAGAATAAGGTGGGATGAGGGCAGAATGTGGACAACGAGACACCCTGGACACAGTCAACGACACGTGCAGACAAGGGCAAACACGCAGAAGGTCGAGCGCGTCGACAGCCCCAAATGCTTTCGGATTGGCCCCAAAAAGCTAAAAAGTGCAAAAACAAGGCACAGAGGCCCAATGAACAACAATGAACACAAAGAAAAGCTGTAGCGACACTAACGCCGCCCACGACGACGCCGGAGGCCACAACCAGCGCGTCAGAAGGCTCGGAATGCGTCGCCAAGGCCAAAAGTGCTCAATTTAAACATCTACAGGGCTATCTCACGTACCCTAAACAAAGAAGACATTGGAGATTTCTACAGGGCTTTTAACCCCCAAGATGGCGCGGGCTTTTTGCGCCCTATGGCCTCCAAGACGAAGGCCGGGTCCACAGATTAGTCGGGTGAGGGATGGGCTGCTCGCTGGTGCCACACTGGCTGGGATACAATTCTTTTGGATGGCCAGTCTTGGCCCAACCTGGACCCCAATGCAACGTACTTTGGGCTTGGTTTGAATAGCAATAGGGGCCCGGCACGGCCTAGATCTGTCTCCCCCAGCCGGCATAGGAGAATTGACACTGGTGGCAGAGAATGGAATCCAAAAGGCAGGAAACCAAACTGCTACTATGAAACATGACGAAGCATGAGAAGATTTGGAATAATAATTAGAATACCTGAAATAGTGAATAATGGACAAATAATCATTGAAATCATAGAAACAAGAATCACGGATGGATGTGCATCCGCCAGTTTCGTTACAGAGTATGTGATATTCCGCTAATTTAGGGCCCATCTATCCCAACATAGAGGGGCTTAGTGCTATCCACTACGCACTAAAAAGATGTGTATTCTTGTCAAAGTACGTTTGCTGTACTAACCTATTGCAAGCAATCAGAGCTGGCAACCACCAATGCTACCGAAGCAGCTAGTGGATTCCGTTGCCCTAGGTTTTCGAAGGTTTGAAGCGTGACTTTGAGCGCGTCAAGGAACATAGGCACCGAGGAGGGTATGTATTCACCCAAGTTGAGGATGTGATATGCTCCTAGTAAGAAAAAGTCACTGCCATGTCTTTCTTGGAGGGCTTGATGCAGGCCAAACCGCCCTTAAAACCCTTTTGTTGATGCTAAGACTAACTTAAGTATTTTTAATTACTCTTTTGAAGCTTTTAGTACACTTTCTCAAAGTAACTAGGGTTATAACCCTAGCCCCCCATGAAGTTCACCCCTACCACTCAACTGACCGGAGGTATCTTCCTTCATGGAGGATATACTGAAATAAAATAGGCATTTCATGCTTTAGGCCTTGGTGGTTAAGCCTAGTGGTCTCCCACCCCAAGACCCCTATACTCAATTGTTTCTACCACTTATTGTGGTTCTACTTTTTAACTGTTTCTGAATTCAGTTGCTTGGCCAAGTCATAATCTGTGTCTGGCCTAACTCCTATGCCCCACATTCCTAACCAGCTCCATTTCATCCAAAAGAGTGCACATGAAGTGCTTGATGCTAACTTGGAGGCTAGAGTCAGGCCAGCTTTCACATAAAGTCTTTTGTACTATCCATTTGTGATTGAATCTTTGTATTTATACCTGCTTTGTCTATCTGCAGCCCTTCTGTGTTACACTGGATTTCAAACTATTCATTGATCCGATCCACATCCTGTTCTTGCTCTACTTGCTGCTTTGGTTTTGGGATTTCACCATCAAAAACCTGCAAGATTTCATCAAAATCTATAGGACACTAATCAAGGACATCTTTCCGGTAGCAGAGGCAAACCCTGAGTACCTTTCGAACCGACTCTGAGCAGAAGCACAAGAAAAGCACACTGAAAAGCACATTGAACATGTCCACTCAACTGTCCTCCCGAACCTGGCCGATCAGAAGTGTACAAGTACAACTTGGCAGTGTAGCCCACCCAAAGAGTGAACCGCCACTCAGAGCAGCATCTGGGTCTGAGGAAGATCCAGAGCACAGAAGGGCGAATCTAAATTTGCCCAGAACAACACCATTAACCATGGAGACCTTAGCGGCCCATGGTGAGGACAGCCTGCAAATGCTCCGCAGGCGTGTCGAAGCCTCCATCGCCCGGTCGGATTGTCCGGCCTCTTCTTCTACTGTTTTTGGAGGTGGTCCTGAAGAACAAGAGGACCTACGAAGGAGGATGGAGGAGTTCATGCTCCACGAGGAGTACCACAAGTCCACCGTAGGAGAAGATGGAGAAATACCTCTTGATGCCCTCGGGTCGCCGCCCCAAACTGAGATGGGCTCCTTCCTATATTCTGGGCCATCTACAGACATGGCGGACACAGTATCACTACCGAGACGACCAAGAGTACACGAGCACCCGAAAGCATGGCATCGAGACCTGCCGATAACTTCAATGGCTCCTGAAAAGAGTGTGGATCCTCCTGCCCAGAGCCCACCTATGGGGCTCTGGATTGCACGGCCGAACTTTTGGCCAAACTTCCATCCGGATCGGAAGACCCGGATGTGACAGCTCTGTCAAAGGCTGTCAAGGCTAAATTGGGTATCACTGAACCCTTACCCAAGCCAGCGCTACTCTCCCCTTCACCCGGATTGAGCACGTTGGCTGATGATCTCAAAAGATCAAGGGTGTCCAGGTTGCTACCCAAGGTCACTTGCCCCAGCCCTTTTCATCCTCGCGCCAGGACAGTCCCAATTGCTGAACTACAGGACGTGCCGGTGACGGAGACTGAGAATAGAGGGCTGTGAGCCCTGGCACCTCTTGCCGGCGTATCTCTTCCCCCTTCTGGCCTAACCCCGGGGGCTGGGAAGATGGGCAGACCGATTGCCCAGGCGAACATCCAGCTGGAGTTACCGGAGTTCGACCCGAAAAACCTGCCCGAATGGGCAGAAGAATTTGCCGAGTTTCTTTTGCTAACTGGCCAATCCCATGTGGATGTGGCCACCAAATGCTCACTGCTGAAACGCTCATGCAAAAAGAAATTTTTGCAAAAACAGGTGAAGCAGATTGTGAAAACCTGTTCAACCTGGGCAGAGGTACTCCAAAGACTGGAGAAAACATTCCCAGTCTATGAGACTGACCTTGGTGTGCGCACACAGATAGAGGAGCTACCTATTCAAGCCGGTTCGGACCCCCGTGGCCATCTTGGGGTCACTTGGGGTGTGTATCTATGTGCCGGCAAGCCGCCATTGGCTGATATCATACTCTCCCATCCACCTGACCTAACCCGATGTGATAGTGTGATAGGTTTGGCCATTCCGGCTATGAGCGGCCATATTCAGTACCGAAGTGCCGCCAGCTGAGATTTATATATCAGAATATCAGGAATCAACAGGGTTTTATTATCACGATGTTTCCGTAATTTTTCAGCCTTCCGTTCTGATAGTCAATGTATCGGCGACTGTCAGTTGGCTCGCGATTTTGCGGTAACCGATTGGTTAACTGTTATTTACAGATATTTTGGCGGAAACCCCGATGAAGGGTCAGATTTCATCAGTAAAGGGTTCGTTGCTTCCGCATTTTTCATATTATACACTCGCAAAATTAATCCGATTTTTTCAGACCTTCAGAATCGGATTTTCGATTTCGACATCGCCGCACTTGATATGATGAATCTCGAGTGGTCGTACATTTTTCCCCGATCACGAATCAACCTTCCTTTTGTTGTGCCCTTCATTTCGCTTGGAGTTATAGTCAAAACAAAAGTGATTCGTGAGACCACTTTGAATGGTCATATCTCCGGCTCACGGCGAGGTATAACAATTTCGAGAATTGGGTTGGAACCGCCTTGGTCTCAACTTAATTTAGGAAGCATCAAACGCCTTTGGTGTGTACACATGCCCGGTATAGCAAGGGATAATGGTCAAGAGGGTAGAAAGTGATATATAACTCTTGGACCGTGCAACCGAATATTTTATTGCGACTTTCGAGTGTACCGCATGAGTGTTGTGGTTGCATAGTAACTTTCCTTGGGTTCCTACGTATTTTTAACGTGAAGTTATGTCCATGGAGGGGCATGGCATACCATGGTGGGAGCCACTTTTGGAGGGTATGTGTTATATGCATGGTATGTGCTCGATATGCTCACGCCCATGTTATATATCTTCGTGTGGCCGAAGAGATGGGGAGCCACACGTGACAAGGGCTTTGCCCATGTCCCAATTGTGGAATTCAAAGCGCTAGACTAAGTCTACCGCGTATGTATTGCTCATGGTATGTTTGGCAAAGAGATCCATGAGTGCACTCCCATTTTCATGGGGCATGTAGATATGAGTGGCGAAGGTATCTCCATGCGCCCGATTGGGGATCCAAGTGGGGGAATTGTTCGCAAATGGTTCCAATCATTTGTGTATTGAACCATGAGCGGATATCATGGGTGAGCATAGAGATATACTATCATGACAACTTTGTATTTGGACATATTTTCATGTTTTTGACCTCAATTTTTGCTCATTTTTGCGTTTTATGTGCTCAACTGGTTGGCTAACAGTAAAGTGCCTAGAGATCCGTGAACTATGGTATGTTGCCTATATGTTGGCATATGCTTCGGTGTTGTACCTCACCATATGCTGGATCACATGGTCACTTTGGCGTGGCACACGAGGCCTCACAAAATTAGGTCTCAAACTCATGAGCTGACTTGTGAAGCATGTCATGTACATAACCGGAGGGGTTTCGGAGGCAATGATGTGATATCCTTGGGCATGGACCTTTGGTCTATATCACCCTTGTATACTACTTTCCGGTTTGACACATGCATGGAGCATTTGGATAATTGCCGTATGCATTTTTGAGTATATAATTGACTTTTGGGCATAATGGTATGATTTGCCTGATTTTGCCATGTTGTGAGGTCATCTTCATGGGGCAGTTCTCCAAGCCCATTTGACTCCAAGTCCAACCAAGGTTATGTCAGGGTAGGGCATGGTCCTGAGTGCCACTCTAGGCCATGACACGCCACCTCCCCTATTGGGCTAGGATTTAGAGGCTTGGGAGTGAACACATTTTTGGGGTTTATGTAGTGACTTTTGACACATGGCATTTAGCCATCCTATTTGACTGGGTTCAGGGCAACATGTTGGCGAGTCAAGGGAAGGTCTTGAGTCCAGGGAATGAGGGGTCTATGGCTGTGATTGTGTATGTTTCCATCTTTCCCCAACTTTGCTCTATTTGTGTTCATATGCCAATTTCAGGGCTTTCTTCCTTGGTGCAATTCTTGTACATGCCCGCCACCGTGGGACGACCGGTGTGCTGAACGGAAGCCCGCAGTGTGGATTGGATTATTGCTGGATTTGTGGGATCTGGTTGCTGTTCAGGGTTGAAGGAGGATTGTATTTTATTTTCTATATTTTTGGATTTGGAACCCTGGAATTTGATAAATGCAATCGTTGATCAGGAGCAAATCGGCAGGGGTTACAGGCGGAAGGGGCACAGCAGGGGCCGGTCCTGGTAGGGACCTTCTTTATGGTAGCAGAGGCGTACCTGCTGCCCCTACCTACCGCCGACCCGGGGACTTGGGCCCCTATGAGCCCTGCCCAAGTACGCCCCGGGTGCGTATTGTGGACTCGGTGGAGACCACGCCGGAGATTGGAGCCAGAGAAGAGCCGAGACGCTCAAGAGCATGGCGAACTCCGGAAGTTGAAGCCCGAAGAGAAGTACGACATTCGGGAAGAGGAGGACTTGACATGGAGGACCTGGTCTCCATGTGCGAGCGTCGCTGCCGCGAGGCATGCAACCTCCGCTCCGCCGCGGAGGACTCTGATGAGGCCGGCCATTCAGGCAGCAGTGGAGGACGGGCCCGGCGCTACCGGAAGCGCGGGTCACCCAAGCCCGCGGCAGGGGACGCCGGGGCTATGGATACGGACCCCAGCCCGGTCAGGCTGTGGGAATCCGAGGGGCACTCCGATGGCTATCGGACTTGCTTCCCCTCGGAGTCGGAGGAGACGCCCGCGACGATCGCCAGGGCGCATACGGCCCCCGAGCCCGCCCTGAAGCACGACGCCGAGGGCTTGGAGAGGCCAGCCAGGGCCCGGACGGCACCTGTGCCCCGGCACACGGGACCAGAGACGGACGCCATAGGCGATACGCCCATGGGCGATGAGTCTGAGGCGCCGGGAACCGCGGGATGCGCTGGATCAGGCGGAAGGCACGCTGAGTGCCACTGCGAGCACGTGTCCTTCCTCATAGGTAAGTACCCAAAGATGGGGATGGACGCCATCGTGCATCGACTCGACCGCCTGGACAACGCGAAGGACGGCCTAGAGGAGGACGTCGCCGGCATCCTGGATGACCAGTCGGCCGCGGTGAAAGACATGGAGGAGCTGCGAGTGGAACGGGACCGGTACCGGGAGAATCTGGAGCTGGCCCTGGAGAAGCAGCAGCGAGTGGTGGACAGCCTCCTCCACCTGGTGGAGGACATGTTGGGACGCCTGAAAAGGCTAGAGGAGCTACAGCCCCTCGCCTCGGGTCCAGAGCTCCCGGCAAAGCCGGCCGCGGCAGAGCTGGTGGAGCGGGTTAAGTCCCTCAGGGGCGCCATGGATAAACCCATGGGCGGCCCTGCAGAGGCACCCTACGCGCCTCCGCGTGTTGACCCCGGTGCGCTGCCGTTTGTTCCCATGTTCAGCGAATCCACAATGCTCGGGGAACACACGGCACCGGCTGGGTCCATGCGGGAAGGGCACGTAACCACGGACCCGAGGAGCCTGACGGTACAGATGTCCCACGCCGCCCAGGATCTACCGCCAACTACGACTACCCATGCAGTTTATGCGGAAGAGGAGATCCAGAGCCAGACCATGCAGGGGCGAACCATGGGAAGCGCCGACGGACATGGTCGAGGCCACCCAGGCGGAAATCTGTGGGCGAAGGACCCCAATACGGGGATATGGACGGCCGTTGGAGCAAGTCCTTCCCGCATTCCAAACCCCATGGGTTCAGGCCCAACTGGACCGCACTCCATGGAGGAGAGGGATGTACGGGGAGTGTACTCACACCCCCCGGCCACAGGTGGTATACGTCTCGGTGGAGTGGTGGCTGGGGACGTCGGAGACGCCATCAGGATTGACGACCTCAGGGGAATCAAAATCCCCTACTATGATGGCAACCCCTCCAACCTGGACGACTTCATCCTTGATTGGGAGGACTTCGCCGAGGAGGTCGTCGGCGAGATGCGGGGAGCGCCGCGGGACAAGTGGGTATGCCGGACATTCCCACACCGGCTGGCGCAGGACCTGAAGGAGGAGCTGCGGGATCAGATCCGGGAAGGACTGATCCGTACGGAGCAGGCCTGCCTCCAGTGGTTGGAGGATGAGGAGCGGGTGGACGCTCCGAACCAGAAGCTGGAGGACTTGTGGTCCATCCCGCTGCCGCTGGACCGCGGTGAGTTGCGGGTCCGGGAGTGGAACCGGTATCTGCGGAAGTACCGCAGATGCCTCAAGCTGGTGGAGGACTGGAACAAGGCCAGCGAGATCCGCCCCTTGCTGAAGGACGTCCTCCCCGGCAACTGGAAGAGGAGAGTGGAGGACGAGGAGAAGAAGCGAGCCAAGAAGCGGGTGGCGGTGAGGATCATGGCGGCGGAGGATACCCATGCGGGTATCATGGAGTTCTTCAGGAGGAACCTGGGCGAGCCCAACCGGATGTTGGGACTGAAGAACGCCGTGTACGTGGAGGTATTTGGAGACTCCATGTGGCAAAGGTTGCTGCGCCTCAACAACGTGGAGTGGAGGCGCGGGGAGCCGCTGAGGATGCAGGTCATCTTCGCCCGTATGAGCCTGGACGAGATCGTGAAGTACATCACGGTGGAGTTGAAGCTCAATGCGAAGAACGAGGCCCACGTGCAGGATCGACATGGTCATGGACAACGAGGCCACCGAGAAGACCGCCATCATCAAGAGATCCAGGAGGACACGGCCAACTCCGCGGAGGATGGTAGTGGAAGTGGCCAAGACCACTGGTCCCGGGAGGATCACGAGGAGGCCCATTTCTTCGCGTTTGTGGCGCACAACGTGAGAGAACATGGGCAGGATCGGTCCCGATGGAACCGGGCGGGGCCCAAGAAGAACAGAGAGCCAAGGAGGATCGGGAACCCACCGCTCTCGTTCCGGGAGTACAGGTCTCAGCACGACGGGTGCTGGGTCTGTAATGGCAAGGGAAACAACCATGCACACGACCACCGTCAGTGCAAGGTGTATGAGGCGGACAAGAAGGCCTACTTCGCCGCCCACCCCGAGAAGAAGCCCAAGGAGCAGCGGATTTCCGATCGGAAGGCGAAGGGCGGAGACGGGGGAAAAGGCCAAGGCAAAGGCCAAGGGAAAGGCGGAGGAAGAGGCTATGGTGGTGGACCTGGCCAAGACCGACGAGTGAGGTCGATCGAGGAGGTTGCTGAGGACATGTTGAGGACGTTGGAGGAACTCAAAGCCCAGCAACGTGGTGGACAAAGTCCTGGCGGATCGCAGCCGGAAGGGGCTGCGGGAAGTCAAGTCTAGAGGAGCCCCCACGGGAGTGGGACCTCGGAGGTCTCTCCTCCGAAAATCAGTGGAATCCCTGAGAAAGCGAAGGCACATCGGGTGCCGAAGAAGGCTCCAGAAGAGCCAAAACCACTGAGTTTCGCCACTCCCAACCCCTGGAGCGCCCTGCCAAGGGAAGTACATGTGGGTACGGGACATGGCAAGAAGGAAGGAGCGACCACGGAGAGCCCCGTGAACGGGCAGGACCAACCCAAGATCTACACCATCCGTGACCATACCCTTGAAGTCCTGATGCACCCGGACGTGCTAGAGTTGCATGCCGTGAGAGTCGTCCATACACCTCATGGCGACGAGCGGCAGTTGCACTTGAACGTGCGAGTACGGTGCGGACGAGAGGAGAAGGTGGTGGATGTGTTGGTGGATACGGGTGCCCAGGTGAGCCTGGTCCGGAGAGGGTTGTTCAAGGAGGAATTCCTGCAGCCCAGCCGGAGACCGGTCCGCCTGAAGGTCGCCAACGGACAGATTATGGGTGGTGGCACCCATGAGGCCACTATCAGTATGGAATTCTGGGAGCATGAGCGCTTGAACCGCCCTGATTTGGCGAAGAGAAGCACTCTATCCGGGAAATTCTATGTGGCCGACATTACTGATTGGGATATGATCATGGGGTATGACTTCATGGTGGCAAATGCCATTGGAGCCCTTCCCCATCGTGCAACGCTGGTCCGGGAGGATGATGAGTGCCTCACATGGCTGTCCACGGACTATGCATGCGGATCATCCCAATGGAATGCTGAGGAAGAGGATCGGATCGTCCAAGCGGTGCAAGCTGTGGGTGCCAAGTCCAGAGGAGACCGTGGAGCTCAGCTCACGGAGTATGGAATGGCGCCGCAGGTGTATGCCAGGATGATCCAGACGCTGGGAGCCGAAGCGCCCGAGACGGACGTCTTCGCTTCCCGGGATGCCCCACTTTTGCGGAAGTGTAGGAGGCATTGGCATCGAGGAGACTCAGCCTGGCACAGGCATTGGGGTTTGAAGGAGTGGGGGCCCATGTATTGGCATGGCTCCCTGGACAATACCAGACGTACGGTGGAGAAGATCGTCGCGGATAGGGCGAAGGGGATCCTGGTCATCACCGGCATAGGATCCACCCCATGTCCGCTGGAAGGTCTCAAGTTGACGCTGGACTCCATCACCCTGAACGAGATGTCATTCGGGCCAGAGGAGGAGTTGTTCATCGACGCCAAGGGTGTATCAATGCCCTCCCCGGGTCAAGCGTGGGGTACTAAGGCTTTCCTGGTGGATGGGGCGCAAGCCCAGCCCACGGGTGATGAAGCATTCATCCGTAGGGTGGCGGCGGTGCCTATGAAGGTCATGTTTGAGGCCAAGGAGGGGACGGATCAGCCTATTGATGGCATTGACGTCCTGTCCCACGCCGAGATCGACGACGTCGTCAACTACATGCGGATGGGGATGCATGATTGTGTGGCAGCCAAGAAGAGGCGGGCCATGGTCACATCTCCGCATTGGTGGGATGACAAGATGTTGGTCATTGGCAAGTACGAGAAGGATGAGTTCGTGGCGAGGGTCATGGATCACATCGCGGACCAATATGATGGTCCGGTTGGGTCGGACCCGCCGACGTGGGATTTTCCAAGAATGGGGGCCGAGAGCGACAAGAACCAGCCCGATGCCGCAAATTTTCGAAGATTATCGGTGGGAAGAGCTCCCCACGACGATGAAGATGGCATATCGGACGAGGAGAAGTCGGAATCGGACCCAGAAGAGGCCTATACCGCAGTGCGGTCGGTTGTATCTATACCGAAGCAAGCGGCTGAAGAGGCCCAGGAGAACCCGAAGGTCGCCGAGCTGAAGGAGAGGCTGATCAATGCCTATCCGCGGCTATTCAGTGGCGTCGCCAACAAGAACCCTCCAGATCGTGGGAGGTTTGGTACAGCGAAGATCAAGCTGAAGCCGAACCCGAAGATCTATCGTCATCGGGAGTACCAACTTCAGGGCGATCGGGCCGAGGCCATGAAGAAGTTGTTGGCCGAGTTCATTGAGCGAGGATGGATCGAACCCTCCGACAGTGAGCGGGCCAGCCCAGCCTTCATCGTGCCCAAGAAGGAGAAGGGCGAGTGGAGGTTGGTGGTGGATTACAGGGGTTTGAACGAGCAAACCGAGCACGACTCGTACTCGCTTCCCCTGATCGACTCCATCCTCCAAAAGCAACAGAAAAAGCGGATCTTCACGGTGTTGGACCTGAAACACGGTTCTCACCAGATGCCGCTACACCCGGACTCCAGGCCCTGCACAGCGATGTCGACGCCGCTGGGGCCCATGCAGTGGGAAGTGGTGCCTATGGGCGCCAAGAATGGCAACGCCGCTTTCCATCGCATGATGGAGGACCTACTCGGTCCTGTCCGGAACTGTGCCGATCCCTTCGTGGATGACATCATCATCGGGTCCGGCACGGAGAACATGACTGAGGACGAGCTCGTCGACGCGCATGAGAAGGATCTGCGCCGAGTGCTCAGCGAGTTAGACAAGCACAACATGGTGTGCAAGCCCACCAAAGCCTCACTCTTCGTGAAGGAAGTGGAGTTTGCGGGTCACGTGGTTGGTCACGGGCAACGCCATCCCATGCCTGGGAAGCTGGCATCCCTGCACCACTGGGAGAAGCCCCCGACCATCAGCGAACTCCGGTCCTTCATGGGGTTCTGCAATTACTATTCGGGCTATGTCCGGATGTATGCAGAACTTCCGGGGCCGCTGCACAAGATGCTGCAGGTGGGGAAGTTCGATGGCCGGAAGGGGAGCAAGAAGAAGCTTGCCTGGACCCCTGAAGCCGAAGATGCGTTCAGCCGCCTGAAGGAGCGACTCCTGGGGCAGCTGGGGCTATTCCTGGTGGACCCGGACAAGGGATTCGTGCTACGGACGGACGCCTCAGACTATGCTGTAGGGGCAGTCCTCGAGCAGATCCGGGACGACGGGTCGCACGTACCCGTGGCGTTCTGGAGTCGGATCCTGGCCGAGGGCCAACGTCGAACATGGACCGCGAGGGAGAAGGAGACGTATGCCATTGTCTGTGCGCTCAGGAAGTGGTCTGGCCACATCGGATTGCAACCGGTGGTGGTTTGTACCGACCATCAGTCCTTGCAGAGCTGGCACAAGGAGCACGTCGACACCCCCTCGGGACCGGCGGCAAGGAGGGTCCGATGGCATGAGACGTTCGCCAAGTTCGACCTCAGCGTCGTATACGTCCCGGGGAAGGACAACACTGTGGCAGATTGCCTCAGTCGGTGGGCCTACCCCGCGGGCAAGGCTTGGATGGACATATCCAGCCATGGAGACGCCGAGGAGACCGAGGAGGCCAAGCGCATCATCGAGATGGAGAAGGCCATGGAGCAAGAGGGGGTCAAGTGCTTTGTGGTGATGGCAAACCGTACGGACCTGGCCAAGTTCCGGGGCGCCCGAGTCCAAGCTATTCGAGAGGAAACCCTCGAGCAGTGGATGGTGGCCCCTGTAGAGCTAGTCAGGTCGGTGCTCACAGAGGACTGGTCGGATGACTATGCGGCATCCGGGCATTGGAGCAAGTACTGGAATGCCGTGAGCGCTCCGTCGGACGACGAATGGCCCGAGGGCTTGACCGAGGATGGGGACAAGTTGTTCCTCAAGGACAGGCTGCTGGTGCCCGAGAACCGAGTGGAGGAGCTCATTGACCATTGGCACAACGCCCAGCTCATGCACCCTGGCCGAGACAAGATGCAGCAGGACCTGGAGTGGCGCTTCAAGTTCCCACCGGGGTACTACGCCATCCTGGACAAGTACTGCAGCGACTGCGCCGTGTGTCGGGCCACGAAGAGCCCCAACCACTCCACGGCGGGCAACCCGTGTACACGGCTATACCGGAGGCCCCTATGCGGTCCGTGGCCATGGATGTATTCGCCATGCCGGAGGTCACCGTGGAAGGAGAGACCTACGACTGTGTCATCCTGGCGGTGGATAGGCACAGTGGGTATATCGTGGCGGTCCCTGGCAAGGACTCCAAGAAGAAGGACAAGAAGGACAGCCATGGAGTGGGGCTGCAGGCCAAGACCGTCGCTAATGCCATGATCAGGCATTGGCTGACGATTTTTGATGTCCCGGCTGTCATCTGCAGCGATCGGGGTAGTCAGTTTGTGGGGACGTGGTTCAAGACGATGTGCAAGCACATGGGTATTCGACACGCCAAGACCGTGGCGTACCACAGCCGGTCGAATGGCCGGGCTGAGGTGGCCGGGCGGCAGATGTTCGAAAAGTTCCGCCAGCTGCACATCGACGAACCGGGCCGGAATTGGTATAATTCGCTGTGGAGAGTACTCCAAGCGTATCACGACCTTCCGGGACCAACTGGACTGTCGCCCCATCGTATCCTGTTCCTACGGGATCGAGTGTCACGCACTCTCCCGTGGTTGAACCATGGCAAAGTGGCCCGGGATGCGAATGCTATGATGGCTGAGGCGGACGACACGGCGGCCAAGGTGTGCAAGGCACTTCAGGACGAGCATGACAAGAGGGCCAAGTACTTCAAGCAGGGAAAGGTCCAGAAGTATGCTCTCCAAGACACCGTGTGGGTGGAGCGGCACAACAAGGATGTCCTGTCCAGGCATCGGCAGGCATCTTGGTATGTGCCGGGGGTAATCGTGGGGAAGGTCGGGCAGGATGTGTATGCGGTTCGTGTGGGGGATAACAAGATCCTGGACCGCGACCATACCCAGCTTCGTCCCCGAGCACCAGACCCCAGCGGACGTCCCGTCACCTTCGAGTTGGCGGCCGGCGATGTGGACTCGGACGACGAGGGTGAGGACGACGACTTCACCGCTGAGAAGATCCTGGCGGACAAGCCGGACCCAGGGACGCCTGGGGGGAGGCTTTATAAAGTCCGTTGGAAGGGATTCGCCGCATCCAGGGATTCGTGGGAGCCTCCGAGCAGTTTCGTGCCGAGGTATACCACGGTCTGGATGGAATATCTGAAGAAAAAGAATATTTCTTTGGATGTCAAGGACGTGTTGGTCCATTTGGTTGCTGCTGTAGCGCCGTAATGGATCCCCCTTGGCATTTTTGTTTGTTTCTTTGCTTGGGAGACGGGTGAGGGCGTTCATCCGGGGATTTTTGGGCCTTGATTGGCCATCCACCCCCTTCACTCGATCTCCACATATATATTTCATTGTGGTATATTTATTTAGGTCGACCGACGACGTTTCTCTATCTTTGATCCCCTTGGTCCATGTTGTAGATCAGGAGGAGACCGGATGTGGCGTAGAGCACCGATTATGAGTGTCCTCACCCCTCCCTTGGGGCGTGGGGGACGCCTACGACGTGTGTGGGGCCTCCATGTGTCCTTGGGACATGGGGGGGGGGGGTTGGAGCCCATTGGGGTCCTCCCGTCCTCTCTTCAATGACTTCCGAGCGGTAACAACGCTCTGAGAAGGGGGGTGAAGCCGGTTCGGACCCCCGTGGCCATCTTGGGGTCACTTGGGGTGTGTATCTATGTGCCGGCAAGCCGCCATTGGCTGATATCATACTCTCCCATCCACCTGACCTAACCCGATGTGATAGTGTGATAGGTTTGGCCATTCCGGCTATGAGCGGCCATATTCAGTACCGAGGCGCCGCCAGCGGAGATTTATATATCGGAATATCAGGAATCAACAGGGTTTTTTTATCATAATGTTTCCGTAATTTTTCAGCCTTCCGTTCTGATAGTCAATGTATCGGCGACTGTCAGTTGGCTCGCGATTTTGCGGTAACCGATTGGTTAACTGTTATTTACAGATATTTTGGCGGAAACCCCGATGAAGGGTCAGATTTCATCAGTAAAGGGTTCGTTGCTTCCGCATTTTTCATATTATACACTCGCAAAATTAATCCGATTTTTTCAGACCTTCAGAATCGGATTTTCGATTTCGACATCGCCGCACTTGATATGATGAATCCCGAGTGGTCGTACATTTTTCCCCGATCACGAATCAACCTTCCTTTTGTTGTGCCCTTCATTTCGCTTGGAGTTATAGTCGAAACAAAAGTGATTCGTGAGACCACTTTGAATGGTCATATCTCCGGCACACGGCGAGGTATAACAATTTCGAGAATTGGGTTGGAACCGCCTTGGTCTCAACTTAATTTAGGAAGCATCAAACGCCTTTGGTGTGTACACATGCCCGGTATAGCAAGGGATAATGGTCAAGAGGGTAGAAAGTGATATATAACTCTTGGACCGTGCAACCGAATATTTTATTGCGACTTTCGAGTGTACCGCATGAGTGTTGTGGTTGCATACTAACTTTCCTTGGGTTCCTACGTATTTTTAACGTGAAGTTATGTCCATGGAGGGGCATGGCATACCATGGTGGGAGCCACTTTTGGAGGGTATGTGTTATATGCATGGTATGTGCTCGATATGCTCACGCCCATGTTATATATCTTCGTGTGGCCGAAGAGATGGGGAGCCACACGTGACAAGGGCTTTGCCCATGTCCCAATTGTGGAATTCAAAGCGCTAGACTAAGTCTACCGCGTATGTATTGCTCATGGTATGTTTGGCAAAGAGATCCATGAGTGCACTCCCATTTTCATGGGGCATGTAGATATGAGTGGCGAAGGTATCTCCATGCGCCCGATTGGGGATCCAAGTGGGGTAATTGTTCGCAAATGGTTCCAATCATTTGTGTATTGAACCATGAGCGGATATCATGGGTGAGCATAGAGATATACTATCATGACAACTTTGTATTTGGACATATTTTCATGCTTTTGACCTCAATTTTTGCTCATTTTTGCGTTTTATGTGCGCAACTGGTTGGCTAACAGTAAAGTGCCTAGAGATCCGTGAACTATGGTATGTTGCTTATATGTTGGCATATGCTTCGGTGTTGTACCTCACCATATGCCGGATCACATGGTCACTTTGGCGTGGCACACGAGGCCTCACAAAATTAGGTCTCAAACTCATGAGCTGACTTGTGAAGCATGTCATGTACATAACCGGAGGGGTTTCGGAGGCAATGATGTGATATCCTTGGGCATGGACCTTTGGTCTATATCACCCTTGTATACTACTTTCCGGTTTGACACATGCATGGAGCATTTGGATAATTGCCGTATGCATTTTTGAGTATATAATTGACTTTTGGGCATAATGGTATGATTTGCCTGATTTTGCCATGTTGTGAGGTCATCTTCATGGGGCAGTTCTCCAAGCCCATTCGACTCCAAGTCCAACCAAGGTTATGTCAGGGTAGGGCATGGTCCTGAGTGCCACTCTAGGCCATGACACGCCACCTCCCCTATTGGGCTAGGATTTAGAGGCTTGGGAGTGAACACATTTTTGGGGTTTATGTAGTGACTTTTGACACATGGCATTTAGCCATCCTATTTGACTGGGTTCAGGGCAACATGTTGGCGAGTCAAGGGAAGGTCTTGAGTCCAGGGAATGAGGGGTCTATGGCTGTGATTGTGTATGTTTCCATCTTTCCCCAACTTTGCTTTATTTGTGTTCATATGCCAATTTCAGGGCTTTCTTCCTTGGTGCAAAAAAAAATACCAAGAAAATGACGCACCGCCAGCAGAAATAAAGCGAAAAATCGTCTTTTCCGACCTCAGAAACCCCCCCAACAATTTTACGCCGCTGTTTGGCGAGGTCGCAAAATTTAGGACACTCACCAAAAAGGACGAACAATAGAGTCGCGACGGCGAAGGAGCTGAGCGTTGCTTGCCCCAAACCACCTAGCAAAGTGCGTGGCGCTAGGGACTTGTGCGCGCCCCAAAGCAAACCACACATAGACAACAACAACGCCACCGGCCACCGACAAGCAAGTATGTTATATGACGCGCAACGCTAGAAACCAACGAAACGAGCACAACGCGGTAAGAGGTAGACAAGGAGAGAACAAGTATGTAACGAACCGCACCACGGTGGAGATATACCACAAGTACACGACCAAGAAATGCAAGCCCGCTCACGTAGGGAATACGACGACGCCGTAACACGCGAAGGGGATCACAACAAAAGAAAAAAGAAGCCGCACAAGTACACAAGTATGTTGCATGTCATGCATGAATAATACACACAAGCAACAACAACGCCACTGGCCGCCGAAAAGCAAGTATGTTATATGCCATATATTGTATGCATAACGCCGTAACAAACGCAATACAAGGAAGGTACGTGTCAAGCAACGCCAAAGTGCGCCGCCACGAAAAGCGCAACGAAAACCGCACCGGCAAGGAAAACCAACAAGAGGTGGCACCGAATGAATGCCTATGCTCACCCCCGCTCACATAGGGAAAGAAAGGTATGCCCGTACGTGCGTGCCCGGAACACCGCAAGGCCATCACCGCCACGGACGAGCAAAATGGTATGAAGGGACAAACAAGGGGGAACAAAAAACCGACAAAGGAGAGAAGAACGCGCGAAGGAGGCCACGCGCCACCGAGGTGAAGCACAACACAAAAAAAAAAAAGGAAAAAAAAAAAAACACACAAACAAAAACTAAACATACACACGTGGCTAGTCGGGTCCAAGTATGTTGCATGCCACGCTACGCTACGCAACGAACACGAGACCAGAAAGGCAACCACGCGAACAAAAGTAAAAGGTGACCACGAGGCGTAACCGAGACGTGCCCACCGCCCACTCGCACGACCGCTTATGTAGGAGGCGAAAGGGAGCGAAAGGGGACAAAAGGTATGCCGCCGCATGCAAACAAATAGTAGGCAAGCCACACAGCGCCACCAAGAACGCAAGTATGTTACCATGTCGTGCCACGTCGCCAACCGCCCGGCCCGCGCCACCAACGGAGAGGGGGAAAAAAGAAATGGTCTTCGGCCAGGGAGTGGTTGTCACGGGGGGCTAACGGTCCTGCCCTGCGGTGCAATGCGGGGCAACCGTGACAACTGCTCTTACAGCACAACCACCCTTTTTGTTGCGCTGATTAGAACACACAAATAGCCAGGGAGGGGGACACGGGGAGCATACACACAAATAGCATAGCGCCAACGTGTGCCGGGTCCCGACAAACACACGTGCATGCACCCACGTTCTCTTCCCCTCACAGGTCCCAAGGAGAAGCGTATGCTCGTGTTTGCGTCGTCCGGGCGTTAAAGTAGGTCTTGTCTTAGACGCTTAGGCAAGTATTGCGTCGTGCCGTCGTCTCACATTAGTGAACGCCCGGCAAGGCGGGAGGACTAGGACACGTTAAGGTAGTGGGGAAAGAAACAGGTATGTTGCATGTCACGCCGCGCGCGCGGAACGGGCAACGAGCAAAGGTAGCGGCCAAAGGGGTGTGGAGTCAAGACGGGAGCAAGTGGGACAATAAACCTACGCACACGCCGGTCGCACACGCATGTCGCATGACGTACCAGCCAGCTCGAGCCGCCGTGTCGCGACAAAACCGCCGCCGCCGCACGCCCGGTTACGCCCTCTCCTCTCTCTACGCAGGTTCAAAGGAGGAAGCCCGGGCCGACAAGGAAAAAGACAGAGACACACAACAAAGCGGAGGCAGGGAAAAAGTGCATGTCAGGGAGAAGGGTAGAGGAAAGGGTAAAGAGCAACGAAGCCGCGAAAGGAACAAGGGGTAGCCAGCGGACGAGCAAGGGGCGCGCACAGGGGAGGGGACACGGCGGGCACACGGCGAGCACAACACCGCACCGAGACACCGGAGAGGGGAGCACCGGAGGACCAAGTGAAGAGCGGCACCACGCACCACGACACGCACGGCACAGACACCACACACACCGCACAAACCCAACGAACCCCGGCAACCCGCCCAGCAGTGGGCGGGCAGTCGGGAGAGGGACAGCGCCTGACACCAGGCGCCCCTCACAATGGTGGAAGGCACCCCCCCCGGGGACGCCCTTCCGCCACCCTCACAGCGAGCAACGCCGGCCCGCAAGGGCGCACGCTGTGGGGCCGGTGCTGGGTCCCCACGCCCGCACCGACCGCGCCCGGGACACGCGGGTCGCGGAACCCAGGCTGCCCGCTCCAGAGGACGGGCGGCCGGGGGAGGGACAGCGCCAGACACCAGGCGCCCCTCACAACGGTGGAAGGCACCCCCCCCCGGGGACGCCCTTCCGCCACCCCCACAGCGAGCAACGCCGGCCCGCAAGGGCGCACGCTGTGGGGCCGGTGCTGGGTCCACACGCCCGCATCGACCGCACCCGGGACACACGGGTCGCGGAACCCTGGCTGCCCGCTCCAGAGGACGGGCAGCCGGGGGAGTGACAGCGCCTGACACCAGGCGCCCCTCACAACGGTGGAAGGCACCCCCCCGGGGACGCCCTTCCGCCAGCCCCACAGCGAGCAACGCCGGCCCGCAAGGGCGCACGCTGTGGGGCCGGTGCTGGGTCCACACGCCCGCATCGACCGCACCCGGGACACACGGGACGCGGAACCCTGGCTGCCCGCTCCAGAAAACGGGCGGTCGGGGGAGGGACAGCGCCAGACACCAGGCGCCCCTCACAACGGTGGAAGGCACCCCCCCCAGGGACGCCCTTCCGCCACACCCACAGCGAGCAACGCCGGCCCGCAAGGGGGCGCTGTGGGGCCGGTGCTGGGTCCACACGCCCGCATCGACCGCACCCGGGACACACGGGTCGCGGAACCCTGGCTGCCCGCTCCAGAGGACAGGCAGCCGGGGGAGGGACAGCGCCTGACACCAGGCGCCCCTCACAACGGTGGAAGGCACCCCCCCCGGGGACGCCCTTCCGCCAGCCCCACAGCGAGCAACGCCGGCCCGCAAGGGCGCACGCTGGGAGGCCGGTGCATGGTTCACACGCCCGCATCGACCGCACCCGGGACACACGGGTCGCGGAACCCTGGCTGCCCGCTCCAGAGGACGGGCGGCCGGGGGAGGGACAGCGCCTGACACCAGGCGCCCCTCACAACGGTGGAAGGCATCCCCCCCGGGGACGTCCTTCCGCCACCCCCACAGCGAGCAACGCCGGCCCGCAAGGGCGCACGCTGTGGGGCCGGTGCTGGGTCCACACGCCCGCATCGACCGCACCCGGGACACACGGGTCGCGGAACCCCGGCTGCCCGCTCCAGAGGACGGGCGGCCGGGGGAGGGACAGCGCCTGACACCAGGCGCCCCTCACAACGGTGGAAAGCACCCCCCCCGGGGACGCCCTTCCGCCACCCTCACAGCGAGCAACGCCAGCCCGCAAGGGCTCACGCTGTGGGGCCGGTGATGGGTCCCCACGCCCGCACAGACCGCACCCGGGACACGCGGGACGTGGAACCCTGGCTGCCCGCTCCAGAGGACGGGCGGCCGAGGGAGGGACAGCACCTGACACCAGGCGCCCCTCACAACGGTGGAAGGCACCCCCCCCAGGGACGCCCTTCCGCCACACCCACAGCGAGCAACGCCGGCCCGCAAGGGCGCACGCTGTGGGGCCGGTGCGGAGTCCCCACGCCCGCACCGACCGCACCCGGGACACGCGGGACGCGGAACCCTGGCTGCCCGCTCCAGAGGACGGGCGGCCAGGGGAGGGACAGCGCCTGACACCATGCGCCCCTCACAACGGTGGAAAGCACCCCCCCCCCGGGGACGCCCCTCCGCCACCCCCGCAGCGAGCAACGCCGGCCCGCAAGGGCGCACGTTGTGGGGCCGGTGCTGGGTCCCCACGCCCGCACCAACCGCACCCGGGACACACGGGACGCGGAACCCTGGCTGCCCGCTCCAGAGGACGGGCGGCCAGGGGAGGGACAGCGCCTGACACCAGGCGCCCCTCACAATGGCGGAAGGCGACCCCCCCGGGGATGTTCTTCCGCCACCCCCACGGCGAGCAACGCCGGCCCGCAAGGGCGCACGCGCTGTGGGACCGGTGCTGGGTCCCCACGCCCGCACCGACCGCACCCGGGACACCCGGGACGCGGAACCCTGGCTGCCCGTTCCAGAGGACGGATGGCCGGGGGAGGGACAGCGCCTGACACCAGACGCCCCTCACAATGGTGGAAGGCGACCCCCCCGGGGACGTTCTTCCGCCACCCCCACAGCGGGCAACGCCGGCCCGCAAGGGCACACGCTGTGGGGACGGTGCCGAGTCCCGACGCCCGCACCGACCGCACCCGGGACACACGGGACGCGGAACCCTGGCTGCCCGCTCCAGAGGACGGGCCGCCATGGGAGGGACAGCGCCTGACACCTGGCGCCCCTCACAACGGTGAAAAGCACCCCCCCGGGGATGCCCTTCTGCCACTCTCACAGCGAGCAACGCCGGCCCACAAGGGCGCACGCTGTGAGACCGGTGCTGGGTCCCCACGCCTGCACCGACCGCACCCGGGACACACGGGACGCGGAACCCTGGCTGCCCGCTCCAGAGGACGGGCGGCCAGGGGAGGGACAGCGCCTGACACCAGGCGCCCCTCACAATGGTGGAAGGCGACCCCCCCGGGGACGTTCTTCCGCCACCCCCACAGCGGGCAACGCCGGCCCGCAAGGGCGCACGCTGTGGGGCCGGTGCTGGGTTCCCACGCACGCATCGACCGCACCCGGGACACACGGGACGCAGAACCCCGGCTGCCCGCTCCAGAGGACGGGCGGCCGGGGGAGGGACAGCGCCTGACACCAGGCGCCCCTCACAACGGTGGAAGGCACCCCCCGGGGACGCCCTTCCGCCATCCCCACGGCGAGCGACGCCAGCCCCCAAGGGCTCACGCCGTGGGGCCGGTGCTGGGTCCCCACGCCCGCACCGACCGCACCCGGGACACACGGGACGCGGAACCCTGGCTGCCCGCTCCAGAGGACGGGCGGCTGGGGGAGGGACAGCGCCTGACAACAGGCGCCCCTCACAACGGTGGAAGGCAACCCCCCCGGGGACGCCCTTCCGCCACCCCGACAGCGAGCAACGCCGGCCCGCATGGGCGCACGCTGTGGGGCCGGTGCTGGGTCCCCACGCCCGCACCGACCGCACCCGGGACACACGGGACGCGGAACCCTGACTGCCCGCTCCAGAGGACGGACGGCCAGGGGAGGGACAGCACCTGACGCCGGGCGCCCCTCACAACGGTGGAAGACACCCCCCCCGGGGACGCCCTTCCGCCACCCCCACAGCGAGCAACGCCGGCCCGCAAGGGCGCACGCTGTGGGGCCGGTGCTGGGTCCACACGCCCGCATCGACCGCACCCGGGACACACGGGTCGCGGAACCCTGGCTGCCCGCTCCAGAGGACGGGCGGCCGGGGGAGGGACAGCGCCTGACACCAGGCGCCCCTCACAACGGTGGAAGGCACCCCCCCGGGGACGCCCTTCCGCCACCCCCACAGCGAGCAACGCCGGCCCGCAAGGGCGCACGCTGTGGGGCTGGTGTTGGGCCCACACGCCCGCATCGACCGCACCCGGGACACACGGGTCGCGGAACCCTGGCTGCCCGCTCCAGAGGACGGGCGGCCGGGAGAGGGACAGCGCCTAACACCAGACGCCCCTCGCAACGCTGGAAAGCGCCCCCCGGGGGATGCCCATCCACCACCCCCACACCGAGCAACGCACCAGCGCACCAACGCACCAGCCACGGGACATCCGCACCCCACCCCCTGCTCTTAGACACAGCGACACAGCAATGGCGGAACCCGCGGCACCACGCAAGACACGCCCCCGATCTCTCACGCTGGACGAGGCACACGAGGTCATCAGGGCGCTGGGACTCAGAGACGGCGAAGGAGACCCCCCACAAGGGGACGCAGGCACGGACTCCGACCTGGAGGCATTGCCGGAGCCCCCCACGGGAGGCGCGCCCGCGGAACCTGCGCCGCCGGCGGGCAGCGTACCCGCGATCTGCCCCGCGTGGAAACGGGGCCACTGCACCGGCGAAGGCTGGTGCCCCAAACAGCACCCCCAGCCCGGCCCCGATGACGGAGCGTTGCCCCAGGTGAAACCCGCGGCCGCACGCGCCGCCCTACGCTACGGGGTGGCGCGGGGCTTGATCCTGGATGAGACCGCGCGCGGCAGCGTGAACATCCAGGAGGCCGTCGACCGAGTCACCCACGCGGGACAGGCGGCAGTGGCCTTGCACACCCGGGGCCGCCACGGCGGACCCGCAGAGGGGATCATTGTGGAACCCTCGGGAATGGTGCTGGTCCTGGCGGCGGACATGGTCCGAGGGGTGCTCCACCCGTCCCGCGTGCGGCGGGCGTGCCCACAGTGGACCATCCAGGTGTACACCCCCCCGCGGGCGTGGCCCTTTTCCACGTAGGCGGTGCTCGCCGTCATGTGGCACCTGGCACCAGAGGACGCCCCCACAGGGACCGCGGAGGACATCGCCCGGGACCTCCACACCTGGCCGGCCGACCAGGATTACCCCTGGCGCAGGCCCCGGGGCGGCCTCCCGGTGGCACCAGCGGCAGAGGGGCTCAGCCTCGCGGCAACCCTCCAACGGCACCCCGACAAGCAGGCACGCCACTTCCTGCAGACGGGCACGGTCCCGGCCACCCCGCCAGACTCCGAGTGGCGATGGGACGCAGGGGTGGCGCAACCGCTGCCGGGCCCCTGGACCCTCTCGTTGTGGTACTTGCCCATGGGCACCTTGGCCCACGCCACTCAGGCCGTCAAGGGGGCTTTCCCGCAGCCGCTCCTCCCCGGCGTGGCCCTGCTCCGCAGCCTGCAGGCGGGGGCCGCCTGGGTACGGTGGAAGGAAGGAAAGGGGCGCTCGAGCCCCTATTTCCCCATGGTCCAGGGCCAGGCGCTGATCCACGCCGAGGGCATGGGGACCGTGGAATGGGGGGCGATCGTGCCCGGCACGGCGTGCAGGTGGATCACGGCGGCCGCCCCACAGCCCATGCGATCGCCGCCGGCGTGCCACCGCCTCCTATGGATGGTCCCCTCTTTGGCCCCCCAGCACGCCTTTACAAGGGACGTGTGGAAGGCCGTACTCAGCCACACCAGGGAGTGGCTAACGAACCCGGGTGCGCGGTACCCGCCGGGACCGGTGCTCGAACAGCTCACGGCCCGCACACCCGGGGTCCTCCACGCCCTACACAGGGCGTCGGCCCCCACGAAGCAGCTCAACGACGAAGTTCTGGACCTGGCGCTGGAGCCGCTGCGGGTGCTCTACCCGCAAGCCCACATCCCACCCGCGGGCACGTCCAACCGCCTAGGCCGCCTGGGGTTGCAGCGCCGCGTCGAGGCCGCGCACCCAGGAGGCGTGGTGGAACAGTGGCTAACGCTCCGCAACCCGTCCGGCGCGGAGGGCCACTGGTACCTGCACCAACTCCTCTTCCAACCACGGGCAGCCCCGGAACACCGCCGGCAAAACCCGTACCACACGCACCCGGAGCGCCGAGGCGCGCAAAACTACCCGCAGCCAGTCCCGCCCGCCCTCCCGCCGGGGCAGGGCCCGGAGGCGCTACAGCGGGGCCCCCCGCTCGACACCGCCACCACGGTACAGCAAAGGGGAAGCGACGGCACGGATGGTGCCGAACCGGACTGCACAAACTGCGGAGCGGTGGCCTGGATGGCAGCCTGCAGGCACCTCGCCCGAGATACCACGGGGCTCCGGCAGTACAGACCCACGGACCGCACGGCGCTGGCGTCCGCGGTCGCGGCCGTCACCATGGGTCCCGTGGCGGCGTGGCCGGCGCAACTGCTGCCCCACGTCCCCTGCCGCGACACGCGGCCCCGACGGCCAGCCACAACGCACGCGCCGACGGCACCCCTCACAGCGGAGCAACTATACGTCGTCGCGGCGGCGTTGCTAGCAGACGGCGGGGAGAGCTTCGTCCACCACCACGGCCCGGCGCAGATTGCGGGATGCATACAAGGGCCTCAGCGCGATGCACCAGACCCGTGGCATGCCACACTCCGCGGGAGCATCCGCGTCTGGGGTGCGGGCGATGGCACACCCCCGCCCGGGCTTAAGCAGGGGGAGGCACTGGTACTGCAGACGGCAGGCTACCAGGCCATCATACACGGCCACGCCGGAGGGTACCGGTCGCACGTCCTGGCTGGAGGCCGATGGACGGTCTGGCACAGCACCGCCAGGCAAGGGGCTTTCCCGCCCCTGCCCCACATCGACTGGCGACAGGGGCCCACCCAGGCCTACTATATGTCGGCGGACCCCTGGCCGCTGGCGGTCCTGCTACACACTGTCAGCGCCCCCAACAAGAGGCAGGAACCGGGGTGGGTCAACCCCCCCACACTGGTGTGGAGCCCCGACCAGGAGGAGCATCTACGGGCCAGGTGGCAGGGAGATGCCATCAGGGCCACGGACGTCCCGGACCTCCACGCGGGGCCAATCACGCAAGCCCGCCCAGCGGCTACCCTGGCGGTGGCCCAACGGGGACAGCAGAACCCGCAGTGGGTGGTCTGCATGTTCAGCCCGGCGGACGCGCACATCGTCGTCTGCGACCCCGAACGCCTGCCGGGGCCCGAAGCCGTGATCCGCGTGGCAGACTGCACCCGCATGATCATCAAGGCGCGGCGGGAGGGCGAACACCATGCCCTCCTGCTCCAAGTCAGGCTGAAGGACAACGCCCGGGCGGCGAGGCCGGGAGTGTGGCCAGCAGCGGCGCACCCCGCCGACCTGGAGCTCCAGCTGGCGGTCCCGACCGCGGTGTACCACTGGCTACAGGCCTTCCACGACCTGCGATGGAGGGGCAAGCCCGACCGCCAAATTGGCTCCACGCACTGGCAAACGTGCCTGCAAGCAGACGCGCAGCGCGATGCCATCCGAGGTCTCGGGCCCGCGCCCGCGATGCGAGCCCTCGATGCGGCGGCCCCGGGCCGCACGCTGGCACCACACACGGTGCCGCTGGCCAACCTGCCCTTCGAACCAGCGGCGGAGGGCGCCATTCGGAAGTCGGTGCCGCTCCCCCCGGCGCGAGGGGCCACGGAGCCGACGAAATGCCCCCTGTGTGCGGACAAGTACTACACCAGCGGGACAATGCTGGAACACCTGGCGTGGCACGCGGTGCACGCTGCGGCCCCGGCGGACGACAAGGAGGCGGCCACCAACATCCTGCAGGGGAGGGCACGGAGGTCCCCATGGCACGCCCCGTACACCCAGCGCCCCCCGCCCCAGGCAGCCGACCACGCAGATGGAGATGAGGAGGCACCCGGAGCGGCCCCGGGGGCCGGCGGTGCGGCCCCACCAGGGTCCATGTCCATCCCCGCGGGGCTGGCCCCCCTGGCCCCCCTGGCTCCCCCGGTCCCCCGGGCCCCCCTGTGGGCCCCGCTGGGAACGGGCTCAGCGGATGCGGCGCACCCAGATGCCCTGGCTGCGCCGGCGAACCCGGCGGCGATGCCGATGCGGGATAGCTGACTCCAGGAGGACATGACGGGCGACGCCCTGTGGCTCCTCTCGTGGAACCTGCGCAACGGCCTCGTGCCGCCAGACCGGTCCCTCCGGGACACACTCCGGCGGCGCCGGGGGCTGGCGGCCTGCACCGACAAGGAGCACCTCATCACCGGCATGCTGCCCCAGGAGGGGGGCTTTGCCATCATGCTCCAGGAAACGGGGATCGCCACCAGGGCGCAGGAGATGCACGTGGCCGGGGCGCTCCGGGACAAGGGGTACACCGCCTTCTTCAGCAGCCGGCTGGCGGAGACGGGAGCCACCTCCACCTCGAGAGGGGGGGGCCTCCTCACCGCGGTCAGCAGCAAGTACGTGGCGGAGCGCGAGGTGCTCAGCTTCACGGAAACTGTCCCCGGGAAGGCCGCGGCCCTGGAGATCCGCACGGACGGGGGAGGCCTCACCCTCATCAACGTCCACGGGCCGCAAGCAGGCTGCTCCCCGTGGGCGGGACGGGCGGCGTTCTGGGCCAACATACAAATGTATGCCACGGCACGCAGCCTCGGCGGGAGGCACCCGGTGGTCATCGCCGGCGACACCAACATCTACATGGATGTCCCCGCCAACCCGGCCACGGAGCATTTCCGAGCGGGCTGGGAGGCCTGCGGTTTCCGAAGGGCCGCGGCAGGCGGCGAGGAGGACATGACCCCCACGCTCCACCCGTCCCGGCACAGGGTGGACACCTTCCTGGTCAACGAGCCCCTCCTGCCGTGGTCCCTGCGGGAAAGCGTCTGGGCTCGCGGCATGGCACACCCCCAGGTGGTCGGCTCGGACCACCTCCCGGTCCGCCTGGCCCTGCCGGGTCTCCTCAGCGCAGCGGGGCGCGCGGCGATGCCCACCCCCTACAGCCACACGGAGGGCCGCCTCCTCCCGTACGACGCCGAGGCCGCGCCCGTCCAACACTGCCTGTGGGCGGCGGTCACCGCCGCGCAGGATGAACCCTCCCTGGCGCCCTGGCTGGGTCCCGCAGAGCAGCACGACTACGGGTCCATGCCCGCGGCCGCGGTGGACAAGGTGTTCGAACACCTCCACGCGATGCATGACGCCCTGGCGCGCGTGGTGGGACGCCGGCAGCCGTCTCCGGCGGGAACGGACCCGGCGGAGGGGGACCTCCCGGAGAGCGGAAAGCAGCTCCAGGCAGCGGTCCTCCGCTATGACACCCTGGCAGCGCGCGCGCCGGCAGCGTACCAGGCGGACGCGGCCAGGCATGGCATCCGGTCCGAGGCGGCGCTCCGGGTCACGGAGGAGCTGCAGGGTGTGTCGCCCGGGTTCCGCCCGACCACGCAGGGCCAGCTACAGGAGGAGCTGGAGAGGCAAGCAGCCGCCCTCGAGGAGGACATTCGCCAGCTCCGCGCCCTCCTGGCGGCAGACCGCAAGCGCGCCATCAAGGACTTCTGGCGCCGCCACGCCCCCGACATCGCCCAGCGATGGAAAGCCGTGCGGGGAGCCATAGAGGTAGAGGCCCCAGGCCCGTCAGGCCTCTGGAACGTGCGGGTTCCCAACACCCAAACGCTCCTCACGGAGGCCCACGACGTGATGTTCGCAGTTCGCGCCTTCTGGCGAGAACTGTATGACAAACGCCCGGTGGACCTCCCGGGTTTCCAGGCGGTCCTCGGCCGCCACGTCCCCCGGGTCCCTGAGGGGGCCTGGACACGGGTCCAGCAGTACTCCATGCAGGACCTGAAGTCCGCCCTGGACAAGGCTGATGGCAAGGCCCCAGATCCTAACCACGTGGAGGCTCGTTTCATCAAGGCCCTCCCGGCACCCGTCCAGTGGCTCCTGGTCCATTCCTACCGGGCCATCCTCCGCGGCGCCCTGCCGCCGATGCACTGGAGGGACGCGCACATCTGGCTCAGCCCCAAGGTACCGGGCTCTGCCAGACTGGACGACTACAGGCCCATAGCCCTGGGCCAGCTGGACATGAAGCTGCTCACGGGCCCCCTCACCCAGCGCATCACGGAAGTGCTCACACGGCACGGAGTGGTCAGCGACTGGCAGCAGGGGGCCCTCCCTGGCTCCAACACAGGCCCCCCGCTGTTCATGGCGCAGCGGCAGCTCCAGCGGGGAAGGCCCAACTACGTCTTCTCCTTTGACGCCCGCAAGGCCTTCGACACCGCCCCACACGGCGCCCTCCACCTCATCCTGCGCCACCTCTCCGTGCCGCCGGACGTCATCGACCTCCTGCTCTTCCTCCACACGTGCGCCAGGCTGCGCATCTTCACAGCACACGGGCTAACGCAGCCCGTCTACATGCTACGCGGCGTCCGGCAGGGCAACCCCGAGAGCCCCCTGCTGTACGCGCTCCTCCTGGAGCCCCTGCTCAGGGCACAGGGGCACCGCCTGCGCCCGCCGGTAGGGGCCGAGCACGGCCTCATCCAGGCCTATATCGACGACCTGCTGGTGGTGGCCCACACGCTGCAGCACTTCGTCGAGGGCGTGGAGGCGGTGGCCGCGTACCTGGGGATGATGGGCATGGAGCTCAACCCCCGCAAGTGCGCCATGGCCACCACGGAGGGGGTCCCGGGCCTGCAGCTGCGCCTCTGCCCCCACCTGGAAAACCCGTGGTACTGGGTACCAGCGGCGGACTCCGTCCCCTACCTGGGACTCCAGCTGCAGCCGGACGGGGAGTTCTCCCTGCAGCGCAAGCACCGGCTACGCCTGGCGGCGGTGCACCACTGGTGCCTTAACACCCTCGCGCCACCGAAAGTGGTGCAGGACGTCATCCTGGCGATCCTCGGGGGGGTGACGCAGTACGTCGCCCCTTTCATCGCCGACGACTCCGACACTGCACGCCACCTGCACCACATCACGGTTCAGGTCGCGAAGGACAGGGCGCGGTACGCCTTCGACGCCTCGCGGGACAGCCTGCAGGATGACCGGACCCTGGGGCTCACACGGGTGCCCACGCGGTGCCAGCAGGCAGCGGTGGCCCTCGTGGGTACACTCGTCCACCACCGCGCAACCTCCGTGCGCGCTGAGGTCACCAAGATGTTCTGGGAGATAGCCGGCGCGCACGGAATATGTCCCGAGGTGCACTACCCCGTCCCGGAGTTCGCAACTCTGGCGGGAGGCGACTGGGTCCACCGCATACCCCAGGCCCTGGCCGCCCTGGGAGTGGGGATGTACAACCCCATTGCGTGCCCCAGGGCGGCCCATGTCCAACTACAGTCCCCGCCGGGCAACATCGTCACGCTGCGCACCGCCAAGCTGCGACACCGCGACACGTGCCGCCTGACGGTGCCACACACAACGCCGTGGCATGGGCACCACGGGCCACGCCACCCCTTCCCCGACAACGACGATCCGTGGCCGACGGCGGTGCGGGAGTGCCTCAACAAATGCGCCGATGAACACCTCCACTATTGCCGCCGTGAGCAGGAGCCCACCAACCACCCCGGGTGGCGCGACGCCCTGGCCCACCTCTTCCACACCACCGGCACACGGGACCCTCGCCTGAGACTCGTCCACCCCACGAGGGCTAAGCAGGACGCCCACACCGGCCCACGGGTGACCCCGGACGGCCTGCACCTCCACGTCGGGGGCTACCGCCGCCGGGACGGCCTATCCCCCCCCACGCGGGGGGCGGCGTACCACCCGCCAGCAGCCCTCATGTACATCCTCCGCGACGTACTCGCGGAAAGCGAGCATCAAGAGCCTAACGCGGACGTGGCGTGGCCAGAGCCCTTGCGCCCCCGGCCCCACGCGCCGACGCTGTTGTGGTTGGTGACCACGGACGACCAATGCACCCAAGCGACGGGACAAGCGCAGCTCCGGGCCGAGTGGGTAATAGTGCAAGTGGGGGCAGGCCAGCCCGAACCCCGTGGGCCCCCCCGTGGCACCGCCCTACTGGTGGCTACGGGGGTGCCGCACGACCCACACATGGCGGTACACGCGCTGGAGGACCAGCCGGAGGACACGGGACACCTGGTGGTGCACCAGCGCGGGGGCCCGACGTGGCTCAAGGAACATGTGACGGCGCTACGGTCCTGGGCAAGCACGGTTGCCGGAGCGGAGATCCGGCTGCACGACCAGCCGGCGATCAGCCCAGGCGACACCAGGGCGCTGAGCGTGGACCAACTGACCCCCAGCCACCCCGACGTCCGGTGGCACTCCGCCGACCTCAACGCGGGGTGGCTCAGCCCCACCGGATACTACTGGATCCCGGAGGCCTGGGGACACACCTCCTCTGACGCGTCCGGGGGCGGACCCTGCAAACACGCCACCAGCGTCGCTCTCGCCGCCGACCTCACCCGCACGTGGGCGGTGGCCATCTCGGGCACGGTGCCCGACGGGGAGGGGGTGACCGCCTCCCTCCCCCTACAATACGGTGCTCACAGACCATGGGTCCACACGGTGGACGCCGAAGTCATCCTCCACCTCCTGCGGCACGCAGATCGCGAACGAACCACGGGGGTCCCCGCGGGCGCAGCGAAGGTGGTCAACCAGATGCCCCTGAGGTGGCTCCGGGACAGCCTGTGCGCGCGAGGGCAACACGCCGGGCACCCGTTCTGGTACGTCCGAGCCACCTCGCACCACAGTGACGCCCTACTGCACAAGGCGGACTGGGCGGCGTCCCAGGACACCGTCCTGCAGAACACGCCCCCGGACCCTGGCCACGCCCAACTCATTGTCGCCGGCCGTGACGGCCATCTCGATCTACGGCCCCCCACGATGCGGGTGCTCGGCGAGGTCGCGCAACGGGCGCAGACGGACCATGCGCTGACGCACCGGGGACACACACCTTTGCACGCGGCCCACGCCACGGCCTACGTCCACGCCCGGGACCTCACCGCGGCGGCCACCAACCGCCGGGCGCTGCGGGCCCGAGACGGCCACACGCCGGTGCAGCGCAGGCTCCGCGTCCGGAAGGAGCGGCTCTCCGGCGTCGCCATCGTCCCACAACCGTGCCTTTTCTGCGGCGGCCCGGAGGAGACCCCGGTGCACATGCACGTGGGATGCACCCACTCACGGCTCCTCTGGCCCCACTACCGCCAGGCGGTACACGAGGCGGCCCGCCACCTCCCACCTGCGGACAAGGCCCTGTGGGTGGCCTCGTGGCGCTCCGCAGGCGCCACGTGGACGGAGGTGTTCTGTTCCGGACTGGTGCCCGAGGACGCGGAGGCGCAGCTCCGTGCCATAACCCGATACGACCCGCCGGGAGGGACCTCGGTGGACGATTTCCTCCACCACATGCTCCGGCTGGGGGACTTCGCGTGGGAGCTTCGCAACCACCGGCTGGAGCAACTCCTCCGCGAGCCCCAGAGCGCGGCGGCGCGGGCGCACCGGTGGCTCACTGCGGCGGAGGGCGACCACCCTCCCCCTCCCCCGCGCCCTGACAAGGATTTCGTAGCCTCCCTCCGTGTTGTGAATGGCACTCTGGAGTGCCCGCCCCAAGAGAGCCCCCACCCGTACCAGGACCTGCCGGGGGGGTTCTCGAGGCACCTACAAGACGCCCTCTTCCCACCGTGGATCATCGGGCGCGGCTCCATGACCGCATGGGAGGCGCGCATCGTGGGGGAGGAGTGGGCGCGGGAGTGGAGCCGGTGGTGCGCCGCCACCCGCGCCCCGGAGACCCCTGCGCAACGATACGCCGCCATCCCGCTCCGTTGGTGGGGGCCGGTCACCCGGCCGAGACCCACCATGATCCGCGGGGCGGGGCCTGACCACCCCTGGGACGCGGCGACGGGGGAATGGCTGCAGGCGGCCCCGGGGCCGCAAACGGGATGGACTGGGGACGTGTCCTCACTCGTCAGGACACCCGTCCCGCCCCGCATCGTCCTTCACGCCGCCAACGTGCTCCGGGCTACGGAGATACGCACGTGGGGACACGCTGCGGCCACCGTCCGGTGGCACCCCCCAGAGGACGGGGCCACCCAACTCACCGTGGCGCACTTCAAAGCTGGGGGGCCGGTATACGACGACGCCCTGTCCCGGCTGGGCAACACCCAGGGGCCCTTGCTCCTCATGCTCCCCACCGGCATTGCAGCCGCGCTGCGCCAGGAGCTAGACGGCTGCGAAGGGCTGCGAGTGGGGTGGGAGGCAGTCGCGGACGGCACCCTGCTGGCCCTCCTCCACAGAGACACCGCGAACGGGTGCCAATGGGATGCGCTGACGCCCGACCTCACCGGGCGCCACGTGTACATGGCGAGCCCCCCCCAGGGGCACCCCCGCCCGGCGTGGGACGACCTCATCGCCGCCTTCCACGACCACGGGATCCTCCCCGACGACACGTGGCAGGAGGTCCAGCGGAAGACGCTTGGCAAGGACTACCGGCGCCGCGTCCGCGCCCGCCTGCTGGAGATCCGGGACCCCCTCCGACAGAGGTGGGACGACCTCTGGCTCCGCCATCTCGACCCTTGGTCGCCGCCCTCCCACCTCCCACACACCTGCCGACTCTGCGGAGAATGTGACACGGTGTCCTCCGCAGCGTCGACAGGCGCCAACAGGTGCGCGCGGTGCGCCCAGGTAGCCGCGTGCCCCTGGCCCGAACCTCCCGCAGGCCCGCGCAGGCGCACAGAGGAGGAGGCCTTGCGCCGGCGCATCGAGGGGGCACACACCCCCTCGCACAAACAAGCGGGCCCCGCGGGCGCTGCCCTTCTGTGGATCCACGTGCACCTGCGGGACCCCACATCCGTTGCGCACCTGTCGCACGTGTTCGCCCCCTAACCCCCACCCGCCGCCGCCCTTTGCAGAGCCCGCAGCACCATGCCACGCAGACGGGGGGATGGGCCGGGGCACACCAGGGCCCGCCGCAGAGCGCAGGAGGCGGCCGTCCGGGGCCTGGTGGCGGACGCGGTGGCGGAGGCACACGAAGCGCACGCTGCCGCACGGTGTGACCTGGAGGGCAGTGCGAGGGCTTTCCTCAACGAAACCGCCCTCCCGGCCGTCCGCGCCCTGAACGGAGCCGGGGCCCCTACGCTGCTCCCGGCAATGCACCGGATTGTGAACGCCGTCCGGCCGGGGCTCATCAGCCCGGAGGCGGCCCTCTACGGGCACTAGATGGAGTGGCACGAGTCCAATCGGTCGGGCCGGCCCCTGTCCATGGGGGACACCCTGCGGCTGACGGGAGCAGGGTCTGCCATGTCCCTCCGCAGTAGCGCCCCAGCCCTGCTGCACGCCCTCAGGACGCGCTACCCCGGGGACGCGGCCCCGTACCTGAACCAGGCGCGGGCCACGTACCCGGGAGGAGTGTCCGAGCTGGATGCGGCGCTCCACCTTCTACACCCGCCGGACGAGGACCTGGAGGTGGGCGAGGTCACGGTGTTCGTGGAAGGCGCGGGCGAGGCGTCTGCCCGCCCCCGGCCGACCAACCCGGTGTACGACGGCACCGGGCCTACCCCCCCGTACGCCGTCGACTACGAGGCGTTCCCCAGGGAGCCCACTTGGTGCCCCGCCCTCCCGCCGGCGACGCACGCGCCCCGCGGCTGGGCTAACCCAGACCTGTCCCCCCCCCTCTCCAGGACCAGGGGTGCCCACCACAGGGGGCAGGTCCTCTGGCAGGAGTGCCCTGGCACCGCCCTCCTCCTCCTCGTCGTCGCGACCCGCGGGGACCCGGGGCGGATCCTGGGGATCACCCCCACCCACCTCTATGGGGCAACACCCGTACCCCGCCCCCCCCTCCCGGCGCCCGCGGCGCGGGACGGAGTACACACCTTCCTGCGAACACAGGAGGTCACCGCCGTTACGGGGGTCCACCTGGTGCGGCTGCCCCCGACACCGCTCGACGACCCCCGGGGGCCCAGGGCCCTGGGCCCCGCCCCAGACTGGGAGCTGTGGCGCGACGCGTGGGCCGCGTGGCTCCCCCGCCTCCCCTCCCAATGCCCGTGGATGGCCGCAGTCCCCCGGCCGTGCGGGGCTGACGCCACAGCCGGCCCCCCACCCCCTCCCCCCCTCCCCCCCGCAGAGCACCACACGGCACTGCCCGAGGCACGGCACTGATGCACCAGGAGGTAGTGGGAAGGGCGCGCCTGCCACCACGCATGCCTACCAGAGTAACAGTGATGGCAGACTCCGATGGGTCCCCCCAGCGGGATGACCGCCACCACCGCCGGTCCCGCTCCCGCTCCCCCGTCTCCTCCCCGGAGTGGACGCGGAGACCCTTGCGGAGCGCGAGGAGCGGAGGCTGGCGGAGGCGGCGGTGCTGGTCGGGCCGCCGCCGCCGGCCCGGGAGCCTGGGCCAGCCGAGGCGACCGCCCCCGCCGCCCAAGCAGCCAGCCCCGCCGCCCCGCCCCGCCCAGACACGCAGGAGGCGGAGACCGCAGCGAGCCACGCCGCGGCCCCGACCGCGGCCCCCGGCACGCCGCCGACACGGGGGGCAGCCCCGGCGCAGGAACCGGGCGCATCGCCGAGGGCTGCCGCAGCCGCAGAGGAGAGCAAGAAGGGCGCGCGAGGGGTTGCGACCGCACGGGACACGGGCGCCTCGTCGGCGGCCGCCACGGCAGCGAGGGAGAGCGGGGAGGGCGCGCGAGGGGCTGCGGCCGCGACCCCGGCGGGCCGCGACAGCACCTCGGCCGGCCGCGCCGCAACCTCCAGCACGCCGCGAACGCGGGGGACGGACCCCGCACGGGCCGCGGGCGCCTCGCCGGCGGCCGCCGCGGCAGCAGAGGAGAACGAGGAGGGCGTGCGAGGGGTTGCGACCGCGGCCCTGGGCGCCTCGTCGGCGGCCGCCAAGGCGGCGAAGGAGAGCGAGGAGGGCGCGCGAGGGGCTGCGGCCGCGACCCCGGCGGGCCGCAACACCGCCTCGGCCGGCCACGCCGCGGCCCCCAGCACGCCGCGCAAGCGGGGGAAGAACCCCGCACGGGCCGCGGACGCCTCGCCGGCGGCCGCCGCAGCAGCAGCAGTGGGCAGGGAGAGCGCGAAGTACCACGCCCACGCCAACCCCACCCACACCCACACCAGCCCCCCCAAGCCATTCCCCCCCAAGCCCTTCCCCCCGGGGCGGGAGCGGCACGTCCGCCCCCCGACGTGCGAGCGCTCGCCGCCGGGCGTCACGCTGCCGCAGCTGCAAAGGCAGCGGGACGCCCGGCGAGTGGTCCAGGAAGGGCGCAGCAGCGGGGGGGAGCAGAGCGGACGGCGCGACTTGGGGCAGGGGGCCGGGAAGGGGCCAGGGCACGGGAAGGGCGCGCAGGGGCGCGCGCAGGGAGCCCAGGTGCGGGGGGCAGGGCGAGGGGAGGTAGGAGAGCGAGCGGGCCAGGGCGTGGGGGACGGGAGGCGGGACCCGCGACACGGGCAGGGGGCTGGAAAGGGGCCCAAGGGCAAGGGCAAGGGCGCCGCGGGCCCCAAGGGACAGGCGGGACGGGGCATGGGAGCCCAGGGGGGAGGACGGGGCGAAGGGAGGGGGGCAGAGGGCGGGGCGCCCCCGCAGCCAGACGTGCAGCCGGTGAGGTGCATCCCCCCCGGCATCCAACAGATGCCGGCACACCACCACCACCACCACCACCACCACCACCACCACCACCACCACCTCTACAACATCGACCCTGACGCCGGCGAGCTCGTCCCCCCCAAACCCCCACGACACCAGCACCATCAAGCCCCCCCCGCGCCGAGGGCGGAGCCGGCGCGGATGGCCTCGGCGGAGGGGGGACGGGGCGCGGCATCGGCGCCGCAGGCGCAGGGGCAGCGAGGGGGGCCGGCACGGGGGGCGGAGGAGGGCCGGCCATGGGACCGGGACTGGGGCGCGGTCCCGGACCCTCTGGGGGAGGAGACCCTCCCCCTGGTGGGGGAGGTGTACGGGTGGTTGTGCTGGGCCAACCAGGGGACCTCCAGGAGGTCGAGGAATCGGCCCTTTGATGCCGTGCTCCTCCGGAGGGACGCAGGAAACCGAGAGGTACCCCCGGGGGGGTGGGCAGCCCCAGAGGACCATGAGAGGGTCCTCAGGTCAGTGATCCGGGCGGCGTGGCCCGACAGGGAGCCGACGTGGCCGGCCTTCCTGGAAGGGGGAGCGGTGCTCCGCATCACGGATGCGGACGCCAACAACTGGCTCCCCCGGGCTTTGCGCAGCGCCCTCGCCCACTGGCGCTACCGCCGGCACAACCCGCCGCCGCCGCAGCCCCAGCCCCCACACAAGCGGCGGCGCAGGTGAAGGCCCAGATTGCGGGTACGGGAGAGTTGGGGGGGGGGGCTGGGCCCCCCGGCCCACGCCCCCCCCACGGTGCGGCACGACGCAAGAGGGCGCGCCACCTCCCGCGGGAGGGAGTGCGGAGACAACGAGCGCGGGGGGGAACCTGCTGCCCGCAGCCCGCTAACCACTGACCGCTAACCCTCACGGCCACCCCCGGCCGGCCGGCGCCGCGCGACGACGGCCGGGGGATGAGGGGCCCCAGCGAGGGCCTGCGCGAGAATCTGGCTCTCAGTAGAGGGGGGCGGGGGAAGGGCGCGACCCCCCGGCCGATGGCTGGCCCCCGGGGCCAGGACTGCCGTGCCGCCCCCCCCCCGGCCGACAGGAGGCATCGCCAGGGGACCAAAGGGCCCCCCCCACTCCCCCCCCCCCCCTCCCACACAGGCCCGAGAGCGGGCGGGGGGGCGGCCCCCCCAACCCCCCCCCCCGCACCCACCTCAGCTGGGGAGCCACAGGCGCGGCCCTCCGCCCCCCCAGGGCCGGGGGGGCGCCCCCCCCCTCAGGAGGAACGGCGACGCGGTAAGGGCAACGGCGGCTGGACCTGCTCCCGCGAACCCACACCGGCGTGCAGGAGCAAAGCGCACAACGGAACAGGAAGGAGGCCGCGCCCCACATGACCCTCCCGTAACCACAGCCCACTCCGAGGTGACAGAGGGGGGGTTCAGGTCAGCTGGGGCCCCCGGGGGAGCGGTCCACGGGCCGCCCCTCACCCCCCCCCCCACCCTGGGGCGGCACTTCAGCCCCGACCGCACGCGCGCGCCGGAAGGGAGCGCGCCGGCGACACAGAGAGGGCCGGAAAGGAGTACCGCAGGCCGCCGCCCGGAACGAGAACAGGGAGGCCGCGGCGCGACACACCCCCCCCCCCCCCGCCCCCCCACCAGCCCTCCAGCCGCGGGGGCCCCGGCCCCCACCCCCCGAGGCAGGGGGGATGGGCCCCCCCCGCTCGAGAGGGGAGCCGGAGTGTGACCCGCCCCCCCGCCCCAGCCGCCGGCTCACATGGGGGCCGCGAAGAACAAGCGGGCCCACGCCTGCGCACCGGGACGCCGCACAGATCGTACCCAGAGAAGCCGGGTGAGCACGAACCAGAGTGGTATGGGGGGCCACGCCCCCCATGGACAGCACACAAGCGGCGGCGCAGGTGATGGCCCAGACGGCGGATGCGCAAGAGTGGGGGGAGGAGCCGGGCCCCCCGACCCACGCCCCCCCCATGGTACGGCACGACGCATGAGAGCGCGCCACCTCCCGCGGGAGGGAGTACGGAGACAACGAGCACGGGAGGGAACCTGCTGCCCCGCAGCCCGCTAACCACTGACCGCTAACCCTCACGGCCGCCCCCGGCCTGCCAGCGCCGCGCGGCAACGGCCGGGGGGTTGAGGGGCCCCAGCGAGGGCCTGCACGAGGATCCGGCTCTAGGTAGAGGGGGGCGGGGGAAGGGCGCGACCCCCCAGCCGATGGCTGGCCCCCGGGGCCAGGACTGCCATGCCGCCCCCCCCCCCCGACCGTCAGGAGGCATCGCCAGGGGACCAGAGGGCCCCCCACACTCCCCCCCCCCCCCCCCGCACCCCCCCCAGCTGGGGAGCCACGGGCGCGGCCCTCCGCCCCCCCGGAGCCGGGGGGGCGACGCGGTGGGGGGAGCGGCGGCTGGACCTGCTCCCGCGAGCCCACACTGGCGTGCCGGAGCAACGCGCACAACGGAACAGTATCGAGGCCGCGCCCCACATGACCCTCCCGTAACCACAGCCCACTCAGGGAGGGCAGAGGGGGGGTTCAGGTCTGCAAGGGCCCCCGGGGGAGCGGTCCACGGACCGCCCCTCACCCCTCCCCACCCCGGGGCGGCACTTCGGCCCCGACCGCATGCACACGCCGGAAGGGAGCGCGCCGGCGACACGAAGGGGGCCAGGATGGAGTACTGCAGGCCGCCGCCCAGAAGGGGAGCAGGGAGGCCGCGGCGCGACATCCCCCCCCCCCGCCCCCCCACCGGCCCGCGGGCCGCTGATGCCCCGGCCCCCACCCCCCGAGGCAGGGGGGATGGTCCCCCCCCCGCCAGAGAGAGGAGCCGGAGCGTGACCCGCCCCCCCGCCCCAGCCGCCGGCCCCCATGGGGGCCGCGAAGAACAAGCGAGCCCGCGCCTACGCGCCAGGACGCCGCACAGATCGTACCCAGAGAAGCCTGGTGAGCACGAACCGGAGTGGTATGGGGGGCCATGCCCCCCATGGACAGCACAACGCCAGTGAAACCCGCTTTGTTGCCTGCCCAGGGAAGGCAGAGGGACGGAATGAGGCAGAGCGACCCCCCGCCCTACAGGACCCCCCCCGGCCGCACAAACGGGGGGTACGGCGCACACCCCCCCCCCCCAGCCCGCCCCCCAGCACATGAACGCCACTGACCCGCCCCGCGGCGCGCAGCCCCCACAGGGCGTGCCGGCCGAGGGGACAGAGCAGGGCCCCCACACCCGCACGCCCGCGCCCACAACACGTGGATCGCGGGCCCCGGCAGCCCACCCAGTGGGCGGGCAGTCAGGGGAGGGGGAGCGCATGACCCCAGATGCCCCTCGCAACGGTAGAAGGCACCCCCCCCGGGGACGCCCTGCCGCCACCCCCACAACCCCAAGCCAAGTAGGGGGGAACCGGGACCGGACCGCCCCCCCCCAAGCACGCCAGACGGAGCAAGGGACCGGAACAGGACACGCGGAGGGGCACGGACCACGTGGAACGGCCCTACCAGCGCCCAGTGCCGGGACCACGCGAGGTGCGCACGCCACACCATCCAGGGGGGGGGGGAGCGGACACCGCGAGAGCGCGAGCGCACACACACGAAAGGGACACGCGGGAACTACCAGAAGGGCAACCGGACCGAGCGCGCGGAACGCACAGACCACGTGGAATGGCGTACCAGCGAGCGAGGGTAAGGGACACCCGGACGGGACGGCCCGCCACACACAGCGCCGAACACGCGGGGCGGGGAGGGGGAAAAGAGAGAGACACAACACCAGGTACCGGCCCGAACCCCCCGAACCGGCCGCGAATGCCGCGCACACACAGACGGAGCACTGCACCTGCCAAGGCAGTAGTGGCGCACAGCGCCACGCCCCAACCCCTAGGCTAGGCAGCCTCTGCGCCAGCCCAAGGGGGTCCCACCGGCGACAAGCCAGTAGCACGGGCCCGGCGGCGCCGGCGCCCCGGGCGACCACGCATTAGGGGGGCGACGCAGTGGGTAAGCGCCCGCAGCCACGGCTGCGAATTGATGCACTGACCGGGGAGTGGCGAAACGGGGAAGCCGGGGAAGGACGGGGCTCCGAGCTCTGTGAACCCGGGGGACTCCGCCACCAGGCAGGAGGTGCGTCTTGGAGGGCCCCCCACTAGGACCCGGTGGGGAGGATATCACCTGGCCCGACCAGGTGGCCCCCCGGGGCCGAAAGGCGTCTAGTACCCGCAAAATCAAACCTCAAACCTCAAACCTTGGTGCAATTCTTGTACATGCCCGCCACCGTGGGACGACCGGTGTGCTGAACGGAAGCCCGCAGTGTGGATTGGATTCTTGCTGGATTTGTGGGATCTGGTTGCTGTTCAGGGTTGAAGGAGGATTGTATTTTATTTTCTATATTTTTGGATTTGGAACCCTGGAATTTGATAAATGCAATCGTTGATAAGGAGCAAATCGGCAGGGGTTACAGGCGGAAGGGGCACAGCAGGGGCCGGTCCTGGTAGGGACCTTCTTTACTATGCCCCCTGAGTTTCCTTCCGCTGCGCGAGTCTCTGAATACGTGTGCGACCTGGAGTATCTGTTTTCACGGATGAACGTGGGCTCCTATGGAGCCACTGAGCCCCACCTGTGGCTCATGAGTAAGATTCTCCAACGTACGTGGGATGACTGCCGCGCTACCTCTGAGAGGAAAAGCTGGACCCACTCGTACGACGAACTGGTGGACCTGCTGATTGAGCTAGCTCTTGAGAGGGAGAATGACTCCCACATGGAGAAATTCCTCAACAAGCACTTGGGTCGAGGTGGTACCCCTACCCCCGAACGTGGCGAAGGGAAAGGGCCTAAAAAACCCACTAACGCCAACCAGGGAGGTGGTAAAGGAAGGGGTAACCTACGTGCCATCAATGTGTAACTGCGGCCGTCAAACGCTACCATTAGCGACAGAAGCGCTAGTCTACAGAGGTCGCGCCGGGTAATAGTGACCATAATTTCACGCCCTTTCTGTGAGCGCTTCTCGGTGCATGCATAATATTTGCGACCTTTCGATGCGTGCATAGTATTTCCGCAAGACAATTCAGCCCCTGATGCTATGTATTTATATAGGGTATGATGAGCCCTTGAATTGTCTCTTGCCGCCATTGCTGCTATTGGTGCCGCCATCAACACTGCTACTGTGACTGCATCCGGCACGACATATTTGACTCTTGTACGTTACTGCTGTGGGATATGGGTGTCTTGCATGTACTGCTTTGAGGAGTGATTTGGCTTCTGGTAAAACCAGCAGGCACCGGGTGAAATAAGCAAGCAAACAAGCAGCAGGCTTTGCCAATCAAGGCAACTCAAGAGACCCGAGAAAAGGAAACAAACAATAGACATTGCACTTACAAGACAATTCAAGTCATCAAATGATATCAAGTTCCAATTCTAAGTGGTGGAAGGCCTGGTTCAAGCGCCTTGGTTCAAGCGCCAAGCGTTGTCCAAATTCGGGTGCTGGTGCGGCACTGCCGAATGTGCACTCCGAAGGTGCTTCTGGACAAGCTGACGCTCATCCGACGTACGGAGACAAAGGAAGTGTTTTGAAGGTCAGCCAGGATTCGGATGACGGAAACAATGTTGGTGCAGAGCCAGACAAGACACAACGTCGTCTCCCAGGCGCGCAGCGTCGCCGTAACAGAAAACAGCCAGAAGGAACAGAAAAAATGCCAGATTGCGACGAAGATCTCACACAGGAGCCTATTGCGTTGTTGGCCCATGCAAGAGCCTTGACTCAGGCGCCGTTACAACCAGTGCCCCTGTCTCAACCCGCGCCTTACTTCCCTGAACATTTCTTTCATTCGGATTGTGATGAGACAGAAGTGGACGAACCAGTGTCTCTCCTTCAGCGGGCGCCACAGGTGACAAGAAATGCCAAGACCTCCTGTCAGCTTTCTGCAGCCGTGCTGGAATTAACTATCGATTTTGAGTCGGAAGACGTGGTTCCATGGTACGAGGCTCAGAAGGTCCTTACCGTGTTGGTTACAGGGCTCGAACAAGCGTCTCAACAGGCCTGGAACGCAGAAGTCCCCGAAGTGGTGAGTCAAACAAACTGGCGAGAGGTGATGTTAAAATATTTGAAGGAGTCTGAAGGTTACTCTGATCCACAAGCCTGGTATGAGTCCTCCAACCAAACTGTCGGGGTGCAACTAACTCCTACTGAAAGGGTGCGCCTCAGGCATGCTTATCCTCGATGGTCAGAATCACAAGCCTGGTGTTGGGCAGCGGAGAAAATTCTTGATCAGGAGTATGTGGTTGCACGGGTGGACAGTGACGAAGAACCAGTGTCCAGACCAGAAAACGTTCTTGAGCTGACAGGCACCGAAGCTCTTGAAGTGACCGGCACCGAAGTTCTCGAAGCGACACGCACTGATGACTGGTGGCGTCCTGAGTACGAGGACTGTCTGTCGAACTTTTATGTTCAAGGTGCTACACATTCGGTCAAAAACAAGGAACTCACAAGAGCGTTGCTACCGTACGAGGGTCCCTTTTTTAAGAGGTTCACGAAAAACATGGTGCAGGGTTTGTACTTCGGTAACGACTGGATTTCTGAAGAGCTCTTTGAGAGGGTCGTGGGAAAAATTACCCACGCAGAAGAATTACAGGACAAGCCTTTGTGTATTCGTGGCCTTGCTTATTGCCTCTTGACCAGCGAGTTGCCAAGCAACCATTCGTGCCGACAATTAGTGAATGAGGAGGGAACAACTTGCCTAGAGTACTGGTAGGCGAAGGAGTTGACATCAGTCCTTCGAGATTTTCGGACCGTGCCATCTTCCAGCAAAAACAAGCGCAAGTCCAAGCAATCAAAGCGTCGCTAAGCCAGCAAGTGGTGGGCGACCAGCCAAAAACGCCAGTCAGGAGTACTGCGCGTCAGGCAACAGCTTCACGCATCAGCGCGTCCCAGCGAAGGGCGACCAGCCGTAAACGCCGGTCAGGAGTACTGCGCGTCAGGCAACGGCGTCCAGCATCAGCGCGTCGCAGCGAAGGGTGACCAGCCATAAACGCCAGTCAGGAGTACTGCGCGTCAGGCAACGGCTTCCAGCATCAGCGGGTCCCAGCAAAGGGCAACCAGCCGTAAACGCCAGTCAGGAGTACTGCGCGTCAGACAACGGCTTCCAGCATCCGCGGGTCCCAGCGAAGGGCAACCAGCCGTAAACGCCAGTCAGGAGAACTGCGCGTCAGGCGACAGTCTCCAGCATCAGCGCGTCTCAGCGAAGGGCGACCAGCCGTGAACGCCAGTCAGGAGTACTAGGCGTCAGGCGACAGCATAGCCTTGTCGTGGACTCAAGAGCTTGGAGTGCTCTCCATGCGCCGTCAAGCATGCGCTCAACAGCGCGCAGCCCCATTCGTTTTGATGCCTGTGGTCACCTCTCTCTCTCTCTCTCTCTCTTCATTTCTATATATATTTGTTGGCGCCAGAACTACAGGAGTGTTGGGAAGCCAAGTGAAGTTTTGATTTTGGCTTTGCCCAATGACGCTCCACCGCCTCCCTGTATGTATCTCCGCCCTGAAATAACCTTTGTAAATATCGAAGGTGGTAAGCTCTGTGGGAAGGGTGAAGATTGGGGAGCATGGGCAGTAGCCTCGAGCTTCAGCAACACTACTACGACCCAGTTGGGTGCGTCCATGTCTCGTTTCTCCGAATTGAGACCCTTTTCTTCCTTCAGTGGAGTGACGCCGCACGCTACACACAAGTCTGTGGTAACAGTGTCCAATACCTAGGGACGTGGGGTTGAGGGACTTGAGGTGTCTTTGACATGGCGCTACGACCAATTCACTCGGCCACTCACATCAAGGTCCTTATAGGTGACAACATGACCATAACAGGCACACATACCAACCCTACGCGTCACAGGTGCTCCTAATGCCACAGTGAGCTCCATGCGTCCTTCGGTTTTGGTGATAGAAATAAAAAGCCCATGGACATGCAAGTGAGACATAGAGGTCGTGGGACTGTGCCAGACTGATGATGTCTTGAGTCATGCGGTTTAAGGAGTAGTTGAAATACGTGGTGTACAGAATAACCACAATGGCGTGTTGTACTGGCATGGTGTGAACGAACCCTATGCGTCCTATTCGACGACTTGAGGCGGGCTTGCCCTTGGTCGGAGCCTTTGCGATTGCCTCTAATTTGGGGGACAAGCAGTGGTATACGCCATACATGTGCATGTGAGTGCCACGTTTGCCGGCCTCGCTACTCTGTAAGTATCGGCCTCACCCCCGTGGGTAAGTCCTGGTAGGGGGGTGTAACTGCGGCCGTCAAACGCTACCATTAGCGACAGAAGCGCTAGTCTACAGAGGTCGCGCCGGGTAATAGTGACCATAATTTCACGCCCTTTCTGTGAGCGCTTCTCGGTGCATGCATAATATTTGCGACCTTTCGATGCGTGCATAGTATTTCCGCAAGACAATTCAGCCCCTGATGCTATGTATTTATATAGGGTATGATGAGCCCTTGAATTGTCTCTTGCCGCCATTGCTGCTATTGGTGCCGCCATCAACACTGCTACTGTGACTGGATCCGGTTCACGACATATTTGACTCTTGTACGTTACTGCTGTGGGATATGGGTGTCTTGCATGTACTGCTTTGAGGAGTGATTTGGCTTCTGGTAAAACCAGCAGGCAGCGGGTGAAATAAGCAAGTAAACAAGCAGCAGGCTTTGCCAATCAAGGCAACTCAAGAGACCCGAGAAAAGGAAACAAACAATAGACATTGCACTTACAGCGGCCGTCAAACGCTACCATTAGCGACAGAAGCGCTAGTCTACAGAGGTCGCGCCGGGTAATAGTGACCATAATTTCACGCCCTTTCTGTGAGCGCTTCTCGGTGCATGCATAATATTTGCGACCTTTCGATGCGTGCATAGTATTTCCGCAAGACAATTCAGCCCCTGATGCTATGTATTTATATAGGGTATGATGAGCCCTTGAATTGTCTCTTGCCGCCATTGCTGCTATTGGTGCCGCCATCAACACTGCTACTGTGACTGGATCCGGTTCACGACATATTTGACTCTTGTACGTTACTGCTGTGGGATATGGGTGTTTTGCATGTACTGCTTTGAGGAGTGATTTGGCTTCTGGTAAAACCAGCAGGCACCGGGTGAAATAAGCAAGCAAACAAGCAGCAGGCTTTGCCAATCAAGGCAACTCAAGAGACCCGAGAAAAGGAAACAAACAATAGACATTGCACTTACACAATGAGGTTAAACCTGATGCAGGTACACCCCCTCTGTTTTACTGTAAGCCTGTCAATGACAAGGGGGGACCTTGTCATGCCCCTGACTGCGACCACCGCAGTAGCTGTATGCTGCAGACGAAACGACAGCAGCATTCCAAGGATGGGAAAACTGTGACCCATCAGGATCATTTCAGGTGTAGCATCACCTGTGGCTATTGTGGCAAACGTCATCACTACGAGGACAAATGCCAAATAAAGAAACGCGAGAGTGATAAACTCAAGCGGCAGGAGGCTGAACGCCAGAAGACCCAAACACCCACCAGAAACCCCCAGAATGGGGATAAAGGTGGTAAAGAAGGTGGCAAGGGGGGTGGCAAAGGTGGACCCCCTAACCCCCAGAGGCGCTCATCAGCGCCCGCTGCTACTCCCCTTCCTGCCGAAGGTGACCCCAAGAAGCGCCCACAGGGGGATAACGCTTCTCCTGAGGGGAATAATTCCAAGAAGAGGCGACTGGCCTGGATGGCCAAGTCCCTCATGGCTGCAGGGGTGGATGTCAAGTTCCCTGCTGAGGAGTATGGGGGCGGCTCCGAAGAGGAGGACTTGGTTTTCTGGATCCTCGTGAAAATCTGGGATCAAGTTTTTCGAGCGGTGCTTGACACCGGTGCAACACTTTCCATAGTGGCCCGGCGCCTGCTAAAAACTTTCAGGAAAACTAAGACCGTGGCCATAGGAGTAGGGGATGGGCGTACCATCCATTCCTTGGGGGGGGTCGATGTGACTATATGCCTGGGCGACGAAACTGTGACCCAACACTGCAGAGTGTTGGACACCGACGCCTTTGACATCGTCATCGGTACCGACTTCCTGCGAAGAAACCCCCAGGTAAAAATGCTGTCTCTCCAGCGCCCCTATTCTTTGCACTGCGACTTTGGCAGTGGGCTCTTCCCCGTACCTTGGGAGCTGTCAGGACGAAAAGAGTCTGGGCTGCGCTACGCATCCAAGACTAACTATCGTAATGAAAACTACCAATTGGCCCGTCACGTTCTTGAAAGCGGACTGGCGGCCCTTCTGGTAAACCTGGATGAGATCCAGGTGGAATTGTTTGCGAGCCAACAACAGCACATCATGCAGTTGTACTGCTCGAAACATTTGAACAACGCTTTCCGTTTATTCTGGAAAGCAATGGGCCTAGCGTATGCTAACCCTCCCTTCTCCCTGCTCGCGAAGGTTCTAACCAAAATCGCTTATGAGGGAGGAAGGGTTGTCATGTGCACCCCTGATTGGGGCTGCTCTGGTGAACACGCTTACTGGTGCCGTATGCTAGATCAAATGACCGTGGGAAGAGTGCAACCCCCCGACGGTCCCATCTATGTGCGTGTGGACTCAGACACAGCTATGCAGGCCCCTGAGTGGGCCAGTTTCCTATCCATCGTGGATGGATCTCTCAATCTTGTACCCCTGTGTGACCTAGACCAGGTGCTACTGAAAGAGGTCATGGCCGAAAATCGTGGCCGGACTCTTTCTGATCTCGGAAATCGATCTCCTGAGCACCTATCTGCCACACTTACAGGGTGTGAATCTCCCGATGGCTATCTGGAACCTGCAGCTGTTAAGGAGGATGCTGACGACCAACTGTCTGAGATCGCCAGCACTATCCCTCCTGTTGATCCCAACTGTGTTGATCTAAAACACAGTGCCTTCCCAGCCCAGCTGTTGCTGGAGGAGGTAGATCTAGAGTCAACCTCAGAACCAACTTCCCCTGTTGGGAAACCGGTGCTACACATGCAGCCTATGCTCACAGGTGAACCCGTGGCCCGGAGTCCTGATGCTCTAGCGCGACCTGCTTCTAATAACATGCCACTGTCTGAGTATGACACTCAGGAACTCCGACGGCTGTTGTACCTAAAGGCCGAAGGTATTGAGCGCCAAGAACGGCTGCAATACCTCAGACAGACCTGGAAATCCTCCATCTGGTCTGAGGAGGACGATGATTCCTATACGCTGCCTGATCCTGAGATACCTCTAGTGTATTCTTTGCACTATGGGCAGCAATGTCCCCCTGAGTGGGTGTACAGTGGGACGATGGTTCTGTTCCTGCCGAAACTGCTGACCGGCAGAAAAAGAAAGAACATGGAAAGAGCAACCTCCATGCTGAGGAGGATTTCCTGCAGAAAATCGAGAGTCTTAACCTTGACCCCCGACTAAAGAAACTGCTGTTAACCTATGAGGAGGTGTTCGGGGCCTTGCCGCCCCCCCTCTCTTTTAAAAAAACTGGTCCAGATGGACCTGAAACTGAAACCCAAATTTGAAAAGACGCGAGTGAGGCGTCGTCCCTATCCCGCTCCACAGGAACAGGTCGAAGAAATCGAGCGCCAGATCCAGGAATGTATTGATGCTGGCCTCGTGGAGGAATGTAAGAAGGGGGACTACCCCCATCACTGCAGTCCCTGTTTCTTGGTTGCTAAACCAGGGTCGACTGCCCTACGACTGGTTGTTGACTATGGTGAGGTCAACAAGAAAACCCAGAACCACTCAGGGAGTATTCCTAACATGGAAAATACCCTGGAGCGTATTGCCAAATGCAGGTACAAGACCAAAATGGACAAACGCAGTGGTTTCTGGCAGGTAGACCTAACTGCCGCAGCTCAGGAGCTGCTGGCTTTTATAACCCCTAAGGGTCATGTGTTTAAGTGGAAGGTCATGCCTTTCGGGGTGGCTAATGCCCCAGCTCTCTTCCAGGAGCTAATGAACAAAATTTCCGTACATACTGAGGCGCAGACCCCTAGTACAGGAATTGATTTCTCGGGGTGCCAAAATGGAGGCCCACATCGACGGTGTGAGTTTGGGTACTAATACCCAAGAGCACCATGTCCTTCTCCTCTGTAAATTTTTCATTGTTTGTCAAGAAAACCATCTCTGAATCAAACTCGAAAAATGTGAGTTTATGAAAGAGGAGTTGGAATATTTGGGTTCTGACGTGGGGTATGGCTGGTGGAAACCAGCCGCGTCTAAGATGCAGCCCCTACAGGACATGCAGATTCGCAATGACCCTGGGAAGGGTCTACACCACGTGAGGAGTTTTGTGGGCGCTTGTAACTTCTATAGGCATCACATCCACAATTTTACCTACTCCTCTGCCCCCCTCACTGACCTAATCAAGAAAACTACTCCCTGGAGGTGGACCGGCAGAGAGAAGGAGTGTTTCCAGGAGTTGAAGAAGAAAATTGCCTCCTCCAACTGCCTGGGGGTACCCCGCCCTAAGGGCGAGATAGTCTTGATCAGTGATGCCAGTGATGTAGGGGGGGGTGGAACGATCTACCAATGGCAGGAGCTGTAAAATTGTCCTAAACGGCCAAATAGTACTCCCGGCGAAGTGCCAGCGGCCACCCTGGGGGTCCTCAGCCCACTCAGGGAAGACGTAGCGGGCTGGGTCCACGAGTACGGGGGACGCCGGGGGCGGCCGGCCATCGGACCCCGAGCTGCTTGTTGAGTCAGACCCATGGGGCCCGGAGCCGGTAATGCGGAGGGAGGGGGCTGCCACGGAGGGGACGAGCTCCCTGGTTCGCGGGTCCAGGTCCTGCATGTTGGGCTGGAGATGTTGAATCTGAAGTTGTCTTCGTTGGGGGGGTCTTTGTGAGCACCACTTCTCGGCTAGGTAATCCGGCGTAGCCCTTAGGAGACTTTTGTGATAGTACTCCCGGTGCTATTTTACCCACTGGTGTGTAAGCGGGGCCGGTACGGGCGCGTTTCCCTGAGCCGAGCGAGTCACAAGCGAAGGCACAGCACTGAACAAGAAGTCTGAGACTTGCTGAAACTCAGAGTGAGCGCAGCGATCACAAAAGTAGCCCTTTCGTACCTAAAAGGACGAAAAGAGATACATCATGCAACCACAAAAACAGTATGTACACAAGACAAAATGGCACAAAGGGAGTCAGAGCAACTGGACAGGGTCCCATACGAAAACAAGGGTAGTTATGGGAACCCAGGACCTTCACCCTGTCACACATAGGGGGGCAGGATACAACTCAACGTGGGCCCTGAGATTTACTGCAGGCATCAGGGCACACAAGCAGGAAAAACCAGAAATCAGACGTCAATGACATTCAAGTGCTCCCTGCCCACGGTAGGGGGCTTTCAAATAAATCCGTGTGGACGCATCCAAAGGGCAACAGTCCACCAACATGATCCCAAAATATCATGGTCTATCTCAACGATACCAGGACACTGTATCTAGTCTGATCGGCTGCGCACTTTGGTGAAATTCCCCAACAGTGAAAAACAAGGGAGAAAAGAATGCAAATAAATCCAACATAGTGATAGCCTAAGGGCCTGTAAAGTGCATGCACAAAGGATCTGGAGAGGAGGTGATTGTCCCACAAGGGCTGACCCTACCTCTCCCTGGCTCTGGAGCAAAGCAGCAATCTCCAGTACACACTTTTTGAGGTCATTTTTACTAACCTCAAAAAGGTTCCATGAGCATGTTTTACACACAGGATTCAAGTCAAAATTGAAGTGACATATGGACTTGGACCGATCCTTCAAGGATAGACCAAAAGTCCAATGACCCAAATATGACGCATAGACACTGTTGGTAGGCCATGGACAAAAAGCTGGCCCAAAACTGACCTGTGGCCCAGCTTTGCCATGGACCTGAAGTGACCTCATGAAATTAGGAATTCTTGACAAAATTCCTGGTAAAATTCAAAATAGTGAACCTATGTACCAGTAAGCTTCAAGTAAATGCTCAACCTAAAGTAGAGAGCACCATTCAAACATAGGAGAAGACCCCAAGGTCTAACTCCTCATAGGTTTTTTACTGTTAGCCTGTAAAGTGACCACATGACAGGGTGGTTTTCAAGGCTCTGTATAGACCTGGTTGGAGCCATGTAAAACCACTATGCCTTAGGCTTGGCAAAACGGGTTCGAATGACTCAAGTACATTATCAAGCATACCCAAACAAGAGTAAATATCCAAGGTAGACACCTTGGAGTGAATGAGGGTCAAAGAACAAGGGAATTTGACCCAAAGAACCCAACAAACCAAGTCCCTGAAGTGGACACATGAAATTTGGGATCTCAAAAAAGGCTTTGGGGATCCGGTTGCCCTGAGACGCCGGCGGCTCAGAATTCATCATACAAATCATATCTCGTGACTAGAGAATTGTGGCTTTCATGGGAATGAACTCCTGGGTCAAAACTCAACGATGGCTTTGAGTTAGGAGCTCCAGAAGTGAGCACATACACAGGGAAAAATTGGACATGCATGCTGGGAAATTTTTCGTAGGCATGAGATTTACTCAAAATTGCTTGCACAAAATTGACCGAAAGGAGCCGCCGAGCGTCAACTAGTTAAAAGCTGGACCATATATGCTCAGTAGGGACCGAGTAGACCCCGATGGATCCAAAGTTCGAACAAACACTCCATGGTAGTGGATCTCCATGGTCACCACAAGTGAGGACATGAAATTCAAAGGTCGAAAACAATGTCGATCTTTTTGATGCTCAAACTCGGTACATGGCCGCACAAAGTGCATACAATGATGAAATGCAAAGTAAACACATACCCAAACATGCACAAACAAAAATTGGGTTCAAACTCTCCACGGGCTTGGAGAACCAAGCCCGAAAAGTGAGCCCATGATTAGGAAAAATTGAGTGAAAATTGACATGAAAATGACATAGTGAAAAAAGCTTAAAATGATTCAAAATACTTTACAAAAAGAAGATGTTTGAGGCTCAAAGCAAGTCAAACTCTTCTATATTTCGAAAGTACGCTTCAAATACGTACAAAACAAGCTTTACTTGACTTCCGGCCCCTTGATATGTTAGAGATATCATGTCCAACTTTGAGCACATGAAAAAAAGTGTGCTCAATTGAAGGTCATTCAAATGGATCTAGCACTTCTCCATTGGTTCGAAAATCAACAAATAAAGAACATACATGCACTCAAGACATGCACCAACATGCATGATGTGAAAAAGTCGAAATCCAAGCCGGTGGCAATGCAAACAAAGCTCTCAAGGTGGGTCCATAACATGGTCAAAAATGGCTCTTTTGGCCATGTATGGCAGACCCACCATGGATTGCTTTGACCCACCATGGTCCTTAAATGAACTCCAAACGTCAAAATAAATTGACTCAAAGTGTTTTGAGTCCGTGTACACCATGGGAAGAGATGCATACCTTTCTTTTCATGGGGCAATTCATGGTATTCTTGGAATTCCATTTTTATGACTCAAACTCAATAAATCACTCATAACTTCAAATCTACTTGCAACTCACAAGTTTACCTAATATACAATTAAAATAGACACTTATGGCTTTCCCATGCATTTTACTTTAAAGGTTACGGAAGCAATGGCTTAAAGATATGCCCTGCTGAAGTGACCCTATGAAATGCAGAAAAATGGCATGCCATGACTAGTCAAATGAGGGGCAAGGGGAAAGAAAGGCACCGTAAGGTGCCGGCGAGGCTCCTTGACCAACTCAGCATCGTATTTTGCCTGGGCATCATGTCCATGCCCAGTTTTTGACTTTTACCTCACCGATTTGCGGGTTTTTGATTCCACTGTATAGTTATGATATTGAACGAAGCAACAGTGGTTTCAAATCATCGTCGCTGGCCTGTGTTAAATTTCCGTAAAGGCCAGTTCATGGTTTCGCGATTTTGGTCGCACAGGCGCCAACTGGCGGTAGTTGCGCGAACTGGCGCGACGCCGGTTCACGCAGGCGCCGAAGCCAAAATCCAGGTCCTGTACGTTTGCGAATTTCACGGAAATTCCCCCACAAATACGAAGGGATTTTCATTCCCTATCGATTGATGCAAAAAACCAAAAAAAAATGCGCCTAGTCCCCTGAAGTTTCCCAAAGATTTCAAGTTTCGGGAAACTTGGCATGAGGACTTGTTGTGGAAAACAACGTACAGTTTGTGACCTGAAGAGGGGGGGGTAAAGGATGAGTAGTGGAGGACATAGGCGGGGGTTTCGGGGGGTTGTCTGACACCAAACAGGAGCTTAACCCAGCTGAACTAACCCACTGCCATTATCGTACTAGTGGACTGAACCTTGATGGTTCCTTGAAACATAACTATCCTGCCAGTGAGTGGCGGCTGGTGCCACTGGGACACCCGCGCCCAACCACAACCCAGACCCAAACAAAAACGCCACACAACAGTAGGAAACCCGGTGTCCATAGCCCGGGCTCTGAGGCAGCCCGTGCCATGCAGGTGACCTGGCCAAACGAGATCCAGAGCCCGGGGGGAAGGCTGCATCCTAAGGCCTGCGCTGCATTGGGACTCGAGGCGGAGCGTGCGACACCCAAGCGCCTCGGAACCCCAGTACCAAGAACATGCATGCATGCCTTGGGAACGGGATACGCCAGGAAGTCCGGTGAACCTCTAGGGTTCTGCCCAAAGGAGGGGACTTGCGCAAGCATGGGGGAACACCCTCCCGGCGAGACAAGCACGTCACGCTGGCGGCGATCAGCCCTCCCGGTGTTGCCCGGGGCCCCTCCCTGGGGGGCCACCAGTCAGGTCTAGCGGGATGTAAGCCGCCTCCCCTCTTCATGCTCGGAGCCTCTTCCTGTTTGTCACAGGGGCGACGCCAGGGGGAACCATGGGGCGCCTCTCCACGACCGAGTGCACCTACCTACCTACCTGGGACACTGGAATTGGAAATGGAACCAAGCGCGTTCCAACTACAGCACCTATGACCAGGAACTCCTGGCCGGTATGTTGGTGCTTTCGTCACAATCCCGACTCCTGGGATCTAACCCTATTGTCTGGCTTTGTGACCAGGAACCTGTGAAGTCTTTTCAGAAGGGCCCACCACCAGAGAAAGCAAAACTAAAGCGGTGGTGGACTTACCTGAGCCAGTTCAGGCTGACAGTTCATCATATCCCGGGTATAAAAAATGAACTGTCTGACTATATATCGCGCAATAACTTCGATGCGCTTATAGGTGAGAGCTCTGAGGCGCTCACCAAAGAGGCCTTCCAGCGTATGGATGTCCAACTTGACCTGTCCATGCGCACTGCTGGAATCCTGGAGGGTTGGAGCCTAACTGACTATCAGTCAGAGTATAAAGAAATTCTCCAAAACCTCAGCACTGGTCTCGAACCCCGTGTCATTGACGGGCACCAGTGGTATAAAAACAACCAGTACCTCTTCTACGAGGACCGTATTGTTGTGCCTGAGGCACGACTGGATGGGTGCCTACAGTGGGCCCATCTCAGTTCTGGTCACACTGGCGCTAATCGCTCAGTGGACTTCTTCCGTGAGTGTTTCTACTCTAGTCTAACCCTGACTGAACTGAGGTCTCGTATGCAGACCATTGTGGATGCTTGTGGCTGTCATGCCAGCAAGCAGAGCGACAGTAGGGATAGGGGACTGATTTCCAGCTTACCCATACCCTATTGTGCCAACTCTCTTCTCTATGTGGATTTCATCCACGGCCTACCACGCTTCGGTGGCTATGATTGTTGCCTAGTGGTCACCTGTGGCCTATCTCGCTTCACCCGTGTGTTCCCTTGCAATAAGAAAATCACAGGTGAGCAGACTGTGAAAATGTTGGTCGAACAATGGTTTGAACCCTATGGGGCACCTAAGCAGGTGCACTCTGATGAAGATGTACACATCCGCAGTGAGACTGGGTGGTACAAACGAGTGCTGAATGCCCTCAACGTGGAGGTAACCACAGGTGTGCCCTATACCGACACGTCCAATCCTCTTTGTGAGAGACAGAACCGTGTGGTTGAGCAAATCCTAAGACTCTTGATGAAACAGGAGCATACCAAAGACTGGATACGTCCAGTGCCCTGGGCAGTGCTGACCATGAACTCACAGCGGAGCTCTTCTACGGGTTTCACCCCCCACGAACTGTTCCATGGAGGACGACCTGCTTGGTTCTTCAAAACACCCTTTCCTGAGGACTTCAAGAGCCCTGTGGGACATTGGCTGGAACACAAGCAGTCTATGGCTAACCAGGCTGGGACTAACCTGAGACACGTTCGTGACCGTGAACTGAGCCGGCGGAACCGCCTACGGCGACCTGCCAGCTTCAAGGTTGGTGACCTTTTTTTGGTTCACCATTCACGCCTAACCTCCTGGCCACGTAACTGCCTACGGAGCCCTTATTTTGGACCCTATCGTATCATCAGGATAGATGGATCCGGGCTCCATGTCAGGTGCAGTCCACGTCTGGGTGGTGACCTGCTGTGTGCACCTAAACAGTTGAGGCACTATTGAAGCGGTACCCAGAACCTATGGCCCATGGCCCGGAGGCCTGTGAGCCGTCACACCCGTTATGGCCCATGGCCCGGAGGCCTGCGAGCCGTCACACCCGTGCGAAAGCCGTTGACACCGGCTATCCCGGTTCTCTAACCCGCGAAATCTGGAATCCGATTTCTAACCAACAAATCGATGTGGAATTACCGTAATTTTATTGTCTTAGGCGATTTTCGGTCGGAAATCGGTGAAATACCCGATTTCTACCGCGATTTCTAATTGTCGTGAAATCGCCGCCTGATGTCGCCTGTTCGCGCGCCTTCGTCGCTTCTCCGTGGCGAGTTTTGTGATTGACTTTTCTCGAGTACCTGTGAGGTTCTACGAGAACTTAAGGGCTGAATCTAGAGGGTATTTAATGTACTTTCATCTGGTGTGTTCACCAGAATTTTTCGCCGTTGCGTTTTCGAGAAAATCAGCGCGCAAGGCTTTCCGTCGATCGTGCGAACTCATGCTTCTCAAGGACCATGAGTTCGGACGGAACCCTACATCTCACCCCTGTGTCTTTCATCCATGCCCCTTTCACGCGGGCATATCATCTTGTATAGGGAAGCGGGCAATGGCGGTGTTTTAGGCAGCCTATGGGTCTCGGAAACCCAAGTCGTTTGCGTGCGCAAACGCTAACTTTGTGGCCTTGTGAGCATGAACGTTAATAACCGAACACAATGCTCACAAGACCAAAAGCCCTAGGCCATTTTTGATTTTTGAGCCAACTCAACGATGGCTCCACGCAATTCAATGCCTACCAAAACTCTATTTTCGAAAAAGGGCAAGTTTTGGTCGAAATTTAGGCCAAAATGGCCAAACCCCCGAGGCTCGGACTCGAAGCCTATGGGGAGTTGAGCCTCGAACCAAGGCAATATGTAAAGTAGAGACCACGAAGGACATCGTGGATGACTTGGTTGATTTGTACAACCTTGTCTTCTATTTTATATAATTTCGCCTTGTGAGCACGCGTGCCATATTGCCTCTTTGCACACGCGCTCATATGCAAGCACTATTGACACGAGTGGGCGGAGACAATCTAACCATGGCGTGCATATTTGAAAGCACCTACTATGGGCCTACTCCAAAAGTGTTTGCTCATATTTTTGTTCCTCAATGACCCAAAGATGTGTTCATGCCAATATCGCCGATATATGCACTTTTTCCCATAAATAGTGTGCTTCAAGGATTGAGGTGTTAAAAATGCTTTCATTGTGCTTTGAACCTCAACCCTTGCTGCAAAAGGGAAGCAAAGCTTCGGTTGGCATCCATGCAAAAGCCCGAGGCTCCTTTCTCTCGTGATACGGAGATACGATAACAGGAGGGACCACTTTTGGGTGAATTTTGGCCGTTTTGCCCAAAATGGCCACAAAATCCTTCTCCCCCTGATTTCACCCCCGAGGTTGCGTGCGCCACTTGACCAAGGGTAAGGGCAATTCGGAGAGGGCACACAAACCCGCATCGGATGGGGTGTTTCCCCATGTGGCCTCTCCTCTCAATGGGAGAGTTGTGAGTCACCCAATTTGGGGTATGTTGCCATTCTGCCCCATTTGTGTGTCACTTTCCCTCCAATGGGAAAAATAGCTAGAGGCAATCATGAGGGTTGGCAAGTGGCATATATTGGGACCTAGGTCCCGTGTGTGCATAGCATTTTTGGTTGGAAGAATCCTCGCCGTGGCCATGGAGATATGGAATCATGAGTGCGGGCCATTTTGGCCAAATTTCGCTGTTTTTGCCATTGTATGCCATATTGGAATTACCAATCTCCATGGGGCACGGGATCTAGCCAGGAAGGAAGGGCGAATATTGTAGCATATGACCAAGGGTTGAATGCCATTGAGTTTCGTATTTGCTCCTCCGGCTCATCCGGAGTTATTCAACTTTTGGTGCGATCCACGATCCCCCCCTTTGCACCGCATGTTGCTTTCTGCCCCGTCCGTGTGGTCATCCCCTCGGTGAACAGTAAGCAGCCAGCGTGACAGCAAGCGATAACCCAGGGCATGGGACCAAAGGGGATATCAAGGGTTGTGAATCAAGGCTTGGCGCGTCAATATCGCCAAGATTTCCTACCCTGGACGGTCGCCCGTGACGGCCAATTTTGCCATTTTAGCAATTATGACCCCACTTGACGAACCCGTGGTGCCCTGATGCCGGGACCTCAGAGGAAACCAGGTTGGGTGAGGGCTCCAGGGAGTTCGTATGCGAAGGGCATAGGGTCAGTTGCCTCGTCCCTACCTCTGGCGGGTCCAGACGAGGGGTCAATTTTGGAGTTTTTGGAGCTATCATCAGTTTGGGCTGAAACAGCCCATTTTCAGCTACCAACTCCTGGGGGATAATGGCGGGGCCATATCTCTGTCTCAGAGAGGGATTGGGACCTGCCATTAGGGGAGCATGGGGAGCCACTGTCGGCTGACCTTGGAGCTCCTTGGTTTCCAGGAACTCGCCTGTGGCTGGGCGGGACACGTCCCCTATTGGCAGGGTTTCAGGGTCCGGACTGAGCAGGGCATGGGTTGTGTTTGAGCCCCCGCCCCCACCAGCCACGGAGAGGGTCGGACCTGGGATTGGGATACGAGTTAGGACTGAGTGTCTATTGTCCTGTGATGCCCTTACCCCAGTCCAGTCTTAACCCCATGTGTACATATCCTGATGTGTTGCTGTACATACTTTTGTTCCCTCGTTTGCAGAGTGGCAAGGATCCTGAAACGCTTTGTCACATGACATGAGCACATTGATGCCCCTGTGAGCGTAGTGCTTTGCCTGCCTGCTCACTTGCGCGTGTCCACCGCAGCGTCCCGTGGCCAGGCCCCCCACGGGAACGCGTCAAAAGCGTTTCACCGCCGCGGGGTTACCCATCCCTCGCGTGCCACTCGGGGCCACCAACCCCGAGCAGCGCGGCGCAGCAGCTCGCAGCTCCCAGCTCGCAGCGCAGCGCAGCGGCTCGCAGCGCCGCCCAGCGACAGCGCCGAGTTCGTCATGGAGCCCGCAACGCCGTCCAAAGCATCGCCCTGACCGCGCCGCGACCGCGAAGGAGGTGCACAGACCAGGACTCCTGCATCAGCGAGTCCCATCGGCCGACCAGCAAGGCCGCGTCAACCACCTCCACAACCACCGGCTGACCAGCACCAGTCGCACTCCCAGTCCAGTGCTACATCACCCACCTCAACAACCACCCCGGGACCACCCCATCGAGAGCACCGATGGTGAACTGGGACGAGGCGGGCAAGACGTGGCCGCAGCCCCATCCCCATGCGGCGCGCCTACTGCTTGGGTTGCTGTGGGGGCAGCAATACCGCCACAGCAATCCCCAGTGTGAAGGCGGCATGCCCGGGAGCTTCGAGCTCCGTGAGGACATGGGCGAGGACCGCCTACGGGCAGTGGAGGAGTGGCTGCGGGCGGAAGGGTATGAGTACCGCTTCCGCCACAAGGGCTGGAGGACCTGGACCCGGCCGGACAGGCCCGGCAAAGGGCTGCGCCCCGACGGGATTGAGGAGGACGAGAACTCCAACGAGTACCCGTCGGGCGCCTCGATCAATGTCTCCATGTGGGACATGATCGAAAAGAACTTCCCGGAACCGGGGAGCGAGCGCAGGCTGCAGGGGAGCAGCAGCAGCGCGTCTCCGGGGAAGGAGAAGCGGTCCGCCGGGGACGGGAAGCGGGACCGGAAGTGGCGGGAGTACCAGGAATCCCTGGCCGCCGAAACCGCCCAAGGCGCCAGGGGCGGAACCCCAGCCCAGAGCCCCCAACGGGCCAATGGTGGTCACCACCCCGGCCACACCACCCTTGGCGACTTCATCCAAGTCGCCAAGCAGACCAAGGCCAAGCCCCGTCCGCTGCTCCTGAGGAAGTCAGGCCCCAGCAGCGACGTGGAGTCGGCCCACCGCGGGAGGATGCCGGCCGACCAGGCCAGCTCCAGCAGCAGCGTCGCTCCTGACCAAAGGGACGTGGCGCGCGCCTGTGAGCGCGCCTGTGGGGTGCCCTGCAACCTTCGGGTTGCCCGGCAACGGGCCAAGCAGCACAGTGCTGCCATGGAGGGCGCCGTCGGCATCGCCCAGGAGGAGGCTGCGGAGTGGGCGCATGGCATGGCCATCCACGCCTCGCCCGTGACGGCCATTGCGGCCGGACTCACGGCCGTAGCCGCCCATGGGGCAGCGACTGCCCAGGTCAACGGTGAGTTGGCGGCAGCCGACGAGGAAGCCCGCCTGACGCAGGAGGCCATTGCCTGCAAGGAGGCCGAGGTGAAGGCGCTGGAAGAGGCGCTTGCCCAAGAGAGGGCAAAGAAGGAGGCGGAGGAAAGGGCCCATGCCGAGGCAACGGCGAAGGCCCAGGCGGACGCCGCCAAGAAGGACGCCATCGAGGCCGCGCGACGGAAGGTCGCTGAGGAGAGGGCCAAGACGGAGGCGGAGTTGGCGGCGTTGGAAGCGGAGAAGGCGCGGCTGCAGCAGACCCGGGAAGCCGAGGCGGCTCGTGCCCGGGAGGAGGCCGAAAGGCGAGCTGCCGCAGCCACCGCCGCCGCAATGGAGGAGGCAGAGGCCAAACTCCGCCGCGAGACTCCCCCGGGAGGATCACGAGTGAAGACCCTTCGAAAGCTTTTCGAAGGGGACGCCTCCTCCAAGATGACGCTGGACGAGGCCGACACGGGCAGCAGTGGGAGCAGTGGCCCCACTGCCAACCGACGGAGGAAGGGTAAGGGGAAGACCCCCGAGAGGCCACGGAGGCCAGCGGGCGGACACCCCCACGACAGCGACCCCTTCTTCACCGCCAGCGACGGGGATGAACGAGACCGCCAACATTGCCGAGTGGTGGCTTGGAGCGGAGGAGGCGGAGACGTCCCCATGGAGCCGGAAGGTGAGGATGAGGATCCCCCTCCTCCCTACCGGAGCTCGGAGTCTTCCGAGACCAAGACGCCCAGGTGGGGCAACATGGACGAGGATGACGACATGGACTTCGACATCACGAAGAAACGCCCATCCTCGGACCCACCGAGGCGACCCGGCGGAGACCCACCGGGACCCCCTGGCGGAGGACCATCAGGACCCCCTGGAGGACGCCCACCAAGTGGACCCCCTGGAGGCGGACCACCGGGCGGAGGAGGACCCCCTGGACCGGGCGGACCCGGCGGAGGCCCTCCTGGAGGACCCCCTGGGGACCCCGACGACCCACCAGGGGCTGGCGACCCTGATGCCACCCGGCGGTGGATTGTCTACCTCCGCCGGAGGGTCCAGTACCTCGAGCGCGAGGTAGACGCGGGCAAGGGCGAGATGACTCGCATCGCCAGGGTCGCCGCGCGCGCACAGAGGGAGCTGGACATCGCCAAGATCGAGATGGTCAAGAGCGCCGGCGTCGCCACCGCCACCCAGAAGCTGCTGGACATTGCCAGGGGCGAGACCAGGTCGCTGAACAAGGTCATCAGCGGCCTGCAGCAGAGGCTGGATGCGCTGGAAGCCCGTGGGAGCGTCGGCAGCGACCGCCCACCCCTGGAGTCTGGCTCGTCGGACGACGGCTGGGGACCCGGACCAGGTCCAGGCAGACCCCACGCCCCCGGCGGAGCCCCCAGGAGTCGCCCCAGTGCCAGTGCCCCCTCTCTCACTGCCCCCTCTAACCACAGCGAGGGCCGCCGCAACGAGCGCGTGCCGCCCGGCAGCGGCAGTGAGGACTGGCGTGATGAGTGGCTCAGCGCGGAGTACCACAACCGCCGTGCTCCACCGCGGACACCGGTACGCCCCCGACGTCCCGCACCAGCCCCGGAGCCAATCCCAATGGCTGGTGGACGCTATGGTGGACTCAGGAATGGGGTCCCCAGAGGAGACGTGGAGTGGGATGTCGGCAGAGATGAAGACCTGGATCTGGACCTGGAGGAGTTCGACATCAGCCCGCCGCGTGGTGTACGACGGGAGGCCGCTGAACGCAGCCGCCGGCGCTGTGATGAGGGGGCATACATGGAAGGAGTACGGCGTGAACATCTAGGTTCAGCGTACATGGAGGAACCGCAGCGTAGCCACAGGGATTCCATGGAGGAGATGGACGTGGCAGCCGTGGGAGTCCGTGGGAGAGGCCGATGGGAACCTCGGTCGACCTCGCGGCCGGCGTTCATGGTCTCTAAGGCCGCGGATGCCGCCGTGTGGGAAGACTTGAAGGACATCAAGCCCCCCATGTACGACGGCAACCCCCTCAACCTCGACCGCTTCTTGGAGAAGCTGGACGATTCAGGGGTAACCGTTACTGAGGACATGCATCCCGCTGATGCGGAGAAGTATGTCTTCAGACGGTTCAGGTACCGCCTGCCGGAAGTGCTCCAAGAGCTACCCTAGTGACCCCTTTTGCACACCTTTGAGCGTAGCGGTTGAACAGCGGTTGAACCCAGTTGAACAGCATGTTGCTGTTCAACCCCCCAGTTGAACTCGGTTGAACGCGGTTGAACAGTTCAACTGGCCTATCGCGCCAATCCGTGGCGCGGCTCACGCGATCACGCGTTCAACAGTGGTTAATTGGTAAATGTAGCCTGTCCCACAATTTTGGTTTTGAGCTGTTCCCTAAAACCCAGTTAAAACCTGGAACCTACTACCAATGGGCAGGTGGCGGTGTGGTGACCACATACATGAAAACTGGAGCCGGCACGTGGTGGCCAACACGTGGCGGTAAAGGGAATGCACATGGTGTGTAGTAGTTGCCACCTGCTCGCTTTTTACTATATACATGACGCATTGAATTGAAGAATATTTAATTTCACCTTTGTGCAATATGGTAGTGTCACCAAAAATAACGTAACAATAAGAACAAATTAGAGCACCAAGAGATTCCCCATTGTGGTTTCTTACTTGTATGCAAGGATCCCTCTCATTTTACAATCAAAAATGCCAACGTCAAACTTGAAGCAATGTATTGCAGATCACTACACTGGATTACAATCGGATGAATTGATGAGTGATTTGGTCAACTTGTTCCCATGGTGACAGGCACTGGGATTGTTCATCCAATTTGACGTGAATTGTTGGTGCCATTGTTGTGTGATTGCGATTACGTGCGGCATTTCTCCTAACGCGCTCCAGTGTGTGTTCAACCGTGTTCAACCGTGTTCAACCGTGTTCAACCGCGCGGTTGAACACGCAGTTGAACATGGCCGAACGCGTATGGGCGGCAATATGAAAGTAGCAGAAAATCCATGGTTTTGTGGTTATAATTGATTTGGATAAGGCAGGTGCACACTGCAAAAACCTCTGAACACCATCCACGATAGAATGGAAGCCAAAGGACCACAATGAAGGTCAAAGCTTAGGGGAATGTGTCAAGTGGGGTGTTCAACCGCATGGTTGAACACCAAGGCGACGTTGACGCTACTCTTGGACATGATAGAAAGGGAGTGGCAATGTGAGGGGTATGGCATGGAATAGTGCATTGGGCATTAGTATGTTGTTAAAAGCATGGTACATCGTCATGGATGGTTTGGAATGGCATGGTGATACGTCAAAAGTTTAATTTTTGGTAAAATTGCACTACGCGCGGTGGGGGTGTTCAACCGCTGTTCAGGGGTGGTTCAAGGGCCCAGGTGAAGTCAGTTGAACACCGGTTGAACATAGGACATGGCACCATGGTGTGCAAAAGGGGTCACTAGGGTATACTTCGTGGCGACCAAGGAGGGGAAAATCAAGACCCTCAAGGAGGCCAAGAAGTGGTTCAACGAGCAGGAGCGGGTGGACGCTCCGCAGGTGGCTGCCAAGCGGTGGAAGTCCATCAAGCTTCAGCATGATGGACGGGAGATTCGCCTACGGGACTGGCGAGACTTACGAGGGCAATACACCCTCTTCCGCCGCAACGTGGAGGACTGGAATGAGGGTGACGAGCAGGCTCGCCTGCTCTCCATGCTACCGGAAGCATGGATCAAGAGGGTCACCAAGGAGGAAGCCAAGAGGGCCAAGTCCAACCACACGGTCAAGATGATGCTCCCCAAGGAGTATCATTCGAACGTGGTGGCTTGGGCAAGGAGGAATGTGGCCCGGGATGTCAAACGGCACTCCCTGCGGAACGCTCTCCTCATCACCGTCTCGGGCGATCGCAAGAAGACCGCGATGTGGCGCCTTGACGAGTGTGACGTGAGCGGCCAGACCATCCGTCTGCAGGCCATCCCGGCGCGGATGAGCTGCGACGAGATCCTGGAGTGGGTTGGAGAGGAGGTGCTCAAGGAGTACCGGAACCTCCACCACACCCGCGGGTTGAGGCCCGGCGACCGCGACGTCAACTACGTTGGCGAGGGACCTGGCGGGGAAGCTGCCATGGACCCAGCGGGAGCCGACGGCGATGAGACTCTCCTCGACGATGACGACGACGTTGAGCCCGCCGAGGTGGCCGTTTGTGCCTTCGTGGCCAACAACCTGAGCGCGGGGAGCAAACCGGGAAACTGGAAGCCCCTGCAGCAGGGTTGGAGGAAGAAGGAGAAGAGGGACCCTCGCCGCATTGGCGACCCTCCGCTGTCCTTTGGGGAGTTCATACGAGCTCACCCGCAGGGCTGTTTCGTGTATTATGGGAGGAAGAAAGGCTTCAACCATGACCACCGAACATGCCCCACTCACCAGGCCGACACGGAGGCTTACAAGAAGGCGCACGGGTCGAAGAAGCGTGCGCCCGCGGGTATCCAGGAAGCCAAGGTGGAGGTGGACAGGGATGAGCTCTCCAAGCTGGTGTCGCAGGGGACCGAGTTGGCAAAGGAGATCCAGGAGATCAAGAGGAACTGGGTCCCCAGGTCGGACAACAAGAACAAGGAGAACAACCAGAATGACCAGAACAAGGACAAGGACAAGAAGACCAGAAGGGGAAGGAAGAAGGGCGTCAACGAGGTTGATGCGGAGGAGAACACCCCTATTTCCACAACCCACGCCCCCTAGCGGGGCCCTGCAGCCAAGGGCCCCAGCTAGGGCGGTCGCAGGATGGTGACGTGGGAAGCGCCGAACCATCCCAGTCGGGAGTCGATAAGCACAAAAGGACTGCTGCGGGCAGAAGGCCCGGTCCGGCACCCAGTCGCGGAGGCGGGGTGAGGGTAAGTGAAGGCACGAACCCTTGCACCCGTCCGTCCTTCGCGACCAAGAATGTGTTTGATGTACTACAAGATCTATCCGAGAGTATCGGAGGATCACCCGGACCGCAGCTGGATGCTGCAGATGGGCAGCCTGAGCCCATTGTCCACGACCTGCACCAGTCGCTTGTTGAGCTTCTGGAACGGCCGGAGATCCTGAGCTTGCACGCCGTGCGCCGTGTTGGGCGTGAGCGGCAGTTGCACCTTAAGGTCCGTGCCTTGTGCGGGGAAGTGGAAAAGGTCTTCGACGTGTTGGTCGACACGGGAGCTCAAGTCAGCTTGGTCAAGGCTGGCCTACTTCCACCAGAGTGTTTGACCGACAGTCGGAAACCTGTCAGGCTGAAGGTGGCGAACGGCCAGTACATGGTGGGAGGCACGAAGGAAACGGCCATCGGGCTGCAGTTCATGAACCATCATGAGCTGAGCCGCCCAGACCTCGGCAAGGAAATCCTCCTGCAAGCTCGCTTCTACGAGGCCGAGATGGACTGGGACATGATCGTTGGGTACGACTTCATGATGGAGACGGACTCCGGCGTCCTCCCGGCCCAGGCCTCCATGACCCTGTACCAGGACGACCACCTCTCGTGGCTTTCGTCACCTGAGCACCATGTGGAATGCCAATGGATCCACCCCGAACGCGATCAGCTCGAAGTAGCCGCACTGGGCACTGAGCCAACTGGGCCAGCAAACCAGGAGTACGGCGTAAGGCCGAAAGTGGCGAGCCGAGTGGTTGCGGACCTGGGAGCTTCGGATCTGGCCCTGGATGCGTTCTCTTCAGGAACCTCCGCCCATCTTCGGGTTTGTGAGAAGTAGTGGAGCGCCCAGGACTCCGCGTGGAAGAAGCACTGGGGTCCGCATCAGGGATTGATGTGGATCCATTGCCCCCGTTGGGACATTCCAAGAGCGATAGCGAAGATTCGCAAGGACCGCTCCAAGGCAGTGCTGGTTCTTCCTATGGGATGCACCGAGGAGGAAAGTACCCGACATTGGGTAGTGTCATTGACCAACATGACCTTAAACAAGGTCGTCCTACCGGCTGGAGAGAGTGTCTATCAGGACGCTAAGGGACAGCCCATGCCACCCCAGAGATGGCCAACGGAATTCCACTATGTGGATGGGGGCCTTGATCAGGCCGATACCACGGATTTCGTGTGTGTCAACCGCATCATAGCAGAGCCATGGCGGCAATGCTTTGCGGTTCCCCCCGTTGACATCGGAGAATCGGAAGACCCCCTCACTGAGGAGGAGTTGGATCGGGTTCAGGGGTATATGGATCAGCCCTTTCACGACTGAGGAAACCAGCGTGAGGGCAAGGGCCAGGACAAAGCCTGGTGGGAAGTGGACTCAATCGTCTCTGGTTCCTATGATGGGAATACCTTCGTACAGAGGGTGCTGGATCACATGTCCAGCCAGGACGAGCCGCCTGGCGGCAACCCACCCACCTACGGCGATCTGTTCCGAGGCAAGACCAGAGATGGCCCTTTGGGCCACCTGGGAAGACCACCTGAGCTGAAGCCGAGCGGGGTCGCTACCCCTCAAGTAAGTTCAGTGGTCCAGGTGCCCGAAAAGGCCAAGGCGGAGTCCGATGATTGCCCCAAGATACAGGCATTGAGGGCCAGGCTGAAGCAGAAGTATGGGGACACCTTCTTCAGCGGAAAGCCTGTGTTTCCCCCACCGGTGCGCGGACCGTATGGCGAGGCCAAGATACGACTGAAGCAGGACCCCCGTGTGTATCGTCACCGGGAGTTTGCCCTGAGGGGCGAGAGGAAGGAAGCCATGGAGAAGATCCTCCGTGACTTCATCGAGAGAGGCTGGCTTGACCTCTGCCACTCCGAGTGGGCCTCTCCGTGCTTCGTCGTCCCCAAGAAGGTGGCCGGTGAGTGGCGGCTCGTGGTCGACTACCGCGGCCTAAACGCCCAAACGCAGCACGACAGCTATACGCTGCCCCTCATTGAGGACATGCTGCAAAAACAACACCGGCGGAGGATCTTCACGGTGATTGACCTGAAACATGGCTATCATCAGATGCCTCTCGCCGAGGAGTCCCGTGCCTGCACAGCCATGAGCACTCCATTTGAACCTCTCCAGTGGAAGGTGATGCCCATGGGCGTTACCAACGGCAATGCGGCTTTTCAGCGGATGCTGGAGAACCTGCTTGAGCCGGTGCGTGACTGTGCGGACCCCTTCGTGGACGACGTGATCATCGCGTCCGGGGACCCCAGTATGAGCTACGAGGAGCTCCTGGAGGCACATGAAAGGGACGTCACTCGAGTGCTGGACCTTCTGGTTCGGCACAAACTCACGGGCAGCAGTGACAAGGCCACCATTGCGGTAAGCGAGGTAGTCTTCGCTGGCCACGTAGTCGGGAACGGGCAGCGAAAGCCCATACCTGGCAAGGTGGCTGCGATTGCGCACTGGGAAAAGCCCAAAACGGTCTCTGAGCTACGGGCGTATCTGGGGTTCACCAATTACTACTCGGGGTATATCAAAATGTATGCCGAGTATGCAGCCCCCATGACGACCATGCTCAAGGGCAACCGAGAGGAGACCAAGAAGGGGTCCAAGAAGGCTCTGGTCTGGACAGCTGAGTCCGACCGTGCCTTTGAGGCGATGAAGCAGGCGCTGCTATCCGCAGTGGGTCTGCACCTCGTGGATCCCGACCGAGGGTTCGTCCTGCGCACCGATGCTTCCGACTACGCCGTTGGCGCTGTCTTGGAGCAAGTGCTTGACGATGGGAGGCACGTGCCCGTGGCCTTCTGGAGCCGAGTCCTGGCAGAAGGCCAGAGACGGACGTGGACGCCCCGAGAAAAGGAGGCGTATGCCATCGTCATGGCTCTCAGGAAATGGGCTGGGTACATAGCTCTCCATCCCGTCACCGTCTGCACCGACCATCAGAGTCTGCAGTCGTGGCACAAGGAGCACGTGGACACCCCCTCAGGTCCCGCCTCCCGACGGGCAAGATGGCATGAGACCTTGGCCAAGTTTGATCTCACGGTTGTGTATATTCCTGGAAAGGATAACACCGTGGCGGACTGTCTCAGCAGGTGGGCCTATCCCGCCAGCAAAGGCATGACGGACATCTCTGCCCATGGCGATGAGGCTGAGACCGCTGAAGCCAAGAGGATCATTGAAATGGAGCGCCTGATGGAGGAGGCGGGTGTGAAATGCTTCGTCGTTATGGCTGCGGATGCCCCCCTCGGAATGAGGATGGGCAGAGCTGTCAGAGTACTCGCCCCTAAGGGAGCTGAGTCCGACAAGCCCCTCTTCCCGGAATCTTGCCTCCAGGACACCTGGACCGACGACTACGCCAAGTCTGAGGCCTTTCAGGCCGAATATAGGGCTGTGACCGACCCTGACGACGGGCAGAAGTGGCCAAAGGGGCTGACTGAGGAAGATGGCAAGCTCTACCGGAATGGTAAGCTGCTAGTACCGGAGTCCCGGGTGCTCGAGCTTTGTGAAGCTTGGCACCACCACATGCTGCACCCAGGGGTCAAGAAGCAAGCCCTTGACATGCAGCGTCGGTTCGAGATCGACCAGATCAATCTCTACACCGCCATCAAGAAGGTCAGGAAGGGTTGCTCGGTCTGCCAGGCCTGCAATCCCGACAACCGGAACGTCAAGGGGGAAGCCCAATGGACCCCGGTTCCTGACCAGCCCATGGAGAGCGTGGCCATGGACGTCTTCTCCATGCCTGAAGTGCACATTGGCAAGGAGACCTTTGACTGTGTGGTTCTTTGCGTGGATCGCCACAGTGGCTACGTAGTAGCCGTTCCGGCACGCAAAAAGGGGTTGCTTGCCAAGGAAGTGGCAGTCATGATGATTCGTCATTGGCTGACCGTCTTTGACATCCCCCGCACCATTTGCAGTGACCGAGGGCCCCAGTTTACTGGTGGCTGGTTCAAGGCTATGTGTTCCCTCATGGGAATACGTCATGCCGAGAGCGTCGCCTATCTCAGCCGGTCCAATGGCCGGGCTGAAGTGGCTGGACGGCAGCTGTTTGAGAAGCTGCGCAAGATTCACATCACCAATCCACGACGGAACTGGTTTGAGGAGATGTGGCCCGCTCTGAAGGCCCATCATGACACCCCCACGCCGGGTGGTTTGTCCCCTCACCAGATTCTGTTCGGCAGGGACCCCCTTGGTTGGGGACTTCCCTTGTCTGGTGATGGTATGGCCATGGATGCCAAAGAATTCTTCGCGCGGCAAGAGCAAACGGCGCGGGACATCCGCCAGCAGCTCGAGCAGGAGCATGCTGAGCGTCAGAGGTCCGCCCTGAGCTGGACAGCGCAGAAGTTCAGGGTGGGAGACCCGGTGTGGGTGATCAGACCCCGCCCTATGGGCACCCACCACACCAAGACCTGGTTCACACCCGGAGAGGTGGTCTGCAGGATTGGTGAGGACACCTACCGCATCAAGGTGGGTCACGGACAGTTCCGGGAGCGCCACGAGAGTCAACTCCGTGTGCGGGAACCCGACCTCCCCGGCCAACATGTGTCCCTGAGCTATGCCGCACACGAGGCTGATTCGGACGACGACTATGCTGAGCAGGACGACTACACAGTCGAGAAGATCCTGGCTCAGCGTCCGAAAGCCTCGGCACCCGGAGGTCTGGAGTTCAAGGTTCGTTGGCGAGGCTATGGGCCGTCCCACGACACCTGGGAACCCGTTCCCTCGTTCGTGCCGCGGGTCAATACTCCCTTCATGGAGTACATCCGCAAGCACAAGACCAAGATCCATGTCTCGGACTTGGCAGCATTCACCCGGGCGATTGCAGCCAGGGGTGCCTGATCAGCGCCCTGAGCTCTCCCCTTATGCGTTTTGAGCGCTTGTGAGGTCAAGGGATCGTCCCTTACTTGCTTGCTCTCTTACATCTTCCGGTGACCTGCCATCAGAGTGGCCATATACCCTCCCCTGCTGAATCCAGAGGAGGATGGCCCCTCTCTTCAACTCTTATTTGTCACTCCCCCACCTGCTGAATCCTTGGGAAACCAGATAGGGCGACTGACCTTCGCATTTTCTGAGCTCTTGGGGCCTTGAAGCCCATACGACGTTGCGCAACGGATGCCGCTGTCATCGGCATTGCGATTTTTGGTGTGTGGTCTGGTCCCATGGCATTTGCGGGATCCAGACCAGTCGACGTGTGTCTGCAGACTATATATGGCCTGGACTCAGGCGTTTTCCTGTCCACCCTCCTGCATATGCCTTATCCTAACCGGGGCGTGGTTTGGCGCTCTATCCAGAGTGTGTTTACACGCCTGTCTACCCCGCTTATTGCTTGTTTTTCTGATCCCCAGGATATGTGCATCTGTATGTTGCGTAGTGTCAGCCCATCACTGAAGTATGGACTGTTTTTCCCCCCCCGAGGGGATGCGAATCGACTACGAAGGCGCCCTGAGTCGCCGTATACTACTTTTACATAGGGTCCAGCCTGGACCAGTACCTAAGTACAGATTCTTCTGTTTGAGTGCCCGTGATACCGTGTGCCCTATTCGCTGTGATGTGGAGATCCTGATGGCGCCAGGCGGGAAGCCCAGTTGCCTGACTACACTCACAGCGGTCCGCCACTGTCAGTCCCAGTGTGAGCCTGCCGACTCGCAGACGCACTTGCAGTCGGATGGGGAAGGTTTGCCTGGGAAACTGGTGGTTTGAGGAGTCGACGCCTCCGCCCACACTGCATGAGGACTCCCTCATGTATGGCCTTCGTGGTAATAGGGCGAGGGAAAAGACGGCCTTGACGCCCCATCCCTTAAGGAGGAGCTCTCGGCTGTACCACTCTGGACTCGCGTCGTGGATATGGACATGGTGCGCCCGAGGAAGGACCCGTGGGGACTCTCCCCCAGCCGGCGGGCCTTGGGAAGCTTGGGGTAGCCTGGTGGATCTTTGTGGTCGCTCTCGACCTGTGGGACCACCTCGGTGGTCGTGTGACGCCTATGTTGGCCGTGTGTGCCACTGCCACTGTGGTAGTGACCGTAGCAGCCGGCACCCGGTGCGCCTGGTATGGGTTAACGGGTCCTTTGGATGCCGAACAATCGCCGCCAGGACCCGGGACTTGATACCTGATACTATACTTGCAGTTACTAACAGCTACAGCACCGTACCTGTCTTACTGTGGGATTTGGGCAGCCTAACCTGCAAATCAGCCTGAAGTGAGGATGTGACACCCCCCCCTTCAGGGGATGGTCCTGGGTACCCGCTGCCATGCTTGGGTGTTATCGAGCCCCCCCCACGGTTTGCTCTAAGGAGGGGGGTGAAGCGGTACCCAGAACCTATGGCCCATGGCCCGGAGGCCTGTGAGCCGTCACACCCGTTATGGCCCATGGCCCGGAGGCCTGCGAGCCGTCACACCCGTGCGGAAGCCGTTGACACCGGCTATCCCGGTTCTCTAACCCGCGAAATCTGGAATCCGATTTCTAACCAATAAATCGATGTAGAATTACCGTAATTTTTTTGTCTTAGGCGATTTTCGGTCGGAAATCGGTGAAATACCCGATTTCTACCGCGATTTCTAATTGTCGTGAAATCGCCGCCTGATGTCGCCTGTTCGCGCGCCTTCGTCGCTTCTCCGTGGCGAGTTTTGTGATTGACTTTTCTCGAGTACCTGTGAGGTTCTAAGAGAACTTAAGGGCTGAATCAGTAAGAAAAAGTGCTTTTCCATTGCTTTGAGGCATACTCTAGTTGTATTAGAGATGCACTGAGCATCCATGCATTTTTATCTTAGTATTGGTCCCACCAAAACTGGTGATAACACATTTTGACCTATGGAACCAAACACCCAATCAGGATATGGAGTGGACCCCTTAATCCCCTTTCAATGTGAAGTAAAACATCTGTTCCTGAGTTGACTGAGCACTGACATACCCAAGGTAGAGCCTATGAATTCATCTATGTTTTTCCATGAATACTTATCTGCTCTAGTGGTATACACCCTAGGGGGCTAGGCACCTCTTTTTGAGAGGTCCTGGGTTCAATTCCCGGTCAGCCTAGCTAAGTAGGAAGATCCCATGTGACATGGCAGTGACCTCATCGCCACATACCATGCCACCTCAGCACATATGGGACCCAAAACAAAGAGTGCACATCTCCTGAGATGGCACTATGGAGAGAGAGTGACCATGGGGCAGTTTTCTAACTCTTTTCCAAAAACATTTCAGCTATCTTTGTGAATATGCATTCATTTGTGACCTGAGTTGCAGTTTCTGTGAATATCCAATCATTTTGCACTGTCTACACTGCAGCCCTTCATGCTTTGATCCTGAATTACCTTCTCCTTGCACACTTCTGGCTTGGGCTATCCTGGATTGACTTGGACTTACTGTATTTCAATAAACAAAAGCTTTTCATCTCCCAAAACAAGCAGCAGGACACCCTACAGCAACAGCAAGCAGCAGGAGAAGCAAAAACACAGTGCTGAAAACACTATAAACTTTTCTGGTAGCAAGAGGCAGCCTGTCTCTGCGCACCCGCAGCAACCCCGTGCCGTACATCCAGTGCGCCGAGTACGGGCAAAAATAAGCAGAAGGGTGAAAGAAGATGGATCCAGGAAAGGAGGACGCCGACGTGAAGACGGCGCCAGCGCCTGAGGCACCGGCAAGGCCGGCACCTGGCGCTGTACCTTCGGCGGAGCCCTTACATGGGCCAGTGGACGCGGCTGAGGACTCCCTGGATGGCCTTCAGACGGCCTTCGGGGCCCTGTCTGTCGAAGAAGTGGTCTCTCAGCCTCAGCCTGTGAAGAGGAAGAGAGAGAACGAGAGCGAGAAGGATGCTGGAGGAGGAGCAGACGAAGGAGAGGAGCAAGGGCAAGACCCGACGGATGTCCCTATCTTCGAAGGCGCACCAAGCGCTTCTGGCCTCCACGCATCACCCTCTCCTATAACCACCACACTCCCAGCCGCTGCAACATCCACTTCCACAACCAACCCGCCTATGGCAGAGGGCACAGGCTTTACTGGCATGCCTCCCTACCCCGCCTATGGTATGGGCCCACCTACCACTGCGCTCCATGAGGCAACTACTGCCAGTGAGCCTGTGGCTTCCAGCGCTGCGCCGCGATGGTATGCAGCTGATTATCCCCATCCACTACACGCTACTGGAACCTATGTGGATGTTCCTGGGTATGCTCCTGGGTATGCACCCTTGAGTGGGTTGAGGAGAGGACCAGAGTCTCTTGGAGGCAGGAGTAGAGGATCGGGAAGATCCTCCAACAGGTCCCTGCCGCGGTCGGAGATCAACGAGGTGCTCCGAGGATCCACTTCAAAAATCGTGGGCGACCTCACACAAGAGATCCGTGAGAAGCTGGAGCCCCTGATGATCCCGCCCCAAACGTCACCTATCTCTGTGGGAATGTCACCCCACCGAGTACAGGCTAACCACCTGACGGCAGGGTTGACAAATACCCTGGGGAGCCTGAGGAGCAGACCGATGCCGACGCCTGCAGCTATTCCGAGAAGTCCCTTCGTGCCGAGAACGGCCCAGCCGCCCTACAGCCACGTGACGAACTCGACGAGGGCCGAGCTGGACCGGCTGGGGCTGACAGCCTTAAGGGCTATGGTGGACGTGGAGCCTTATGGCTCCAGTGATCTAGGCGGAGACCCCTCCGATGACGAGCCGCCGTCGATGGATTCCTCTTCGCCCTCAGATGACGATGACCCTGAGGACCCCGAGGACCCCAAGGGTAAGAAGAAGAAGAAGAAGAAGAAGAAGACCCGACGCCCTGAAGGACGCCGAGCTCAGGAGGCGAAGGCTATCGCCACCTCCAAGATAGTGGTAAACCTGCCTGAGTTCACAGGCAAGGACCTCAGCGAGTTCGCTGAGAACTTTGGCCGGTTCCTACGACTGACCGGCCAAACCCACGCGAGTGGGCGAGTGAAATGCGATCTGCTCCTGCAGTGCTGCAAGACCAAGTACCTGGAGAAGCAGGTCAGGCAGATCGTGACTAACTCCGCCGCTTTTGCCGATGTGTTGGTTGCCCTGGAGAGGCAGTACCCAACCTACGAAACCGACCTCTCCATCAGGGTCGAGATCCAGAACCTACCCGTGCTGCCCAGCAACCCCAAGCCTGGCAGGGTATCTGAGCTGTTGGCTGATCTGGATCACTGGGCTGGACGACTGACGCCCGGCTCCTACAGCAGCGACGACCTGCTATTCTGGTTGGTGGCCAAGCTCCCCCGAGAGCTATGGGACGAGTGCCGTTTGACGGCTGAGCGCAAGGCTAGATCCCTCCACTACGAGGATCTATGCGTGCTGCTCCTGGAGATGGCGCTGGAGAAGGAGAGCGACCAGCACCTGAACAACTACCGTCCTGGTGGTGGAGGTTCTGGAGGCAAAGGGTACCAAGGGTCCCGACCTGGGCAGGGGACTACCCCCAAACACGCCCACGCCCGTACCATGGAGAACGTGAAGGAGCTATTCTCGTGTGATGCCAGAGATGAGCAGGGCCACCTGCAGCACGCCTCTGACTGCGAGCAGCGAGACTGCTTCGTCGTCCAGGGGAAGCAGCAGGAGAAGAACACCGGCGCCAAAGCGAAGCTGCCGGATCATTACCGCTGCACCATCACGTGTGCATTCTGCGGTAAGCGGAAGCACTACGAGGATGAGTGCTACCATAAGCAACGCCTATCGGCGAAGCTTAAGGGGGAAGATCCTGGCAAGGGCTCAGGCAAAGGTGGGGGCAAGGCCAAAGGCAACGACTCCGGCAAGGGCAAGTCGAAAGGACGTGGTCAAGGTGGTCAAGACAAGGGTCAAGCCGGACGAGGAGGAGGCGCTAACCGCCAGACCGACAACAAGAACAAGGACAAGAACGGAGGCAACCCCAACCCTAATCCAGGGGGGAACTCCGAGCCCTCTGGAGGGCAGTCTGGACCTACCACACGCTCACAAACGCAGGCCCAGCAAGAACAAGGAGCCAAGCGTGAGCATGAAGGTGGTGATGACGGCAACGCTAAGAAGAGGAGCCGTTTCATGAGGATGGCCCGCAAATTGCGGAACAAGGGGTTCGAGGTGACCTGTCCCGCGGAGTTCTGACGGGGACGCTCTGGTGGCACCCAAGACTTGGTGTTTTGGGTACGTATCCGACTAGGGGGACGCGAATACCTGGGGGTACTGGATACTGGCGCCACAATATCTATAGTGGCCAAGAAAATTTTACCTTGTGGGAGCCTGAAGAACACCATGACCACCGCCGCTATACGCATGGGGGATGGACATGTGGTGCACAGCTGCGGGGACTGTGAAGTGGAGGTACCTATGGGCTCCAGGACTATCGCCCATCGGTTCTATGTGATGGACACTGATGCCTTCTACTTTGTACTGGGGACTGACTTCTTCGTGCAGCACTCCCAGATACAATCCCTGGCGCTGCAAGCGCCCTACCTCCTCTACGTGGACCACGGCAGTGGCAGAGAGTCTGTGCCACTGGAGCAGCCGGAACATACCTCGAGTTACCTGAGGCTATCGAAGGAGGAGCCCGCTAACATGATGGCGGCCTCCAAAACTGAGAACTATCAACTATTGGGGGAAGTCCTAGACCAAGGTCTGAAGGAGTTGGGTTACTCTCGAGAAGACCTGAGTGTGGAGTTGTTCGCCAGCGACAAGCAGCATGTACTGGACCTTTACTGCAGCAAGGGGAAGAACTGCAGCTACAAATTTTACTGGCCCTCTTTCGGGATGGCCTACGGGAACCCCAGGTTCAGTGAACTGGGGAAGGTGCTGACCAAGGTGGCCTTGGAACGTTCCCGTATGGTCCTGTGTTCCCCCGATTGGGGAGCCCATGGGGGCAACGAGTACTGGCGAAACCTCCTGGACAGGCTGACTATCAGCTCTGTTCGTTTGCCTGATGAGGCCATCTACGTGCCTCTGGGACGCAAGACGCCTATTGGGAAGCCCAGATGGGGGAGTATGCTCAGCGTGGTGGACGGAAGTCTTACCACTATCCCCTGGGAGGACCTGGACCCGACTCTGGTCCAGGCTATACAACGAGAAAGCGATGGACTCGCCTTGGGTGACTTGAAGGATCGCCTACGACCTCAAGATGCTGTTGAGACTACACCCGGAGGAGATGAGTACGTGGTGACTGACACCAACGCCCCCAACTCTCCCTGTCATGTACCTGTTACTGATGGAGTCTCTGAGTGTGGACTATCTGAGCTACCTAGCTCTATCCACTCAGACGACGAAACTGAGCACGACGCCTTCTTCGTGCAGACCTGTGTGGAGGAAGTGGAGAACGCCGAGTACGTCGCCCCACTGAAACCCCTACTCTCCATGAGGGTGGGAGACCCCGTGGACGAGGAGCTGGACCCTCGATCCAGGCTCAGGGAGTATGTGGATTCCAAGAGGAAGTTCGTGGCGAGAAAGATATGCTACGCGAAGCCTACCCGCAGCTCGTGGCCACTGAAGCAAGGACGTATGGGAGACCTATCCCAATTGAAGGAGGACCTCGAACAGAAGATCACCACCTGGCAAAGGGAAGTGGATCTCAAGCTCATGAAGAGCGTGTGGGGCGCCCATGTGAGGACCCCAGAGGAGGACGACCTCTCGGAGGAATGTGTATGTGAACCCCCTCGAGCGTGCCTATGTTGCCATCGTCCATCGGAGATGGTTGAACAAGACCTTCTGTATGCCTACCAAGGGCTGAAGGATACTACCACGGGCGAAGAGTCGGTGGAGGACCACCTCCCGACGTCTATTACTCAGGGGGCAAGCAACTTACACTCTGACGAGGACATGGAGGACAAGATCAAGAGATTGGACTCGCGGGTACAGAAGCTTATAAGGACATATCTGGAGGTGTTCGGGGAACTACCCCCTCCAGCCTCATGCGACAAGCTGGTACAGATGGACCTCAAGCTGAAACCCGAGTTCGTGGGTCACAAGATCCGGAGGAGACCCTATCCAGCTCCTAAAGAGCAGGCCGACGAGATTGAGCGACAGATACAAGAATGTATCGATGCTGGCCTAGTCCTGGAGTACAAGGACGGGGACTACCCCCTACACTGCAGCCCCTGTTTCCTGGTGGCTAAACCTGGGTCTACAGCCAAACGGCTGGTAGTGGACTACGGAGAGCTGAACAAGAAGACGTTGAACCACTCAGGGTCCATTCCCAATATGGAGTCTACCCTGGAGAAGATAGCCTCCTGCCGCTACAAGACCAAGATGGACAAGCGAAGCGGATTCTGGCAAGTGGACCTGACGCCCAACGCACAGGAACTACTGGCCTTCATCACCCCTCAGGGGAGGGTGTTCAAGTGGAAGGTCATGCCGTTTGGCGTGGCTAACGCACCCGCTCTATTCCAGGAGCTGATGAACAAGATCTTGTCCATCCTACGAAGGAGACCTAAGGTGCAGGAGCTCATATCCCGTGGTGCCCAGATGGAGGCTCACATCGACGATGTATGCCTCGGGACGGATACCCAGGAGGATCACCTAATCCTCTTGGGTGAGTTCTTTGCGGTCTGCCAGGAGAACCACACACGACTCAAGCTGGAGAAGTGTGAGTTCATGCAGGAGACCATGCAGTACCTGGGGTTTGACGTTGGCTATGGGTGGTGGACCCCAGCGGCCTCTAAGGCCAAACCCCTGATGGATGCCAAGGTACGACACGAAGACCCCAAGAAAGGACTTCATGATGTACGCAGTTTCATTGGGGCGTGCAACTTCTATCGCCGCCACATCAAGAACTTCACCTACACCAGCGCCGTTCTGAGGGACTTGATCAAGAAGAGTACTACTTGGCGCTGGGGCCCACAAGAGCAACAAGCGTTTGACGAGCTCAAAGACAAGGTAGCCAACGCTAAGTGCTTGGGCGTGCCTAGGGCACAGGGGGAGATTATCCTGGTGACCGACGCCAGCAATGTGGGTGGTGGTGGAACGTTGTTCCAATGGCAAGCACCAGAGAAGGAGGAGTTCGACTCGGCCATTTCCCAATGGGGGACGGAAAGTCTCAACCGAGATGGAACCCTCAAGCACAGCTACCCTGACGACAAGTGGGTCCTAGTACCTCTGGGCCACTGGAACTGGAAGTGGAACCAGGCCAGGGGGAACTACTCCACCTATGAGCTGGAATTGCTCGCGGGTATGCTGGTGCTATCCTCACAAGCACGACTGTTGGGGAGTAACCCTGTGGTCTGGCTGTGCGACCAAGAACCGGTCCGCAGTTTCCAGAAGGGCCCCCCACCTGAGAAGGCCAAGCTACGTCGCTGGTGGACCTACCTCAGTCAACTACGGCTGACGGTACACCATATCCAGGGAGTGAAGAACGAGTGCGCCGACTACATCAGCCGCAACAACTTCGACGCCCTGATTGGTGCCCGGTCTGAAGCGCTGGCTAAGGAGGCGTTCAGCCGTATGGACGTACACCTGGACCTGAACATGACCATGATACGCCCCCTGGATGGACTCCAACAATCGGAGTACCTGAAGGAGTTTGGGGATATCTACAAGCGCCTGGAGAAACGCCTTGAACCCCTCCTGGTCAACCAGGACCAGTGGAAGAGGGACAAGAGCTACCTCTGGCACGAGGACCGCATTGTGGTGCCTAGTGACCGAGTCCCAGCGCTGCTGAAGTGGACCCATGAGTCCAGCGGTCATGTGGGTGCTGACCGTACCCTGAGGCTGTTCAAGCAGTGGTTCCACACTACGTGGACTGACGACCAACTGCGGAAGACACTCCAGCCTATCGTGGACAAGTGCCCGTGCAGGTCCTGTAAACCAGGGGATATCAGGGACAGAGGTCTCTATTCGACCCTGCCCATCCCACACTGTGCCAACAGTGTTCTATACGTGGACTACACGGAAATGCCGAAGTTCGGGGGCTATGACTTCGCCCTCGTGGTAACCTGTGGGTTGACCAGGTTTACCAGGGTGTTCCCATGTACCAAGCACATTACCGGAGAGGAGACTATCAAGATACTCCTGGAGGAGTGGTTTTGTGTCTATGGGGCGCCCAAGGAGATCAACTCCGATGAGGACGTACGAGTACGCTCAGATACTGGCTGGTACAAGAGGGTCCTGAGATCCCTCAATGTCCAGGTGTCTACGGGGTTTCCCTACTCTCACACGAGCAACCCCCTATGTGAGCGACAGATTCGTGTCCTGAAGGAGAACGTCAGGATATGGTGCAAAACTGAACGCACCAGAGACTGGGTGAGACTACTCCCCGTCATATCCTTGATGATGAACTCCCAAGAGAGTTCAGCTACTGGCTACTCGCCACATGAGCTATTCATGGGGCGCCCGGCATGGTTCCTACATGCCCCCTATCCAGAGGACACCCATTCTTCTGTGGGTGAATGGGTCCAAGAGCAACAAGCGAAGGTGGACAAGGCCAAGGCTATGCTCCAGAGAGTGAGGGAGCGTCAGTGGAACAAGAAGAACAAGCACCGTGTACCGGCCACCTACCAAGAGGGGGACTGGGTGCTGGTGCACCACAGTCGACTACCCGCCTGGCCACGCTCTACCAGCGATGACCCATACTTCGGGCCGTACAAGATCCTATCTGTGGATGGACACCGTATCACCGTGCCGTGTTCTCCCCGTCTAGGGGGGACCCTGGTGTGCGCTGCTCAACACCTGAAGCGCTACTATGACCCTGAAGACCTCTGTGGGGAGGAGTGGGAGCTGAACGACAAGGAGATCGCCGCTCTGGACCTACAAGGGGCAGCCAGCCCTATGGAAGTTGAAGGTGAACTCCCCGACATGAACGCCGAGGAGATGGCTAAGGAGGGCTTCTACCTGGTGAAGTCTGTCCTACGCCACCGCTATCGCCAGGGTTGGCGCTTCCTCACCCTCTGGGAAGGGTTTGGAGTCGAAGAGGCCACCTGGGAGCCTTTCTCTGCATTTGTTCTACCTGAGGGACGCCTAAACTCAGTTCTGGTTGACTACTTGTCCCAGAACAACCTTGGTGAGTTGTTGAGGCTCGCTGAGACGCTTGCCTCCAAGACTAAAGCTAGGGACTGAACCTTACCCTTACCTGCCAAAGCGTATGTGTGAGTGTGCTATTCCTAAGGTCCTGAGAGCAAGCCGCAGAAGTGGTGTCCTAATTATACCCAAGTCTGCGCCCTTGCTAAACCTGGAGGGTTGCCTTATTGATGCCACGGGGTACGCCCCGGGTCTCCCCTCCCCTAAGCGCCCGATTTCTGTGCTGGCGCAAAACCTTTGGGGAATACCCAGCGTACTAATCCAGGTATTGTTTTCCCTACCTATCTGTCTACTACAGGGAGGGGTGGCCAAAAGCTATGAAGGCATGAGGACGCCGTTTTGCTATGTGGCCAAAACACTGACCTAACCACTGCCACAGCCCACCAACCCTGCTAAAATTGCAGGAAACGGGTGGGTGAAGCCGGTTCGGACCCCCGTGGCCATCTTGGGGTCACTTGGGGTGTGTATCTATGTGCCGGCAAGCCGCCATTGGCTGATATCATACTCTCCCATCCGCCTGACCTAACCCGATGTGATAGTGTGATAGGTTTGGCCATTCCGGCTATGAGCGGCCATATTCAGTACCGAAGCGCCGCCAGCTGAGATTTATATATCAGAATATCAGGAATCAACAGGGTTTTATTATCACGATGTTTCCGTAATTTTTCAGCCTTTCGTTCTGATGGTCAATGTATCGGCGACCGTCAGTTGGCTCGCGATTTTGCGTTAACCGATTGGTTAATTGTTATTTCCAGATATTTTGGCGGATACTCCGTTGAAGGGTCAGATCTCGTCAGCAAAGGGTTCGTTGCTTCCGCAATTTTCTAAATAAGCACTCGAAATTTTAATCTGAATTTTTCGCGATGTCGAAATCGGATTTTCGACTTCGACATCGCCGCACTTGATTTGGTCGTCTTCGAGTGGTCATACTCTTTTCCCTATGCCCGAATCAGGTTTCCCTTATACTTGCCACCCATTTGACTTGGAGATATAAGGGAAACAAAAGCGAATCGTGGGACCACTTTGAAGGATCATATCTACGCGCGAGTGTGAGGAAATAGAATAAGGAAGGTTGGGTTGCAAGCGCCTTGGTCTCAACTTAATTTAGGAAGCATCAAACGCCTTTGGTGTGTACACATGCCCGTTGTAGCGAGGGATAATGGTCAAGAGGGTATAAATTGATATATAACTCTTGGACCGTGCAACCGAATATTTTAATGCGACTTTCGAGTGTACCGCATGAGTGTTGGGGTTGCATAGATACTTTCTTTGGGTTCCTACGCATTTTTAACGTGAAGTTATGTCCATGGAGGGACATGGCATATCATGGTGGGAGCCACTTTTGAGGGTATGTTTTATATGCATGGTATATGTCTTGATATGCTCACGCCCATGTTATATATCTTCGTGTGGCCGAAGAGATGGGGAGCCATACGTGACAAGGGTTTTGCCCATGTCTCAATTGTGGAATTCAAAGCGCTAGACTAAGTCTACCGCATATGTATTGCTCATGGTATGTTTGGCAAAGAGATCCATGAGTGCACTCCCATTTTCATGGGGCATGTAGATACGAGTGGCGAAGGTATCTCCATGCGTCTGATTGGGGATCCAAGTGGGGGAATTGTTCGCAAATGGTTCCAATCATTTGTGTATTGAACCATGAGTGGATATCATGGGTGAGCATAGAGATATATTATCATGACAACTTTGTATTTGGTCATATTTTCATGCTTTTGACCTCATTTTATGCTCATTGTTGCGTTTTGTGTACTTACCTGGTCGGCAAACAGCAAGAAGCCTATGGTGAGTCGAACCATGGTATGTTCTTCATATGTTGGTATATGCTTTGGAGTTGAACACCACCATATGCTGGATGGCGTACTCCATTTGGCTTGGCGCGCGAAGGATTACAAGAATTGGTCTCAAGATCATGGGCTGACTTGGGCAGTGCGTGGCGCCCATATCCGAAGGGGTTTCGAGGGTAATGTGGGGATGTACATGGGCATTGGCCTTTGGTCTCTATCCTCCATGAATATTAGACTTCGATTCCATGCATGCTTTGAGCCTTCGGATAAGTGGTAACTTCAATTTTGAGCATATATGTGATATATGGCCAATATGGTGTGAATTGGCAGTTTTTTGGCATGTTATGAGTTCAAACTCATAGGTCATTTCTCTAAGCTCATTGGATTCCAAGTCCAACGAAGGTTATGTCAGGGTAGGGCATGGTCCTGAGTGCCACTCTAGGCCATGACACGCCACCTCCCCTATTGGGCTAGGAGTTAGAGGCTTGGGAGTGAACACATTTTTGGGGTTTGTGTAATGACTTGTGACACATGGTATTCAGCCATCTCATTTGACCTGGTTCAGGGCAATATGTTGGTGAGTCAAGGGAAGGTCTTGAGTCCAGGGAATGAGGGGTTTATGGCTGTGAATGTGTATGTTTACCTCTTTCCCCAACTTTGCTTTATTTGTGTTCATATGCCAATTTCAGGGCTTTCTTCCTTGGTGCAATTCTTGTACATGCCCGCCATCGTGAGACCATCGATGTGCTGAACGGAAGCCCGCAGCCTGATTTGGATTGTGAATTGGGTTATTGCTATACTTGTGGGATCTGGTTGATGTTCAGGGTGGAAGGAGGATTACATTTTCTATATTTTTGGATTTGGACCCTGGATTTTGAGGATTTTGAGAAATGCAATCGTTGATCCGGAGCAAGTCAGCAGGGGTGACAGGCGGAAGGGGCACAGCGGGGGCCGGTCCTGGTAGGGACCTTCTTTATGGTAGCAGAGGCTTACCTGCTGCCCCTACCAACCGCCGACCCGGGGACTTGGGCCCTTATGAGCCCTGCCCAAGTACGCCCCGGGTGCGTATTGTGGACTCGGTGGAGACCACGCCGGAGATTGGAGCCATAGAAGAACCGGGACGTTCAAGAGCATGGCGAACTCCGGAAGTTGAAGCCCGAAGAGAAGTACGACATTCGGGAAGAGGAGGACGTGACATGGAGGACCTGGTCTCCATGTGTGAGCGTCGCTGCCGAAAGGCATGCAACCTCCGCTCCGCCGCGGAGGACTCTGATGAGGCTTGCCATTCAGGCAGCAGTGGAGGACGGGCCCGGCGCTACGGGAAGCACGGGTCACCAAAGTCCGCGGCAAGGGACGCCGGGGCTATGGACACGGACCCCAGCCCGGTCAGGCTGTGGGAATCCGAGGGGCACTCCGAGGGCTATCGGACAGCCTACGAGCCACCTTCGGAGCCGGAGATGTCCGCGCCGATCGCCAGGGCGCATACGGCCCCCGAGCCCGCCCTGAAGCACGACGCCGAGGGCTTGGAGAGGCCGGCCAGGGCCCGGACGGCACCTGTGCCCCGGCACACGGGACCAGAGACGGACGCCATAGGCGATACGCCCATGCACGATGAGTCTGAGGTGCCGGGAACCGCGGGATGTGCTGAATCCGGCGGAAAGCACGCTGCGTGCCACTGCGAGCACGTGTCCTTCCTCATGGGCAAGTACCCGAAGATGGGGATGGACGCCATCGTGCATCGTCTTGACCGCCTGGACAACGCCAAGGATGGTCTAGAGGAGGACGTCGCGGGGATCCTGGACAACCAGTCGGCCGCGGAGAAAGACATGGAGGAGCTGCGAGCGGAACGGGACCGGTACCGGGAGAATCTGGAGCTGGCCCTGGAGAAGCAGCAGCGAGTGGTGGACAGCCTCCTCCACCTGGTGGAGGACATGTCGGGACGCCTGAAAAGGCTGGAGGAGCTACAGCCCCTCGCCTCGGGTCCGGAGCTCCCGGCAAAGCCGGCCGCGGCAAGGCTGGTGGAGCGGGTTAAGACCCTCAGGAGCGCCATGGATAAACCCATGGGCGGCCCTGCAGAGGCACCCTACGCGCCTCCGCGTGTTGACCCGGGTGCGCTGCCGTTTGTTCCCATGTTCAGCGAATCCACAATGCTCGGGGAACACACGGCACCGGCTGGGTCCATGCGGGAAGGGCACGTAACCACGGACCCGAGGAGCCTGACGGTACAGATGTCCCATGCCGCCCAACATGTACCGATCACGACGAATATGGTAGTTTATGCGGAAGAGAAGATCGAGAGCCAGACCATGCAGGGGCAAACCATGGGAAGCGCCGACGGGCATGGTCGAGGTCATCCAGGCGGAAACCTGTGGGCGAAGGACCCCAATACGGGGATATGGACGGCCGATGGAGCAAATCCTTCCCGCATTCCAAACCCCATGGGTTCAGGCCCAACTGGACCGCACTCCATGGAGGAGAGGGATGTACGGGGAGTGTACTCACACCCCCCGGCCACAGGTGGTATCCGTCTCGGTGGAGTGGTGGCTGGACACGTCGGAGACGCCATCAGGATTGACGACCTCAGGGGAATGAAAATCCCCTATTACGATGGCAACCCCTCCAACCTGGATGACTTCATCCTGGATTGGGAGGACTTTGCCGAGGAGGTCGTCGGCGAGATGCGGGGAGCGCCGCGGGACAAGTGGGTATGCCGGACATTCCCACACCGGCTGGCGCAGGACCTGAAGGAGGAGCTGCGGGATCAGATCCGGGAAGGACTGATCCGTACGGAGCAGGCCTGCCTCCAGTGGTTGGAGGATGAGGAGCGGGTGGACGCTCCGAACCAAAAGCTGGAGGACCTGTGGTCCATTCCACTGCCGCTGGACCGCGGTGAGTTGCGGGTCCGGGAGTGGAACCGGTATCTGCGGAAGTACCGCAGATGCCTCAAGTTGGTGGAAGACTGGAACGAGGCCAGTGAGATCCGCCCCTTGCTGAAGGACGTCCTCCCCGGAAACTGGAAGAGGAGAGTGGAGGACGAGGAGAAGAAGAGGGCGAAGAAGAGCGTGGCGGTGAGGATTATGGCGGCGGAGGATACCCATGCGGGTATCATGGAGTTCTTCAGGAGGAACCTGGGCGAACCCAACCGGATGTTGGGACTGAAGAACGCCGTGTACGTGGAGGTGTTTGGAGACTCCATGGGGCAAAGGTTGCTGCGCCTCAACAACGTGGAGAGGAGGCGCGGGGAGCCGCTGAGGATGCAAGTCATCTTCGCCCGCATGAGCCTTGACGAGATCGTGAAGTACATCACGGTGGAGTTGAAGCTCAATGCGAAGAACGAGGCCCACGTGCAGGATCGACATGGTCATGGACAACGAGGCCACCGAGAAGACCGCCATCATCGGGAGATCCAGGAGGACACGGCCAACTCCGCGGAGGATGGTAGTGGAAGTGGCCAAGACCACTGGACCGGGTCCCGGGAGGATCACGAGGAGGCCCATTTCTTCGCGTTTGTGGCGCACAACGTGAAGAACCATGGGCAGGGTCGGCCCAGATGGAGCCAGCTGGGACCCAAGAGGAGCAGAGAGCCAAGGAGGATCGGGAACCCACCGCTCTCGTTCCGGGAGTACAGGTCTCAGCACGACGGGTGCTGGGTCTGTTATGGCAAGGGAAACAACCATGCACATGACCACCGTCAGTGCAAGGTGTATGAGGCGGACAAGAAGGCCTACTTCGCCGCTCACCCCGAGAAGAAGCCCAAGGAGCAGCGGATTTCCGATTGGAAGGCGAAGGGCGGAGACGGGGGAAAAGGCCAAGGCAAAGGCCAAGGAAAAGGCGGAGGAAGAGGCTATGGTGGTGGACCTGGCCAAGACCGACGAGTGAGGTCGATCGAGGAAGTTGCTGAGGACATGTTGAGGACGTTGGAGGAACTCAAAGCCCAGCAACGTGGTGGACAAAGTCCTGGCGGATCGCAGCCGGAAGGGGCTGCGGGAAGTCAAGTCTAGAGGAGCCCCCACGGGAGTGGGACCTCGGAGGTCTCTCCTCCGGAAATCAGTGGAATCCCAGAGAAAGCGAAGGCACATCGAGTGCCGAAGAAGGCTCCGGAAGAGCCAAAACCACTGAGTTTCGCCACTCCCAACACCTGGAGCGCCCTGCCAAGGGAAGTACATGTGGGTACGGGACATGGCAAGAAGGAAGGAGCGACCACGGAGAGCCCCGTGGACGGGCAGGACCAACCCAAGATCTACACCATCCGTGACCATACCCTTGAAGTCCTGATGCACCCGGACGTGCTAGAGTTGCATGCCGTGAGAGTCGTCCATACACCTCATGGCGACGAGCGGCAGTTGCACTTGAAGGTGCGAGTACGGTGCGGACGAGAGGAGAAGGTGGTGGATGTGTTGGTGGATACGGGTGCCCAGGTGAGCCTGGTCCGGAGAGGGTTGTTCAAGGAGGAATTCCTGCAGCCCAGCCGGAGACCGGTCCGCCTGAAGGTCGCCAACGGAGAGATTATGGGTGGTGGCACCCATGAGGCCACTATCAGTATGGAATTCTGGGAGCATGAGCGCTTGAACCGCCCTGATCAGGCGAAGAGAAGCACTCTATCCGGGAACCTCTACGTGGCCGACATTACAGATTGGGATATGATCATGGGGTATGACTTCATGGTGGCAAACGCCATTGGAGCCCTTCCCCATCGTGCAACGCTGGTCCGGGAGGATGATGAATGCCTCACATGGCTGTCCACGGACTATGCATGTGGATCATCCCAATGGAATGCTGAGGAAGAGGATCGGATCGTCCAAGCGGTGCAAGCTGTGGGTGCCAAGTCCAGAGGAGACCGTGGAGTTCAGCTCACGGAGTATGGAATGGCGCCGCAGGTGTATGCCAGGATGATCCAGACGCTGGGCGCCGAAGCCCCCGGGACGGACGTCTTCGCTTCCCGGGATGCCCCACTTCTGCGGAAGTGTAGGAGGCATTGGCATCAAGGAGACTCAGCCTGGCACAGGCATTGGGGTTTGAAGGAGTGGGGGCCCATGTATTGGCATGGCTCCCTGGATAACACCAGACGTACGGTGGAGAAGATCATCGCGGGTAGGGCGAAGGGGATCCTGGTCATAACCGGCATAGGATCCACCCCATGTCCGCTGGAGGGTCTCAAGTCGACGCTGGACTCCATCACCCTGAACGAGATGTCATTCGGGCCAGAGGAGGAGTTGTTCATCGACGCCAAGGGTGTATCAATGCCCTCCCCGGGTCAAGCGTGGGGTACTAAGGCTTTCCTGGTGAATGGGGCGCAAGCCCAGCCCACGGGTGATGAAGCATTCATCCGTAGGGTGGAGGCGGTGCCCATGAAGGTCATGTTTGAGCCCAAGGAGGAGACGGATCAGCCAATTGATGGCATTGACGTCCTGTCCCACGCCGAGATCGATGACGTCGTCAACTACATGCGAATGGGGATGCACGACCGTGTGGCAGCCAAGAAGAGGCGGGCCATGGTCACATCTCCGCATTGGTGGGATGACAAGATGTTGGTCACCGGCAAGTACGAGAAGGACGAGTTCGTGGCGAGGGTCATGGATCACATCGCGGACCAATACGATGGACCGGTTGGGTCGGACCCACCAACATGGGATTTTCCGAGAATGGGTGCCGATAGCGACAAGAACCAGCCCGAGGCCACAAATTTCCGAAGTCTATCGGTGGGAAGAGCTCCCCACGACGATGAAGACGGCATATCGGACGAGGAGAAGTCGGAATCGGACACAGAAGAGGCCTATACCGCAGTGCGGTCGGTTGTATCTATACCGAAGCAAGCGGCTGAAGAGGCCCAGGAGAACCCGAAGGTCGCCGAGCTGAAGGAGAGGCTGATCAAGGCCTATCCGCGGCTATTCAGTGGCGTCGCCAACAAGAACCCTCCAGATCGTGGGAGGTTTGGTACAGCGAAGATCAAGCTGAAGCCGAACCCGAAGATCCCTCGTCATCGGGAGTACCAACTTCAGGGCGATCGGGCCGAGGCCATGAAGAAGCTGTTGGCCGAGTTCATTGAGCGAGGATGGATCGAACCCTCCGACAGTGAATGGGCCAGCCCAGCCTTCATCGTACCCAAGAAGGAGAAGGGCGAGTGGAGGTTGGTGGTGGATTACAGAGGTTTGAACGAGCAGACCGAGCACGACTCGTACTCGCTTCCCCTGATCGACTCCATCCTCCAAAAGCAACAGAAAAAGCGGATCTTCACGGTGTTGGACCTGAAACACGGTTATCACCAGATGGCGCTACACCCGGACTCCAGGCCCTGCACAGCGATGTCGACGCCGCTGGGGTTCATGCAGTGGAAAGTGGTGCCTATGGGCGCCAAGAATGGCAACGCCGCTTTCCAGCGCATGATGGAGGACCTACTCGGTGCTGTCCGGGACTGTGCCGATCCCTTCGTGGATGACATCATCATCGGGTCCGGCACGGAGAACATGACTGAGGACGAGCTCATCGACGCGCATGAGAAGGATCTGCGCCGAGTGCTCAGCGAGTTGGACAAGCACAACATGGTGTGCAAGCCCACCAAAGCCTCACTCTTCGTGAAGGAAGTGGAGTTCGCGGGTCACGTGGTTGGTCACGGGCAACGCCGTCCCATGCCTGGGAAGCTGGCGTCCCTGCACCACTGGGAGAAGCCCCAGACCATCAGCGAACTCCGGTCCTTCATGGGGTTCTGCAATTACTATTCGGGCTACGTCCGGATGTATGCAGAACTCTCGGGGCCGCTGCACAAGATGTTGCAGGTGGGGAAGTTCGATGGCCGGAAGGGGAGCAAGAAGAAGCTTGCCTGGACCCCTGAGGCTGAAGATGCGTTCAACAGCCTGAAGGAGCGACTCCTGGGGCAGTTGGGGCTGTTCCTGGTGGACCCGGACAAGGGATTCGTGCTACGGACAGACGCTTCGGACTATGCCGTGGGGGCAGTCCTCGAGCAAGTCCGGGACGACGGGACTCATGTTCCCGTGGCGTTTTGGAGCAGGATCCTGGCCGAGGGCCAACGCCGAACATGGACCGCGAGGGAGAAGGAGACATACGCCATTGTATGTGCGCTCAGGAAGTGGTCTGGCCACATCGGACTGCAGCCGGTGGTGGTTTGCACGGACCACCAGTCCCTACAGAGCTGGCACAAGGAGCATGTCGACACCCCCTCAGGACCAGCGGCTAGAAGGGCCCGATGGCACGAGACGTTCGCCAAGTTCGACCTCAGCGTCGTGTACGTCCCGGGGAAGGACAACACTGTGGCAGATTGCCTCAGTCGCTGGGCCTACCCCGCGGGCAAGGCGTGGATGGACATATCCAGCCATGGCGACGCCGAGGAGACCGAGGAGGCCAAGCGCATCATCGAGATGGAGAAGGTCATGGAGCAAGAGGGGGTCAAGTGCTTTGTGGTGATGGCAAACCGTACGGACCTGGCCAAGTTCCGGGGTGCCCGCGTCCAAGCTATTCGAGAGGAAACCCTCGAGCAATGGATGGTGGCCCCTGTAGAGCTAGTCAGGTCGGTGCTCACAGAGGACTGGTCGGATGACTATGCGGCATCCGAGCACTGGAGCAAGTACTGGAATGCCGTGAGGGCCCCGTCGGACGACGAATGGCCCGAGGGCTTGACCGAGGATGGCGACAAGTTGTTCCTCAACGACAAGCTGCTGGTGCCCGAAAACCGAGTGGAGGAGCTCATTGACCATTGGCACAACGCCCAGCTCATGCACCCTGGCCGAGACAAGATGCAGCAGGACCTGGAGTGGCGTTTCAAGTTCCCTCCGGGGTACTACGCCATCCTGGATAGGTACTGCAGCGACTGTGCCGTGTGTCGGGCCACGAAGAGCCCCAACCACTCCACAGCGGGCAACCCGGTGTATACGGCTATACCGGAGGCCCCTATGCGGTCCGTGGCCATGGATGTGTTCGCCATGCCTGAGGTCACCGTGGACGGAGAGACCTACGACTGTGTCATCCTGGCGGTGGACAGGCACAGCGGATATATTGTGGCAGTCCCGGGCAAGAAGTCCCAGAAGAAGGAGAAGAAGGACAAGCATGGAGTGGGGCTGCAGGCCAAGACCGTCGCTAATGCCATGATCAGGCATTGGCTGACGATTTTCGATGTCCCAGCTGTCATCTGCAGCGATCGGGGCAGTCAATTCGTTGGGACGTGGTTCAAGACGATGTGCAAGCACATGGGGATTCGGCAGGCCAAGACCGTGGCATACCACAGCCGGTCGAATGGCCGGGCTGAGGTGGCCGGGCGGCAGATGTTCGAGAAGTTCCGCCTGCTGCACATCGACGAACCGGGCCGGAATTGGTATAATTCGCTGTGGAGAGTACTCCAAGCGTATCACGACCTTCCGGGACCCACTGGACTGTCGCCCCATCGTATCCTGTTCCTACGGGATCGAGTGTCACGCACTCTCCCGTGGTTGAACCATGGCAAAGTGGCCAGGGATGCGAACGCTATGATGGCTGAGGCGGACGACACGGCGGCCAAGGTGTTCAGCCCTCCCTTGGGGCATGGGGGACGCCTACGACGTGTGTGGGGCCTCCATGTGTCCTTGGGACATGGGGGGGGGGGTTGGAGCCCATTGGGGTCCTCCCGTCCTCTCTCCAATGGTTTCCGAGCGGATACAACGCTCTAAGAAGGGGGGTGAAGCCGGTTCGGACCCCCGTGGCCATCTTGGGGTCACTTGGGGTGTGTATCTATGTGCCGGCAAGCCGCCATTGGCTGATATCATACTCTCCCATCCGCCTGACCTAACCCGATGTGATAGTGTGATAGGTTTGGCCATTCCGGCTATGAGCGGCCATATTCAGTACCGAAGTGCCGCCAGCTGAGATTTATATATCAGAATATCAGGAATCAACAGGGTTTTATTATCACGATGTTTCCGTAATTTTTCAGCCTTTCGTTCTGATGGTCAATGTATCGGCGACCGTCAGTTGGCTCGCGATTTTGCGTTAACCGATTGGTTAACTGTTATTTCCAGATATTTTGGCGGATACTCCGTTGAAGGGTCAGATCTCGTCAGCAAAGGGTTCGTTGCTTCCGCAATTTTCTAAATAAGCACTCGAAATTTTAATCTGAATTTTTCGCGATGTCGAAATCGGATTTTCGACTTCGACATCGCCGCACTTGATTTGGTCGTCTTCGAGTGGTCATACTCTTTTCCCTATGCCCGAAACAGCTTTCCCTTATACTTGCCACCCATTTGACTTGGAGATATAAGGGAAACAAAAGCGAATCGTGGGACCACTTTGAAGGATCATATCTACGCGCGAGTGTGAGGAAATAGAATAAGGAAGGTTGGGTTGCAAGCGCCTTGGTCTCAACTTAATTTAGGAAGCATCAAACGCCTTTGGTGTGTACACATGCCCGTTGTAGCGAGGGATAATGGTCAAGAGGGTATAAAGTGATATATAACTCTTGGACCGTGCAACCGAATATTTTAATGCGACTTTCGAGTGTACCGCATGAGTGTTGGGGTTGCATAGATACTTTCTTTGGGTTCCTACGCATTTTTAACGTGAAGTTATGTCCATGGAGGGACATGGCATATCATGGTGGGAGCCACTTTTGAGGGTATGTTTTATATGCATGGTATATGTCTTGATATGCTCACGCCCATGTTATATATCTTCGTGTGGCCGAAGAGATGGGGAGCCATACGTGACAAGGGTTTTGCCCATGTCTCAATTGTGGAATTCAAAGCGCTAGACTAAGTCTACCGCATATGTATTGCTCATGGTATGTTTGGCAAAGAGATCCATGAGTGCACTCCCATTTTCATGGGGCATGTAGATACGAGTGGCGAAGGTATCTCCATGCGTCCGATTGGGGATCCAAGTGGGGGAATTGTTCGCAAATGGTTCCAATCATTTGTGTATTGAACCATGAGTGGATATCATGCGTGAGCATAGAGATATATTATCATGACAACTTTGTATTTGGTCATATTTTCATGCTTTTGACCTCATTTTATGCTCATTTTTGCGTTTTGTGTACTTACCTGGTCGGCAAACAGCAAGAAGCCTATGGTGAGTCGAACCATGGTATGTTGTTCATATGTTGGTATATGCTTTGTAGTTGAACACCACCATATGCTGGATGGTGTACTCCATTTGGCTTGGCGCACGAAGGATTACAAGAATTGGTCTCAAGATCATGGGCTGACTTGGGCAGTGCGTGGCGCCCATATCCGAAGGGGTTTCGAGGGTAATGTGGGGATGTACATGGGCATTGGCCTGTGGTCTCTATCCTCCATGAATATTAGACTTCGATTCCATGCATGCTTTGAGCCTTCGGATAAGTGGTAACTTCAATTTTGAGCATATATGTGATATATGGCCAATATGGTGTGAATTGGCAGTTTTTTGGCATGTTATGAGTTCAAACTCATAGGTCATTTCTCTAAGCCCATTCGATTCCAAGTCCAACCAAGGTTTACTCAGGGTAGGGCATGGTCCTGAGTGCCACTCTAGGCCATGACACGCCACCTCCCCTATTGGGCTAGGAGTTAGAGGCTTGGGAGTGAACACATTTTTGGGGTTTGTGTAATGACTTGTGACACATGGTATTCAGCCATCTCATTTGACCTGGTTCAGGGCAATATGTTGGTGAGTCAAGGGAAGGTCTTGAGTCCAGGGAATGAGGGGTTTATGGCTGTGAATGTGTATGTTTACCTCTTTCCCCAACTTTGCTTTATTTGTGTTCATATGCCAATTTCAGGGCTTTCTTCCTTGGTGCAATTCTTGTACATGCCCGCCATCGTGAGACCATCGATGTGCTGAACGGAAGCCCGCAGCCTGATTTGGATTGTGAATTTGGTTATTGCTATACTTGTGGGATCTGGTTGATGTTCAGGGTGGAAGGAGGATTACATTTTCTATATTTTTGGATTTGGACCCTGGATTTTGAGGATTTTGAGAAATGCAATCGTTGATCCGGAGCAAGTCAGCAGGGGTGACAGGCGGAAGGGGCACAGCGGGGGCCGGTCCTGGTAGGGACCTTCTTTATGGGACAGTGACACACGCACTACAGGTCCTACACACCCTACAGTGGCACCATCCTGGTGGGCGAGCACTGGGGCAACTGGCTCAAGCCCCCACTCAGGACTACCACTCCTACACGCACACTCTACTGGGCGTTGCGAAGTCAAAGGTGTCGTGGGTCCTAGCGACCCTCCTGTGAAATGACAAGAGAACACAGCGCTGCTAAGCAACTGTGGCCTAACAGGGGACGCCACAACGCGTTTCCCCTGCTAGGGCTTGGAGGGAAGGAGTGCTCTCGCGTGCAAGGCGCAGATGTCGATGAAGTCGGACTCCCTGCTCTGCCACAGGCGGAGCGGAGTTACTTGTTTGTGTGATCTGCGCCCTTGTTTAGCAGGGCATAAAAAAAAGGGCTGCTGCACCAATCACCCTACCTGCCCACTTGTAAAACAAAGGCAAATGAAAGGGCGTTTGCGGCGGAGGAACCAAGCCACACTCCAGGTATTATACCCTTCTCAGTGTGACCTATAATACACTGTCCGCAAACACGCTGGAGGACCAGCTACCCTTGTCAAGCAAGCAAGCGTTAAGGGACTCCTCAGGTTCTCTTAAAGAACGTACCGAGGAGCCCCTGGGTAACCTAAACAAGGTTTACCGTGCGCACTTCGCGTGGCCTACCCTTTAATGCGTGTGTGCATGCACGAGTATGCGCGAAGGTGTTGGGCAAACCTGCCCATCTGACGCACAATCACGAACTCCACCAGGGGGTGGCCCCGCCTGGGCTTACTCACCTTACCTACCGCTGGAGAGCGAGAGCAAGTGAGGGGCGCACGCGAAGAACGTTGCTATGCACTTGTGTTTATGTCTAATCACCCTGATCTGACCGCTAATCATCTGCAATCTTTCTAATCAATCCCTCTATCGCGTTCTATCTTTGTTAGCGCTGCTACAAGGCTCGTTCACGGAGACACGAGACGAGCAATGTGTATGCGGCATACGAGACGAGCATACCTGTAGTTTATACCTGATTCATTGAAGTCTTTTTCGTTGATTTTCGAATTCTTGAATTTTTGAAGCTTCTATTAGTGTGGGTGGAATCTGTATGTTTATTTATTAATGTGTGTCTCGTCATTTTCAAGACTACGTGAGACATACGTTTATAATTCCATTATTTCTCCATTTTCCGGCGCTTCGCTAGGAGCCGCTCCTGCGCGCCGCCATTTTATGCGTATGAATTTCTGGATTTAAAAAATCCAGAGATGACTATAATTTCTATAAAAATGTGCTTCTGATGCACAATCGGAGTCTGCTCAGGTGTGTTGTTTCAGAAAAATTCTAGGCCGTCATTTGACGGATTTTGGTGTCGTCGCTTCGTTTTTGCGTGGATTCGTCCATAATTCTCCCATTCCTGCCTCTGCAGATACCCACGCGCAGCCTCGCTGAGTAGGCCGTGTTCGGGCCGAAACGCAGGTGCCTGGAGAGACTGAGCAGAACCAAGACCCTACCAAGGGGCAAATTTAATTTTTTTTGAGACTCCCTTCGCCCTAAGACAGGTCACAGGTCGCCAGCAGGTTTACGAGAACCCATGCGAGTGTGTATAATGTGTCTTGCGTTTGGGTTGTGTCGACGCTGCGTCTTGGAGGGAGGGATGCATATGCACATGTTTGGCATGCTCCCATACTAACCCAACGAAGCCACAGGAGCCCCGGCAGCGCCATGAGCGCTGAGTCTTCTGTAGGAAATGATACAATCAGAGCAGCAAAAGGACGCCAGCCATGGTGAGCGCCCATTTTTCAGTGTGAGGGAAACTATAGGTATTTTAAAGTAGATGTGGAAACCGAGGAAAGGCCAAGAAAAATTCATTTTTTCCTAAAATGCGACAGTGGTGGCCACCACAGCACAAGGGGGGAGCAAGAAAAAGTGCTTTTCCATTGCTTTGAGGCATACTCTAGTTGTATTAGAGATGCACTGAGCATCCATGCATTTTTATCTTAGTATTGGTCCCACCAAAACTGGTGATAACACATTTTGACCTATGGAACCAAACACCCAATCAGGATATGGAGTGGACCCCTTAATCCCCTTTCAATGTGAAGTAAAACATCTTTTCCTGAGTTGACTGAGCACTGACATACCTAAGGTAGAGCCTATGAATTTATCTATGTTTTTCCATGAATACTTATCTGCCCTAGTGGTATACACCCTAGGGGGCTAGGCACCTGTTTTTGAGAGGTCCTGGGTTCAATTCCCGGTCAGCCTAGCTAAGTAGGAAGATCCCATGTGACATGGCAGTGACCTCATCGCCACATACCATGCCACCTCAGCACATATGGGACCCAAAACAAAGAGTGCACATCTCCTGAGATGGCACTATGGAGAGAGAGTGACCATGGGGCAGTTTTCTAACTCTTTTCCAAAAACATTTCAGCTATCTTTGTGAATATGCATTCATTTGTGACCTGAGTTGCAGTTTCTGTGAATATCCAATCATTTTGCACTGTCTACACTGCAGCCCTTCATCCTTTGATCCTGAATTACCTTCTCCTTGCACACTTCTGGCTTGGGCTATCCTGGATTGACTTGGACTTACTGTATTTCAATAAACAAAAGCTTTTCATCTCCCAAAACAAGCAGCAGGACACCCTACAGCAACAGCAAGCAGCAGGAGAAGCAAAAACACAGTGCTGAAAACACTATAAACTTTTCTGAATCTAGAGGGTATTTAATGTACTTTCATCTGGTGTGTTCACCAGAATTTTTCGCCGTTGCGTTTTCGAGAAAATCAGCGCGCAAGGCTTTCCGTCGATCGTGCGAACTCATGCTTCTCAAGGACCATGAGTTCGGACGGAACCCTATATCTCCCCCCTATGTCTTTCATCCATGCCCCTTTCACGCGGGCATATCATCTTGTATAGGGAAGCGGGCAATGGCGGTGTTTTAGGCAGCCTATGGGTCTCGCAAACCCAAGTCGTTTGCGTGCGCAAACGCTAACTTTGTGGCCTTGTGAGCATGAACGTTAATAACCGAACACAATGCTCACAAGACCAAAAGCCCTAGGCCATTTTTGATTTTCGAGCCAACTCAACGATGGCTCCACGCAATTCAATGCGTACCAAAACTCTATTTTCGAAAAAGGGCAAGTTTTTGTCGAAAATTAGGCCAAAATGGCCAAACCCCCGAGGCTCGTACTCGAAGCCTATGGGGAGTTGAGCCTCGAACCAAGGCAATATGTAAAGTAGAGACCACGAAGGACATCGTGGATGACTTGGTTGATTTGTACAACCTTGTCTTCTATTTTATATAATTTCGCCTTGTGAGCACGCGTGCCATATTGCCTCTTTGCACACGCGCTCATATGCAAGCACTATTGACACGAGTGGGCGGAGACAATCTAACCATGGCGTGCATATTTGAAAGCACCTACTATGGGCCTACTCCAAAAGTGTTTGCTCATATTTTTGTTCCTCAATGACCCAAAGATATGTTCATGCCAATATCGCCGATATATGCACTTTTTCCCATAAATAGTGTGCTTCAAGGATTGAGGTGTTAAAAATGCTTTCATTGTGCTTTGAACCTCAACCCTTGTTGCAAAAGGGAAGCAAAGCCTCGGTTGGCATCCATGCAAAAGCCCGAGGCTCCTTTCTCTCGTGATACGGAGATACGATAACAGGAGGGACCACTTTTGGGTGAATTTTGGCCGTTTTGCCCAAAATGGCCACAAAATCCTTCTCCCCCTGATTTCACCCCCGAGGTTGCGTGCGCCACTTGACCAAGGGTAAGGGCAATTCGGAGAGGGCACACAAACCCGCATCGGATGGGGTGTTTCCCCATGTGGCCTCTCCTCTCAATGGGAGAGTTGTGAGTCACCCAATTTGGGGTATGTTGCCATTCTGCCCCATTTGTGTGTCACTTTCCCTCCAATGGGAAAAATAGCTAGAGGCAATCATGAGGGTTGGCAAGTGGCATATATTGGGACCTAGGTCCCGTGTGTGCATAGCATTTTTGGTTGGAAGAATCCTCGCCGTGGCCAAATTTCGCTGTTTTTGCCATTGTATGCCATATTGGAATTACCAATCTCCATGGGGCACGGGATCTAGCCAGGAAGGAAGGGCGAATATTGTAGCATATGACCAAGGGTTGAATGCCATTGAGTTTCGTATTTGCTCCTCCGGCTCATCCGGGGTTATTCAACTTTTGGTGCGATCCACTATCCCCCCCTTTGCACCGCATGTTGCTTTCTGCCCCGTCCGTGTGGTCATCCCCTCGGTGAACAGTAAGCAGCCAGCGTGACAGCAAGCGATAACCCAGGGCATGGGACCAAAGGGGATATCAAGGGTTGTGAATCAAGGCTTGGCGCGTCAATATCGCCAAGATTTCCTACCCTGGACGGTCGCCCGAGACGGCCAATTTTGCCATTTTAGCAATTATGACCCCACTTGACGAACCCGTGGTGCCCTGATGCCGGGACCTCAGAGGAAACCAGGTTGGGTGAGGGCTCCAGGGAGTTCGTATGCGAAGGGCATAGGGTCAGTTGCCTCGTCCCTACCTCTGGCGGGTCCAGACGAGGGGTCAATTTTGGAGTTTTTGGAGCTATCATCAGTTTGGGCTGAAACAGCCCATTTTCAGCTACCAACTCCTGGGGGATAATGGCGGGGCCATATCTCTGTCTCAGAGAGGGATTGGGACCTGCCATTAGGGGAGCATGGGGAGCCACTGTAGGCTGACCTTGGAGCTCCTTGGTTTCCAGGAACTCGCCTGTGGCTGGGCGGGACAAGTCCCCTTTTGGCAGGGTTTCAGGGTCCGGACTGAGCAGGGCATGGGTTGTGTTTGAGCCCCCGCCCCCACCAGCCACGGAGAGGGTCGGACCTGGGATTGGGATACGAGTTAGGACTGAGTGTCTATTGTCCTGTGATGCCCTTACCCCAGTCCAGTCTTAACCCCATGTGTACATATCCTGATGTGTTGCTGTACATACTTTTGTTCCCTCGTTTGCAGAGTGGCAAGGATCCTGAAACGCTTTGTCACATGACATGAGCGCATTGATGCCCCTGTGAGCGTAGTGCTTTGCCTGCCTGCTCACTTGCGCGTGTCCACCGCAGCGTCCCGTGGCCAGGCCCCCCACGGGAACGCATCACTATCACTCCCCTGACGACTTGTCTTGGGATGAGTGGCGCCTCAGCGAAAGTGAGGTTGAGCGGACCGACCTAGAGAATGCTGCCAGCCCAGAGGAGGCAGAAGAACTCGAAGAGATGACTGCCGATGAGATGTCAGTCGATGGTTACTACGTGGTTGCAGGTATTGCTCGCCACGAGTATAAACAGGGCTGGGAATTCCTAACCCTGTGGGATGGCTATGGGTTATCTGAGGCGACCTGGGAACCTATGTCAGCCTTCATACAACCAGATGGGAGTATCAACCCCATCTTCCGCTCCTATCTCGTGGAGAACAACGGGGGGCAGCTACTAACCCGTGGTGAGACTATGTCCCAGCGTAAAAAGAAAAACTAATTTCCCTGTGCCAGTCTACTGAGTGTGTTCTAACCTTACAGGTGCAGTGAGCACTCTTGTGCAGACGTGCCTGTGGATGGGTGTAAGAGCAGTTGTCACAGTTGCCCCGCATTGCATCGCAGGACAGGACCGTTAGCCCCCCGTGACAACCACTCCCTGGCCAAAGGCCATAGGTTTTTCACAGACCAGTGCTTACTGAGCACTGCACTGACCCTGTCTGTGCCGTGTAGTCCCATGCCTATGGTTTCCAGCGTGGACCAGGTGGCCGCTTATCAGGTTTGCAGCCACCCAGCGAGTGTATGCCTTGTTGACCATGTGATGCATGGGGACTGCCCTGATGTAATGACCCTGGGGAGCCAACGAAGAGCGGTGGCTTACTACACCAGGGGGGAATGACAAGCAAGGTGTTATGAGGCAAGGTGTGTCTTCCCTCCTTGGGGTCAAGCAAGCCCACAGTTAGGACCCCTGACTGGTCCAGACCCATGGGGTTCTACCCTTCCTTAAGTTTCTCCTTACAGGGTTTACCATACCCCTAAGTGTGCTACCTATGTCTGTGTGTGTCTCACTTCTCTCCCCGGCGTGCCTCCCGGAGACCGGGCTTCGCTGATGTCGGACTGAAGGTCCTAGTCAGTTACTATTACCACTCCTATGGCGCCCAATTTCTGTGCTGGCGCCTATCCTTGGGGGAAGACGGCAAAAGCCCTACCTACTAGAGGGGAGGGGTGGCCAAGTGTGCTAAGGGCATACAAAAAGCCCATTTTTGCTAAAGGCCAAAAGCAAACGCACTCCCCTGCCCACGTGGAAAAGCACGCGGGACAGGACACACCACTACACTACACTCGCTAACACCAGCCTTCGAAGGCAGGGTGAGCACTCATCACTTGCACTCAACACCTGCCAGGCTTGCAGACCCTAACACCTACACACTCTACTGGGAGTTGAAGGCAATGAAGTCTCGGGTCCTACTGACCCTCCTGTGAGAAAGCAAGAGAACACAGCGCTACTAAGCGGCTGTGGCCTAACAGGGACGCCACTACGCGTTTCCCTGTCAGGGCTTGGAGGGAGGGAGTGCTCAGTGTGCGTGCACAGCGTGGATGACGGTGAAGTCGGACTGCACTCACCACTCCTGGTTGAGCTGCAGTCATTTGTTTGTGTGATCTGCGCAGCATATTCTAGCGCTGCTCAATGGGACTGCACCAATCGCCCTTACCTTCCCACCTGTAAAGCAAAGGCCAATGACTGAGGTTCAAGACTGAGGAACCAAGACAGCCTCCACGTATTATACGCATCTCAGGCTGCCCTATAATACGCTGTTCCTGAACCTCAGTACAAGCAAGCAAGCTTAAGGAACTCCACCCGTTCTCTTAAAGAACGTAAGGTGGAGCCCCTGGGTAACCTAAACAAGAGTTGTACCGTGCGCACTTCGCGTGGCCTACCCTTTAATGCGTCATATGCATGCACAGATATGCACAGGGTTCCCAATTTCTCCTACTCTTACCTAATCTTACCCAACATAACCAATCAAAGCGTGACTCAACCAGGAGGTGAGCTCCTCCTGGGCTTACCTACCTTACTCACCACGCATCGTATGAATGCCGAGGAAAACACGAGCGCAAAACAACCCAACGCGCTTAAACAAACCTACGGCGAATTATAAACCATTCTAAGCGATTAATGCACCGTGTGTCATGCATGCTTCCCTTGTCTTGTTTCCTGCAGAACGAGGAGAGAGAGTGGCGCACTGCACAGCGCAAAACAAGCCTAAGCGTTTTAAGCAACCCTACTTGAGCGCAACGGCAACACGAACACGAGCAAGCACTTTCTTTTCTTACCTGTGAAGAGAGAACAAGGGTGAATTAGGGCACAGGGAAAGCGACACAGCTGAGAATGCCTCAATTAGGCACATGCATCGCGAGCACAGCGCATATTCTAACCCTACGTGCGCGCTGCGTGCTCCATTCGCACCGCATACCTTTCATTCCTGTTTTGACCTGTGCAGAGCAAAGGAGATGAGCGCCCGAACCCCCAACGAACACAGCGTTGACAACCCTAACGTTTTAACGAAGCAACCAACACGAACGCAATGCATGCGTGTGAAATGACACTGGCATACCTGAGAGGTGGGTTGTCCACCTGCTCTGTGGTGTGGGTTGATTTTGGATACTTTTCCCTAAAGTTTATAAAAATTGTGATGCAACTGTGCAAAAATTTCCTTTAGAACTTTGAAAACTACGGCTCATACCTTCTTTTTCAAGAGCCGTTTACCCTTGCGCAACCCTTTTCTGAAGTCCGCTTCTGCTGTGCTTGTCTACGACTTTGAGTTTTGGTGTAAAAATGACGATTTTTCGCGTGATTTTGTCAATTTTTAGCGATTTGACTTCTTAAATCACTACACCTTTCGCTAAATCACAGGATTCAGTCCTTGTTGGTTTCATTTTCTATTTTTTTCAGCTCCTGGAGATTTGTGTCCTCCATTGGGAGTATTCCTCCGCCTTGGCCCTTGGTCAGGACGTTTACTGAATTGCTGTTTATGCAGCGATAGCCGTCCGCATTAGAGCGTTCGACTGTACCCTAGTGGGCAAGCATATGTGCTCTAGGGAGGGAGTCCTGGGTTCAAACCCCACTACCCCCAAATTTTTTCCAAAAGTTTTCGCCGCACGCTGGCGACTTTTGAGGAATGCCCAATCGAAGGGACATCATTCACGGTACATTACACTGTTTTTGAAGGGTACCTACAGTGTGATAGGCTTCTATGAACTTATGAGGATGTTTTTGGTAAGTTTAATGCATTTTCTGAGGTAATTTGGGGAATATTTGAGCCTTTTTCCTTGGTCCTACTAGCTTGATCAACTAGTACTCCAGGGGGGAGTAAGAAAAAGTCACTGCCATGTCTTTCTTGGAGGGCTTGATCCAGGCCAAACCCCCCTTAAAACCCTTTTGTTGATGCTAAGACTAACTTAAGTATTTTTAATTACTCTTTTGAAGCTTTTAGTACACTTTCTCAAAGTGACTAGGGTTATAACCCTAGACCCCCATGAAGTTCACCCCTACCACTCAACTGAGCGGAGGTATCTTCCTTCATGGAGGATATACCGAAATAAAATAGGCATTTCATGCTTTAGGCCTTGGTGGTTAAGCCTAGTGGTCTCCCACCCCAAGACCCCTATACTCAATTGTTTCTACCACTTATTGTGGTTCTACTTTTTAACTGTTTCTGAATTCAGTTGCTTGGCCAAGTCATAATCTGTGTCTGGCCTAACTCCTATGCCCCACATTCCTAACCAGCTCCATTTCATCCAAAAGAGTGCACATGAAGTGCTTGATGCTAACTTGGAGGCTAGAGTCAGGCCAGTTTTCACATAAAATCTTTTGTACTATCCATTTGTGATTGAATCTTTGTATTTATACCTGCTTTGTCTATCTGCAGCCCTTCTGTGTTACACTGGATTTCAAACTATTCATTGATTCGATCCACATCCTGTTCTTGCTCTACTTGCTGCTTTGGTTTTGGGATTTCACCATCAAAAACCTGCAGGATTTCATCAAAATCTATAGGGCACTAATCAAGGACATCTTTCTCTCCCCACTTTTCTCCGCCCCTCTTGCTTCGTCATGCTCTCTTTGAGAGCCAGTTGAATGTTGCATGCTCCGTGTAGTTAATGCTCTAGGTAATTCTCGACCATCAGCGTTTGGTTGGGTGGCGCTAGGGTCTATTTTGGATCTCATTGTGGCGGACATGTAATGTGCAAAAAAATTGGATCCTTAGTGTTGTATTTTCGCTCCTCAGAGGTGTTACTTTTGCTACCACAACGATATTCCGGTTTTCAGTTTTTTTTGTCAAAGAAAACCACGATGCTTTTCCAAAATTGGCTGCTAGGACCCCAAGTAGTCAAGCAAATCATAAGTAGCAAAGAGGGGCTGCACATAGTGATAGACAAATGCTTCTGTGCTTTATAAACAAATGCAGATGGATTCAAAATGAAAGGTGACAACAATCAAGCAATGTAGATTGAAATTAGCACTTGATGTGCACTGTTTTATGTGAAATAGCGTTGGTTAGAAATCTAGGGCAAGTTGGGTGGGCCAAACACAAGATATGGCTTGGCCAGTATGGCCAAGCAACTAAGGTTCGGAATCGGTTTCATGCAAAAATAACCGATTGTTTTCAATTATTTCTATAAAAATAACCAATTATTCCGATTATATGACATAAAAATAATCGGTTATTTTCGATTGTTGTCTCTACAAACTGCAATCATTGCCCAAAAGCCGTGAACTTTTACCTAAGGGATAGTAAACACGAAAATAGAGGTGAAAGACACCCTAAACCTTTGACTTTTCTCCCAAATTGCCTGTGATTTTGCAAAATCCTCTGGTTTTTGATAAGAAACATTTCATGGTGTATCAACGAAATATTTCTTTTTCATACATAACTTGTCCGATTAATTGGTTTATACCCGTTTTCAAAATAATCAGTTTTACCGATCATTTGTCACATTAGACCCAATTAGTCCAATTAATCCGATTATCCGATTAATTGGTAAAACCGATTCCGAACCTTACAAGCAACTATTTTTAGAAACGGCCGCAAAATAGAACCACAATAAGTAAATGGCATTTTAGAGTTTTTAGGTTATGAGGTGGGAGACCACTAGGCTAAACCTCTAAGGAAAAGGGCATGAAGTGCCTACTTTTTTTTGGTATACCGCCTCTTGAAGGAAGATACCTCCGCTTCTTTGAGCGGTAGACTGGTGAACTTCATGGAGAGCTCGGGTTATTACCCTAATGATTTTAGATTGTGTGCCTTGATGTGTCGAAAAGAGTGAAAGAATATTTTAAAATGTCAGTCTAGGATACTTCTCACTTAATAGAGGGGCTTGGCCCGGATCAAGTACCCCACAAAAGACATAGATAGTGACCTTTTCTTACTCATGTTGGGCTATCTTAGGTTTTGAAAATACCATTTGGCGAAGGCTAGGCGATCAAATATTCTTATTTTTGCAAAAGTGGGTGCAGCCCAGAATTCTAGCCTACTATATCCTTTTCAAAATATTCTTAATAACAAGAACCACATTGTATGTGGCCTAACCAGCACACTCCATGCCACTCTGAGATACTCTTTGAACATGAACAACCTTATACGGGGGTAAGGAGGTAGGCACCATCATGTAACTTGAGCAGCAAAAGACGTAGCTCAGCTTGTGTTGTTGCAGATGCAAATCTCACCTGTCACAACGGCACTGGGACTGATTTTGGGCTGGCTAGTGTTTAGGTTCCGGCTTCAGCTTCCGGCCTTGGGCCTGCCCTCTCACTTCGTTAAAAGTTGTTCAAGATTGTGGTTGTGCATTGATAACAGTTAACACACTTCGGCTCTTTGCACGCTTTGTCAAAACTCTAATTTTGGCGTTTTTCATGCATTTTGTTTTTGAAGCTTCTGTCTCGGCGAAGCACTAGCATCATCTTCTCACGCGGCATAGGAATTCTAGGGAGGTTGACTAAACAGGCTATGGCCTTATACATCATTGTGTGTGCTTATCAAAATGACGGCCAAGGAAGTGATATGCTTGCTTTCTCTGACTACAAAAGAAATCATGGGTCCAAGGTTGAAGACGTTTCAAAGTATCATGAACGACATCAATTTCAACATCTCACATCACCGTGAGCTTCTTTTTCCGAAACAAACCAAAGGCTGACAACATATGTTTGTGACAATTGTTTGACTTTTTCAACTTGCATTCAAAACCTATGAATATGAGAATAAAGCACGAATTTTTTTGCTGATTCGGTGGTTGCAATAATCGACTTTGAAGAATATTTTACCGCATCGCATCAATCCATTTGTTTTTTTGTAATGGCTACAAGGCAACACTTGCTGCTTGAGCAAATTGAGTCACGGCTGCACTACCGTTGCGGCCTTTTTTGATGCATGCAGGGGTTGCCTCCAGGCAAGCATTATACAAAGCGGCCTAACCACGGGCAATGGAGCTTGCATCGCGGACTTTGACAGGCCATTGGTATCCAAAAATTTGCAATAGATGTCGCTGAAAATGCCACGATCGTTTGGTTCGACTGCAAACCAACAATATCAAAATCTAGCACGGAAATTGGGACAAAATCTGACTTTGTACACAGGCTTGAAATTCCGCTGATGTTACAATGTGTTATGATAGAACATCAATGATTTAAAAAACCAAATCGAAAAAATTTGGTTATTCATCAAAATTCTGATTCCAAACCTTAGTTAAAGAATGTGAAAATTACACTACAAGCGCAATACAGAACACAACAAATAATTAGCATGCTTCCCAAAGTGAAAATTATGTGCAGGGTTTTGCACTACTTTCCAAGTTTGTGCGCCTCAGGTCCACAAAGCTCCATGTAGCTCATGGTGCAACGGCGGATTGAGACATGGTTGCACTGAATTGTGTTCTGCTTAGCAATGCTTTCTCCCGTATCATCAAATTTACATCCTTTTTCTGCCAATGATTTCGAAAAAAGAAAAAACCGGTGGCTTCATTGCATTGCATCTTTAACCTTGAACCTCAAACTGGATTCATGATGACAAAATTCTGTCCGCAAAATTCAATACGGAGATTTGGAATCGAATAATTCACCAAAAATACGCTAAATAGGGTAAAAAATTTGCTGAATAATTCAATACGGAAATCCTGAATTGCAAATTCTACAACATAATTTAGAATAATTCTTGAATTTCGAAATACGGTCTTGATTGACCCTTTTGATCAATTTGACAACAACTTTGTTTCAATGGTTCTTCATTTGGTCTACCAAAGTGGTGGCTTTTGTTTGCCTTTCCCAACCCAACTGAAAAAAAATATGAAATGGTCACTTCGACAACTCTTAAAGAGATTTGTACATTCAAAAACTCACTGTCATTCCACACATTGTCAATGCAATGGTTTTCTTGTGGATAGGTGTATCATGCAACTTGCAGCATGCCTTGTGTGGGCAGCATGAAAACTGTTTTGTGACACTACAATCCCTTCTCCTATTAAGTGTGTTCTCTGCAAAATAAACCTACCATTAATGCATCCACGCAAATCTACCACTGGTGCATCCAAACAAGTCCCACTGGATATGCATACGGCAAATTTTGCTGCATAGCCCCAGCTCATTTGTGTTGTGCTTTTCTACTTCTGTTGAATACATTGTCCTTTTTAGCACACACAATTTCCTGTCCCAACCTTCTAGATGCATCAATTCAACAAAAAATACACCTGATTTGCAAATATGATTTTGGCCCCAACACAGCCAAAATTAGCATTTGGGCATGTGAGGAATGCAAACTAATCTGGGCAATTATTCAGAGCAGACAACATACAACAACCTCAAAGCACTTCTCACAAACGCCATAACTTTTGTCATATGAACAAAATCTGTTCTATGCATTGCACTATTTTTGCCTTGTTCGGCTCAAATACAATGCACAGCCGCAGAGGACCCTCTCCAAAATGGAGTTCCAAAAACAACAAAATCTTCGAAGTTTGGCAACTATTGACAGGCAATCAAATGCAACAACACCAATTGTGCAAAGTCACTCCCTCACAGAGATTCTCGTACTCGCAATTGTGTAGATGGGGAGGGGGGGGAGGGGGGCTGGGGACACCAAGGGGTAACCAGACACGAGAAACCATGCTTGCAACCTCAAAGAGGTCACCCTAGTGGCAATCACACGTGGAGCATGAAAAATCTATGTGCAGCTGTCACAGACTGGGCTAGGCTTGGAGCAACCTGTGGCGCACACCGTGCCCAAAAAGACCAGAGGGGAATGCACCTCCTAAGTTAGAATTATAAAACACTGGAACACCCCTGCGTAGATTGATTGTGGTCAGGAACAATTAAACTGAAACCCACCCCGCATGGAAATGCCTCTTCCCACCACATCCCATCCCATCCCTACGACGAAATAGAAAATGAAGAACAAAAGATATCCAATGGGTTGTCTGGCTAACATTCTGGAACACAAACCCAGGCCAAGACATGCAACGCAAGGAAAAAAATCGCCACCATGGAGCAGTGGTGCAACACAGCAAAAAAAAAAACCTGTGTTGTTTGAACCTAATGAGCATTGCATCGCATGAACCTTGAACAACTTGCCTGATTGCCCCTTGGGACTCCTCCGCCCAAACACTTTCTGAAACAATCCAGGATTGTGGCAACTTGTTTAGGCATGGTGGAGTGACCCAAAGGACAGCATACAAGAATGGAACAGAAAATACAGTGCTTGTCACAGCGCCCTTTGCAATGACAGGGAAATTGGGGCTTTCCTCAAGGCTCCGGAATGCAATCCTTGAAAATGCCAGTTTGCTTGAACTCGAAACGTATACCAATACAACACCACGCGGCGCATTGCATGCATCCCCGTGCAACAGACTACGTTAATGACAACCCCAACTATCCTCATATATAGGACTCGTAGGACTGAACAACACAGCCCACTTTCAAGCCCATTTCCAGGAAAGCAGTGAATGGAACATAAATCTGCGGCACAATTGCAGTCACCTGGACCCCATTTTCCATTGTGCTATACCTATCAACCCAAAGCTGTGCTGTTCCTTAAAAGCATGATGGTTAGGCAGTGAGAAAACACAGCAGGAGGCAATTATGTATGGCATATCCAAACATTGCACGTCTAGTTTCCAGGCTCACCACCAGCGTCACCACCTAAAGACAGAAAAGGCAGGAAGCCACTGAAGATGATGTACGCCTCAGTCTGTTCCCTTGACCTGTCACCGGCGGACTTTTCTGGCCCCACTTTCTACCCCGCTCTATGCCACTCTCCTCTCCTCAATCCATTGACAAGAGGAGGCACAATGGACATACCAGCAGCATCATCAAAATCCATGGCACCTGAGTAACCAAGGAAAATGGAGACAATTTGGTTGGGAAATCAAAACTGCACCTAATATACACTCGAAGCCCAGACCCCGGCCTGGCCACCGACTTCCACTCAGTCAAGGTGAAAAAAAAACCATTCCGATTTCGGAACATCTATTGCCTTTGGGAAATCCACCTTGCAGTGAACTGCTGCCAAGAGCCCACAAAATGGGGTCAGTGTTTGGTTGAATCAGTACAAATGGCTGATATGGATCGAAAGCAGCCAAGGGCTTTCAGGGGCCCTCGCTACCAATAGACGGACCTACTGGGAGCTACAATGCTCCCCATGGATTGCATTTAATCCAAAACCAAAGCCGCGCGGGGTCGGCGGGCGTCGCCCGAAAAGCGCAAAATTTTCAGCCAACCCATGCTTGTCCGAAAATTTCGAAGTCGTGAAAAGGGTGGCCCCATAGGAGGGAAATCGGGGGTTACCGACAGATCAGACCCGGAGCCATTGGGTAGGGGGATACATGTAAAAGAAAAATTTCTGATGGACCTGGGTCTAGATTGAAGCATAGGCCGCAATAGGCCACCCAACCTTTGCCTACCATGGCGCAAACCGCCCGAATAGCCCTGCGGTAGGCACCACTAATTGGTGCCATTTGGCTCCACATGGGTTTACATACACTCCATTATGACCCAACCCTGGCCCAATGCGTCATGGGGGGTCACCCAAAATATCATCCAGCCGACTGCCCTCCGACGGTGGCAACACATTCAAACATCCAACACTTGCAATCCCTTACATTTTGCGCGATGGGCTATGGTGGGCAAAGGACGCGAGCAAAGGGCTTGATGGGTGAATACTCAGGAAAATTCGAGCACAGCGGACAAAAAGATGCGCGCAATACCACTCTCGAACAGGAAATTGGCTGCCAGCTCTTCGTTCTTGCCGCACACCAAATATGCTTCAGCTGCAACTTGCTCAGGGAACCCCAAAGCTGCAAGCTGCACAGCAATAAAAGGGCAAATGGAGCTGTGTCCGCTAAATGTGCGCCATCTGTCAAAATGCTTCAGCACCAGAAGAGCGAGCAGACAACAGCACTCTTAGGGAACGGCATGCAGGACACGGTTGCAGGCCAACCGTGGCCTCCGTCGGTGTGCTCTGCAGTGTATCGTACACCCAGACTGGAATCAAGCGTCAAACACGAGAATTTATTTTGGCGTTAACAACCCCCTGGACGTACGACGCGCACCCAACAACGGCGCCCCCTAGCTGGATGAAACTGTGCAACAGACAACGCAGCTGTGTGGCAGGAGCCCTGTGTTGTGTCACCTGTATTGCACAACGATCACCAGAGTGGATGGCACCCACTCCCTTTGGTTTCGCAGCACGATGTGGATTTGGTTTGCAGGCACAAAGGCTTGGCGCCCTTACAGTGTGTGACCTGTGTGGGCTCATCGCATCTTAAGCACAGTGGCCATGGTCCTTGACAGTCCCACCTCAAGGGGCACTATGCTCCTTGAGCCAGGGTTCCATTCCCCATTCAGGGTGCCATGAATGTGGTCTGTCTCGGGTGGAATTTTCACAGGTCGTCTGGGATGCTGTCCATTGACTGATTTCTCACGTTGCTGGCAGGTTGCTTACAGGAGGGTGGGGTCACCACACCACCTTGTGGAGAAGTAGGGCTTAAGCAGAGTCTTATGGTGGCCCCGTCCCGTCTGCTACTCTGGCCCTTCGGGCCGGCAAATGCGCACACCATCATGGAGAAGGCAACTAAGCAAATCCGCATCCATCTGAAGAATGTCACTAGTAACTGGTCACTATGAAAGAGACGACATAGGAACCGTCTGTGCTTGAATGAAAAACTGCCAGCAGCTGGTCATTAACCGCCAGCTGCTGGCGGTTAATGACCAGCCCTGAGGGCTGTCATTAAGGGGCTGTCCTCAGCGAAAAGAAAAAACATCTCGTTGTTGAAGGACTCCTCTGTGTACATTGTGCCCACTGTGATGTGCTGGCCAGGGCACATGTGCACAATTGGCCCTTCCCCATCCCCCGAGCCTCAATGTCACTGCACTTGGGGAGACGCACCCGGTCAATAGCCTCTTTTTCCTCCGGAGTGACCTGGATCACCCCGGGCCCCCCAGGGCGTGCTGCCCCGGCATCTCCGCCTCCAGCTCCTTCTCCGGCCGCGGGGATGCCCTGCTGCAGGATTTGGATGAACTCCTGGGGGTACTGGTTGATAAGGTTGAACAGCTGCGGATTGGTATTCCTGCACACAGAAAAAGAGGAGCAGACCGCTTCAAGGACATCCAGCAAACAAGGGTCTTGCTTCGCATTTGTAAGACCACCCCTTTGCCACCGAGAATCGTCCATTTTCCACCACCGGCGGTACTGATCAAATGTGCAGATCAGTGTATCACCGCAACCACGGGATACACATTTTTGGGGGGCGATACAAACATGATACACGCTTCTCAAGATTGTAAACGTGTGATAGATGAATAGAGGGGAGAGATCTTGGCCACCCCCCACAAGATACGCAATATCAACAAGGGCCCGTCAAATATCAATACTTCGTCATGTTAGAAGATTAGCCACAAGGGGCTGGGGAACGAACCGCACGGGACTACAAAAGCAGAAAAGGCCGTAAGACACATGTGATACACACTCTTGAAAATTGGGATACACACATATCACACGCTTTTGAGCTTTGGGTTACAGTCCGATGCAGTAATTGGGATTCTTTGGGATGCACTTTCTCCACGCGCGTGTAGTCCTGATAACCAGCCGCCGTCTCATGTGGCAACCCCTAGTGAACTTCCTCTCCATACTCGGTGCACAAGAACCACCAAACACATTAGCGCAGAGTGGGCATAGTTCAGAAATCTCGTGGATCGGGCACCACATGCAGACTACGCCATAGGCACACCTCAGTTGCTGAATGATGGTTTGCAACATCTGGGGGTTGGAAGACATCAACTGCCGGACTTGGTCGAAGTTTGGAATGCTTTGCAGCGCTTGGGCCAAGGGCGATACTGGAAGAAAAGCAAGACGCTTCCCGTGGACGTGCCTATGCCGCCGGGACGGTTGTGTGTTGGTTCGGCGTGTGAGGTTCCTTCATGCACGGCAAGTGAACAACTATGTGGATTCTAGTCGAGCGATGAATCCGCAGGGCACGGTCTGTCATCGCCTTACTGCAACAGCAACACGGGCGGAGCAATTGCGGTGCCCCGACATACGTTGTTGCTGCGGTGCGCCTTGTCCTTGCAACATTTGCTGAAGCATGGTTGCCAGCTGCGGATTTTGTGCCATTGCAGCGGACATCGCTGCAAACAAGATGAAACGCCCACTGCTTGGCGACACCAACCAATTGACCAGTCATGAGAGCAAGAACTATTACTTGCCAACCTCGCCCTGGCCTTAGGACTTTGCAAGGAAAGTTGGAAATTCGGGGCGAAACGTGAGACTTCGGACCAAAAACTAGTGTGGGGGATGCACGTGTTTGCACTCGCTTTGACCATTAGCCATTACTATGATTCACGTGGTTGTGTTTTTGGTGCACCGTGTGCCGTTTCTCTTGGCTTCAAGCTCATACTCTTCAAGCACGATGAACGATGAATGAATGCGGGATAGCGCGAACTAAGAGTGGCCATTGTGCAAAATTTGACATGCGACGCGCGTTTCCCGTCCTTTGCTTAAAGATAATTGCATCACGTACACTAATGACATTGGTTGAGAAAATTAGAGCATCCCCGCTCAAGCTTCTCATATATACACCACGTGGGTATGTCCGCATGACCGTCGCATAATAACGCACCCGTAGCACACCTGCCGGGTCGATTCCTGCCGCCGCTGCCGCCGCCGCTGCCGCCGCGGCATCACCACTTGGTGGTTGCGCACCGGCACCGCCGCCACCAGTGGTTGGGGCGCCGCCACCGCCGGCGGCTGGGGCGCCGCCGCCACCGGCGGGAGGCGGCGGTGCGTCCAAGTCGGCGGTCTCCGGGATACCCTATTTGACACGGCAAGATGTTTTCCCCCGTGCACGGCGTGCACGGTACATGCACACACTACCAAGTTTCGCCATGATATCAACTCGTGTTGAGCCCCACTACACTACAAGCAAAGCATACATTCATGAGATAGTCAACGGCTCGGTCGGGGTTATTGTAAGCAGCTCGTAAAGCTCGCACAACTTGGTCCTAGAATAAGTGAGGGTAGATAAAGAAAAGGAGAATCCATGTGAAAACTAGTCGAAGCGCGGCTGTCCAAATTTCGCAACTCCCTGAATCAAAAACAAACAACTATGTGGAACGAACCTTGGGGAAGCCCATATTTGTGATTTCTGTAATCACGGCCTCAAGTTGAGCGCCCGTGGCAAACACACTGGCAGCTGCTCCAACATCAGCCGGCGCATCGGGATCGGCTTGAGGGGCAGGCGCGGGTGCTTCTGAGAATATGTAAAGTGACAGCAAGCGCAGCCTTGGAGTGACAGGGAAATTGGGGCAAGAAGAGATAGTCCGCGACGGGTGCTGCGTGTCTGCATGCCACCGGGCACGATGTAGTGCATGTGGTGCACACACACGGAATCGAAGTGATTTTCTCCCAGCATAACCACTTGCTGATAAAACATGTGCAACTTTGTAAACTGCAAGCACCTATTGCACACCTGCAGGCTTGTCTGCAGCTGGTGTGTCTGTCTTGGTCTCTTCCTTGGGTGGCTCCTCTGCCGGTTTGGGGGCCTCCTTCGGTGCCTCAGTGCTGGTTTCCACAGGCTTGGGTTCCTCTTTCTTGGGCACAACTGCCTTTTTCTTTGCAACAAGCACCAGAAATTCGTTTTCAACCAGTCCTGCCTGCTCAAGAGTGACGCCATCTTCACTCAACACCTTTCCCTTGAACACGACTTTCATGCCATTGCCGTCATAGCCGAGTTCATCTTCAATGCGTTTCTTCAGCGCTGATAGCTGCCAAAGGGGAAGTGACTCCGAGAAATAGGGACAACAATGGTAATAGCGTGACGCAACAGGCTATTCCCACTGCGAAATGAGCCAACATGCAAAAAGAACCTCAAGGCTTTCATCAACATCCATAGGATGAGCCTGTCCTGCAATGGTTTTTATGAAGATCTTCATGTTGTTCAGAAGTTGGCAGTGTTCTGTGTTGCAGTACTGTAATCTGATCTGGAAACGCACGCGACCAGCGGAAGGCTGATTCTGCAATCTTGGCACCCGCGCGCACTCTTGCATATTTATCCTTAGTTGTCGTCGTTGCTGGATTCATTCTAGCGTTCATTCTATGGGTACACGTACATATATGTGGATATATATGTATATGTATGTATGCATATATATGTACATGACTTCATCTGACACGTGCCTATGTCAATTTGGCCACAGCCCCAACCGGGGTGTGGTCGCTTTTCTTTTCGTCCGCTTGCTTGACGAATGCAGAAACCTTTTTGTCGGTAGTGGTGCAAAAGCCCACCTTTGTCTTCTGCCATCCTTCTTCCATCCCTCAACGCACCAAAGGCTCGTGGAATCTCCGACACCCTTGTTGATCCTGGATCGTTGTTTTTTGCAAAATCCATCTAAGAAGCAAACTCAAACTTGGTTCCGGTTATGTTTCAGTTCCACCCAAAGGAATATCGCGCACCCTTTCCGTTTCCGCGACAACATTGTGGGTGTGGCCCTGGGGGCACTGCAAGCTATCCGAGGTACTTCTGCCAGGTATATGGCCTGGAATTGCAGATGGAGGGGGAAGGGGACACGTTGCCAAGACGATGGGGCTACAATACCAAACCATCCCCGATCGTCACGTTTAAAGTTTCTCCACTTTAGTCCTTTTCCATTGCCTTTGACGGCCCATTGTGCAGTTATTTTTGAGGGAAGCCCAAAATGCTCAAGGGAATCTAGTTGAAGGGCATTGAAAGGCCCCACATCAAGAGTTACAATGCATTAAAAAAGCGACCGTAGTGGCAACCCGGTTCCTAATTAGACGGAGGCTGCAGGCACATTTTCGAATCATTCATTGACATCATTACAACTTCGTCGATGCGCTAATGCAGACGGACGATGTCTGAAGGAATCATTTTGGTTGGCCCAAATGGTTGTGGAAAGGGAACTCAAGCCAACTTTATCAAGGACACCTACAAGTATTGCCACGTGTCCACCGGGGATTTGCTCCGCGAGCAGATAGCTAAAGGCACCGAGCTTGGGAAACAAGCGAAAAGCAAAATGGACGCAGGACAATTGGTCTCGGATGATATTGTCAACGGCATGGTTCAGGTTTGTGGCTTGCTTCGCATTGACATGGGTTGCCTTGTGTGCGGTGCACGCGGGCATAGTTGCGTGCGCTTGAGTGTACGCTGTGTTTTATGGCATGCACCTCTCCCACCAACCGCTGCCACCCGATGCTACGACGATCATGGGCACAACACCACGCGGTCCAACGACGTGAACACTGTAGTGATCGGCAACCCTGCCGATTTTGCCATCTACTTTCTTCGGCGATCATTTCCCACCGTTGTGGAGTACGACGTTGAAACTAGTTCGTACGACGACACTATTGGCGCCACCAATGATCTGTCATCGATAGCGATAATGATGGGCTGTTGGATTAGGGGATGCAAATCTCTTGAAGTTGACGTTGCCATGGTACCCCTAAATTGTGTGCACCACCCGCCCGCGGTCAGGTTGCGAGGTGGTGCACCAACGGCGCCTAATCAAAGCAATGCCGCAATTTGCACGTTATCCACACTGGTTACGATGCTTACGTCTTTGAAAGCCACACATCCTTTCCATACCACATCGTATCTTACTTACACTCACTGCTTCTAGAATTAAAAAATTGCTTACTTGGTTCCAAGCGTTTCGGCTTTGTTGTCTCGCCTTTGTGGCCCACCCCCTTAGTGTTCTCTAGTCTTTGGGTTCACCGGAGTTTGCCTGCTTGTGTGCGGTGACTCAGGATAAGATCCGCTCCCCCGAATGCCAACCCGGCTTCATGTTGGACGGGTACCCTCGCACGGTTGCACAAGCTTCAAAAGTAGACGAGTTGCTCGCGGCCACCAACATGAAGTTGAAGGGTGTCATGAATTTTCAGTGTGATGACCAAACGGTCATCGAACGTACCTCTGGCCGTTGGATCCACAAGGCTAGCGGCCGCACCTACCATAGCACGTTCAAACCTCCGCACGTTGCTGGCAAAGACGACGTCACAGGCGAGGACCTATACCAACGTCCAGATGACCAGCCAAACGTCGTGGCCACTCGGCTAGCGGACTTCAAGAATTTGACGGCCCCGATCATTGACCACTATCGCGCCAAGGGGGTGGTGAAGGACGTGGATGCGGAGCAAGACATAGACGTCGTGAAAAAAGACGTACTTGCCCTGCTCGAAGGCCAGCCTGCGCCATCTATGAGCAATGTGGATGCCACCATCGCGCGGTTGCAACGGCAAATCGCTTGGTTGGAGAAGAAGAAGCTATGGTAAGGCGGTGCGAATCCTTGTGTAGTAGGGGTCCGCCCCCCCCCGGCCGCGCTCACAAAAAACTTCGCCATCCGGTCGCAAGGACACCCCCACGGCTTGATAGCGGCGCAGCATGCTCATTCATCGATTCCTTTGGGTCTCTTCTGGAGCACATACCATACCACTTCAAGTGGTGCACTGATTAGGCCGCTCGATGAACTTTTACAACTTTTGATGGGATTCCCCCGGAAGTTAATTTCATGGGATAGTAAGGCAAAGGCTTGTTGACCACTAGGCGGTGGGGGTCGTTTGAGGACTCGGTTTAGGGCGAGATTTGCTTTGTTGGACCCTATAAACATGTGTGAAGCATTAGTTGGGCCTTTCAATGTTTTCGTCGGTGTGTGATTCATTCGTGCAGTTTTCCTCGGTGGTGTAGCGACAGGTGTTGCTACTGGTATGCTTCCATGCGGTGCATGATCATTGTTTGACCGCACCTGGGGTAGTATGTGCGAATGTAGAAGCGGAGGGCGCAGTTGCCGAGGGAGGAGGAGTATGGAATTGAAGCCATGCAACGGGCAACCTTCTAAGACATTATTTGGTGGCATGGTGCCCGCTCGTGTTTCACGCCCTCCGCGGGGCCATTGGTTTGCTTTCATCGTGCCCTTTGTTTTGGCCCCCGGAGCACTATGCCCGGAAATGCATGCATCACGTGGATCATGGTAGGTGGCAAACAACAGTTGCTCGACGGTATTTGGGAATTTACCGCTTCTTGTGGTTCGGGCGTAATTTGTTCGTGGATGTTCCAGTTATGCTCTCTTTGACTTTGTAGCACACTTGATGGATCTAAGTCCCTTGACAGCCCGGTTCCGTGGCTCCGACGCCTTTTGCATATGAGGCATCATCGGCATTAGTCGCACTCAATGCCTCCAAGGAATTCGTGTCATAGGGGCATGGCTCTTGGCATTGGCGGGATTGGGCATTCCTCGCGTTCCAAATGCTGCAAGTTGGGCATCACTTAACTTTCCAGGTCGGGCAGCCCAAACCCCATTTTGTTTCACGAACCCCACCATGACCCTATACCATTGTGCAATGTAATGCCCCAATAGCCTTCTTCATTTTCATCCTAACTCCACACCGAGAGTCACTTGTGCCAAGAGGCCGGTTAGAGGGGCTGTCAGAGCTGTTCAGCTTTGACCGCTGAATGGCAATCGTTTGCAACCCCAACCCGCCCCAAATTGTTCATAGTGCACCGCAAAGCGACATACTTCGAGGAACACATATTGTATGGAGGTGTGCACGTATTTTGTGTCCATGTGCGTTTCTATGGGTTGTCTCCCGCCGCAAGGGGAGGGGCCCATCCCCCAGGGCTTCACCAAATAGAAAACCCTGGGCCTTGTGAGGGGCCGAACAAAATTGAAACCACCAGGCATTTTTAGGGGTTGAACAAAATGGAAATCCCAAGCCTTGTGAGGGGCATAACAAAATAGAAACCCCCAAGCATTTTGAGGGCCTTAACAAAACACAAACCCCCGGGCATTTTGAGGGCCTTAACAAAACGGAAACCGCCAGGCATTTTGAGGGCCTTACCAAAACCCCAAGCATTTTCAAGGGCGTAGCCTATTTGCAAGGTTCGGAGGGTTCAAGAACACAAGTGAAATTGTGGGTAACAGTTCAGCAGGGAGGGGCAGCATGACCGAGATCCAAGCACTTAGACGGTGATTTGATTCACCGCTTCCACCTGGGGTGTAAGGTAATGCTTATCGCACCAACGCATGTCGTACCAATACCTGTCGTACCTGTCATGAGTGCAAGTTGATCCATTCTCAAATCAAGGGGTTGCACTATGGAGATAGGGAGAGGGACAGGGGCAACGGGCCTCGCCGCCGCGCCGATGATCTCTGCCTCCGGGACCGTGCCGTAGATGGCACCCGTCCACGTGGGGATTCCATGGCTGGCCACCGCCACGTTTGTGGCGTCGTCTCCCTGGGGCGACGCGTCAGACGATGTGACTTTAGTCGCCACCGGCACCCAGCAGTACCGGTGGGGTTCCAGCCACGCCACGTCGGAGTGGGGGCTCTGCACCACCCTTCCAAGGGACGCCGCACTGGAGGCCGTGAGCTCCGGGGACAGGACTACCTTCGGCCGATACACCGCATGTGGTCTCCAGGCCAGGTCACATCCACAGACTGACTTGATGGCGTCCAGGGCGGTGGTATACTCCGCCCCCCAAACCGTTGCGGAGCAGGAGGGCTGGTACACCACCACAAATCCCTGTTCCACCGCGCCGCCATCACGCAATGACGTGACGGCGACGTGCGGATCGTGCGGCACGTTGGACATCCGAACCACTTCCGGGACCGAGTACTCATCCGGATCCGGGACAGGGCCTGCTTGTAGCAGAAGGACAATTGCCCACTCGCTGCACCCGTGCACCGCCGCGCATGCCCTGGAAAACGCTGGCCGCCCGTGCACAACCCACAGTGGTGACGGGTTTATGCCGCCCCCGGCGTGTGGAGTGAGTAGGGGGACGGACGCCGGATCGTCTTGCTGCTGGTAACCCTCAAAGACGTCCCCCAACAGAAACAGGAGGGCGGCTAGCGGGACGAACGGCATGGATAGCCCCGGGTTGGCCGGGTCCCATCCTTCCTCCCTGTACCCGCCCACCACATACACGTCCCCCGCAGTGGACTGTCTATTGCGTTTGCTGGCCTTCTTTCGGCGCACCGGGTGAATTAGCCGGTGAGTCAACGGACTAGGCAGCTGCGGCCGGAAGACGTCGCGGAGCCCCGTGAACCACACGTGGTCCAGCTGATGGGGCCCTACTCCTGCGTGCGGAAGGTGCAGGTGGTCCTCATGACACTCCTGGAGCTGGACAGCCCAGTGCCCAGGCGCAGGACAGGGGAGCCGCGCATGCAGGAGGTCATTTGCGGGATCAGTCAGGGACTGTACCGCCGCATCTGTGCGGGGCCCCGAGAGAACGCAGATGTCTCTACCCTTGAAGGAATAGGATTGGGACACCCACTTCCGCCCCGCCCACTGCACTTGCGGCAGATGGGCTTGTACACACGAGTGCACTGACGATGGCATGAGAAGTCCTACGCGCAACGTCCCCATCGCCCGGAGTACCCTGTCCACCCACGTATTGCCAGCGTGCGTGGCGAATGACGCAGAGGGCACCATGAACTGCCCGCACACTCCGTACTGCACGTGCATGTCCCGGAGCATGGCCCGCAGCTCATCCCGGACTGTCGTCGACCTGTGGTGGGTGAGTTGAGCCATGGTCGCCACGACGGAGTCGCGGCAGATAACCTGGACATCCGCCAACCGTAACCCATGACCCGACCGCACCGCTACGTTGGACAGGTCCTTGGGCAGCTTCTCGAATTGCAGGGCCGCAGCCTTGATGGCAGTATTCAGCTTGATCACCGCCTCCGCCGTGTCGGACAGGTAGGGCGCCGCGTACCGCACGATGCCTCCAACCACAGCCGCCATCACCTCATGAGGCACCGACGCCGGCCCCAACGTGTTCTTGCACCAGCCCAGCAGAGCTTCACACCGGAGTACATGTTTCTCCTTCATGGTCGCCACCCCCCTGGGATCGAGGCGCAGGCCCAAGTATGGTACCGTGCCCTTGGCACGTAAGCATACCCATGGGGCCGCCGTGTTCCCTGGGCTCAGGCACACCATGATCGAATGGATGCGAGCAGTATTGGCATAGGCGCATTTGCCGACGTTGAGGGACATGCCCATGTCCGTGAGATATCGCGCTATCGCCGCTGCATACTCCAGGAATTGCGGCAGGGAGTGCGCTATCAACAGGAGGTCATCACAGTACGCCTGCACCAGGGGTGGCACCGCATGGCGAGCATCTCCCCGCGCCTTGTAGGCAAGGCTCCGCAGGAGAGGTTCTAAGAGGAGGAGGTAGAGCACAGCGCTCTCCGCACTGCCCTGCCGCAGGCCCCTGTGGAGCCGAATGCTCGGCGTCGGGCCGTGCGCAGTGACGATGCGCACCAGAGACCCGCAGCTGAGGGTGTGGAAGAGCCTGATGAGCTCTTCCGGGATTCCCATGTGGCGCAGGAGGAGCGCCAGCGCCCCGTGTGGCGGTGTGTCAAAAGCTTTTGACACATCGAAGGCCAGGACGTGGTTTTCCTCCTGCCCACGCTGCAGCCTGCGTTGGGCCCACCTTTGGACCACTTTTCAAAGTGTGCCCGGGTCTACCTGGAAGCTAATCCGGAGCTCCTCGGAAGGCCTTGGAATTTCTATTTTGTTGAGCCCATCACAAGGCCAAGGGGGTTTCTATTTTGTGAAGCCCCTCAAAATGCCCGGGGGTTTCTATTTCGTTAAGCACCACAAAATGCCTCGGGGTTTCTGTTTTGTTAAGCACTTCAGGTGTCCGGGTGTTCCTATTTTGTTAACACATCAAAATGCCTGGGTGTTTCCATGTTATTGAGCCCCTCAAAATGCCTGGGGGTTCCTATTTTGTTGAGCCCACCAAACCGCCTGGGGTTTTCTATTTTGTTAAGCCCCACACAAGGCCTGGGTGTTTCCTTCTATTTTCCTTCCTTCCTATTTTGTTGGGCCCGTCATAAGGCTTGTGGGTTTCTATTTTGTTAAGCCCCTCACTGCCCGGCGGTTTCTGTCACTTTGCTTAGGTGTGTCCGTATAGATCCTGTCATTTTGTCTGGCTTTGTGTGAATAAGCCCTGTCACTTTGCCCGCACCTTGTACGCCAGCGACCAGTAATTGCTGGCGGTTGCATGACACCCGGCGTTGGTCAACCATCAATTGCCGTCGGTTGACCGCGTCTGAGCATGATAGAGAGGGGAAGCACGCACAGTGCACTTGACGGGGCGTGGGGCTGGAGGGAGTTTTCAAAAATGGTAACCGGGCATTTCTTGCATGTGAGACTGACGGCCACAGAGCCCTGCTCACCCTAGTGGCGCACCCCACCTGACGGGCGGAGAGAGGATGAGATGTGGATGTCCAGCCACTATGGTAATAGACACTGAAGGCGCTGTGCGAGCACGGGGGGAGGTGTAGGATGCTGTGGATGCGTGTGGTGTGTGGGGGGGTATAGCGACCTAAAACATGTACTGTCCGCGAGTAGCTAAGTTCTGTCACCACGGCCTAGTGCAGGGGCCTTGGGCACGCTTATGAGACACAACGTCCAAGCGATTGGTGGTCATTGCACACGACCAACCAGGGGGTGGACTCACACGAGTCCCTAGCTCCGAGGCGTGGACAGCCCGGAGTGAAGTCCTCAAACGGGGAGCCCCTCAGCAGCCAAGAAAGCAAAAGAGCAACAATGCACCCCATTCACCCCAGAACGACCTCAACAAACACCAATGACAGGTCAGTTTGTAGATTGGAGACATGTGCAAAAGTGCCCGGTGCCCCTTGCACCACCCAACTGCAAGTGGGACAACCCGACAGCCACAAGGGGACGCAGGGAGCGACATGCTGCCCCCCCGGCGCCGCACACCAGCAGCAATGAGCGTGCCAGCAGAAAAAGAAAGAGCCCGAAATTGGGAGGAACGCAAGCAGCAAAGCAACTAGGCACAGAGCCGCCCCACACACGGCAGTGAGATGAGCCCCAACAGGACACACAACAATCCACAAGGGAACCATGAGGTGCGAGCACTGCAGCAACCACCAAATGCGGCGCACGCTGAGAGAGCCATCAGCAAACACTCCCCCCTCCCTCCCTCTACAAGGTGCCCATGTACTCCACAAGGGCGGGAACTGCGCCCTACTCGCCGGGAGGTGCCCGCCATGGGGGTGGCAACAGGGCCGTGACCAGCCAACCGCGCACGGGACAGTCCATGTCGTACGGAGATGTGAAACCCTCGTACGGGGGGGGCAGGCGAGTGGGACAGGAGGGGGTGCGCGACAGGGGCACCTAGGAGCGCCAACAGACAGGGGTGGAGCAACACAGACACACAGAACGCGGGAGCCACACCAGGAGGGACAAGGGCGAGCACAGCAAACAAGGAGGAGGGGCACAGCAAGGCAGGAGAGGCAACCAGAACAGCGGGAACAGGGAACCAGAATGGAGCGGATGGGAGAGCGTGCGCATGGGAGGCAGCGACAATAAAGGGGATGGCTTGGCGAGTCAGCCCCGTCGCTACCGGGTGCCAGGGCAACCCCTGCTCAGCCTGCATCAGGTGGGGGGTGTCTCCCGCAGCCCAGATGGGCTGTTTGCGCATCAGGAGCGGGGGCCCATCAGGGGCAGACCAGCCGTGAGGGGCAGGCTACGGACGGCCTGTGGACAGAGGCACATGGACAGCAAAAACAGTCAAACGACCCCGGCAACAACCAGCACATCCTCAATACACCAATTATTGAGCGCTGCTGACGCGCAAACGGCACACCATGCCACATTCAGCACAGCCCCAACACACCAACTACCGGGCTCTGCGAATGCGGAAACGCCACCAGCAAGAGCACCGGCTGCAGCGGCCGACAGAAAGCAGCAACCCGACGCAACATGCGAAGGGAAGAACGGGTGACTGTCCAGGGCCCTGTAAAGGAGCAACAACCAGACGGAATGTCACACAGGGGGGGGTATGCAGGGCACTGGAGGATTCCATGGGGAGGGCAGATCGTGGGGCATGCCTCGACAAGGCGGGGGGGGGGGGGGAGTGAATGGGAAGACTGTGATCCATGATGCCAGCCACGAGGTCCATGGGATCATGGGATCACATTCTTGATGGCACCTGCGCACCAGATAGTGCTCCTGATGTTTTGGATGAGACACGTTGATGGGCTCTCGTCATCGCTGCGAAGCCCGGGCCGTGCCTGGGTGGAGGGAGAGAGGAAATGCGGACGTCTCTGGGGTTCTCCATGGCAGGCTACTGCCCACTGCCGGTGTGGGGCGCACAGAGACAGAGGAGGGCGTGCATGGAGCGGTGTTTGAGGGGGTGGGTGTGACACAGGGCTTTTGAGGGTGCAAGGCTGTGGGGTGGGGGCTGTGAGGATGCAGCAATGTGAGAGTTGGTTTGGAAGGGTGGAATGCTACGGGACCGGGGTTCTGGGGGTGCAGGGCTGTGGGACTGATGTTGACGGTGCAAAGTTGGGGGGTTGGCGCTCGGGCAGCCCACAGCCGCCCCCGGCATCATTTGCGCCTCACTGCTTTTTTGTGTCCTCGCCTACAGCAACGCCCCCCCATCACCTGCTGCGCTCCCCCACAGCAACCGTTGCATTGCTGCATCCCCCCAACCCCAGTTTTCCACAGCATTGCACCCTCACAACCACAGTTGCATTCAAATTGTCTATTGTTGCACCTCCGCATGATAGCTTTGCACCCACACAACCCCACATCAATCGCATTGCGCTCTTGCCACCGATTTCTGCACAAAATCGTCGCCAGCCCAATCCTTCTATAGAGGACCGCTTTGCTGGAGGGAAGCCAGGCTGTCATGCTTGCTTCGTCCCCTTTCGAAACCCGCACCCCTGTCTGCCCTAAAGTCGGTGCTTTGTTTTGCCTACACTCCCTAGCGACATGAACAAGATGTGAATTTGAAGGATGGAACAGCTCACATGTGCATTGCATGAAATGCATAAGTACATTGCATTTGATCGCACGCCTTGCAGCTTTATTTTGTGTCACACGACCTGCCTCTGAGCCGCAGAGGGCTGCTGCAGAAGAGTGCCCCAAGTCTGTCAGTATGATAGGCATTGGGGAACTGCCTCCACTGGCGCCAACTGCAGCGGAGGTGGATCGCGAAGATTGGAATTCACAGACGATCACAGAACGAATGCTGGCGCCTGAAAACGAGGATGAGGTGCTGGACGGACTCCGTCGACGGCTGAAGCGACAGAAAATGTGGTATGCAATGTGCACACTGTGCGATTTTTGTATGCGAATGTGTGGCATGTGTGCAGCAGCCTTCACACGACTGCGCATCCCAAAAATTTCCTTGTGCATCCTGTATATTCCAGAGAATGATTTTGTGTATTCAGCGTGTGATTCACATTTTGTGCATCCCCTGTGTATGCCAAGGGCTTTAGGTCCTGTAGGACTATCGGACCACAACGTTGATCAATTATGATAGAATTACCAACATGAGCCATTTTGGCTAAAATACACACATGAAAATGTTCATTTTCCCCACTTGGGTATTATGTGTGTGGACACAACGTTGAATTATGACGGAATTCAGCAATACGATCATTGTATGGGCTCCACGTTGATCATATGCAGTTTGGGCTCAAGCGCTCACACGAGTCAAGAGCGCACATTTTTTTCCATGAAACTGTAGGACCGCAGTGGGGTTGGGCCGAAGGATTAGGGTTATAGGGTCACAGGGGGGTTTGACTGCAGGAACGTCTGTTTACAGGGCCATTGATTGTACGAATGAAGGTCTCCAGGAGTACACTGGGGGTGGCTTGTAGGACTACAGGTCTGTAGGAGTGTTCGTGCACCGGGCATCTTTTTGTTGGGGTGTCTTGAGCTTGGCCAAACCAAGCAGTTGTAGTTTGCATCACCATTAGGACACCGTAGTAACGTGGTCACCAACAAAGGTTCCCTGGCCAACCACACACACGCCTCGAAAGGATGACAGGGTTGTACCCCGTGTTTGGCTGGAATACGTTCGCGAGCCATGCCAAAAAAGTGCTTAAGTTCTGACCGCTTGGCCATTGGTGAGGGCTTTTTTGAACTTCTCAAATTCACTGAACCTTCAGGAAAAGCACGCTCTAGGAAACTTCACTGTAGCCGTTGTACAATATTGTTGGTATAAAAGGGGGCTGTTTTCAAGGATGCATCAATTATACTGCTGCAAGGGTTGGTGCTGTCAAGTGTTGCTGGGTTTTTTTTTGGTCTGCCACCTTGGTTGGTTTGCCATGTTGAGCAGCAGACAATACACACAACACTGTTGAGCCAAATTACTCATTTTCATTCCAAATTGTCTGTGGTGGCGTTGTAAACAAACAACATAGCCAAATGGCGCACAGTTTTGTCGTCCATCTGCAACTGGTCCTTAGTTTGGATGTGGCCCATCAAGCAGAACGCTCGGTTTGTGAGTTCAGGGTCCATGGGAAGTGGGTATCTAATACATGTAGGTAAAGCATGTTACAGCATACTGCAGCATGCTTTAGCATGCCGCAGGCCGCATCACCACAAAATTCACCAGGGGACTGCACTAGCTTGGCCATAGCCACATTGAAATACGACAAATCCGCACACCAAACATATCAACTTGTTGACCAACTGTGGATCCATGACATGTATTCCAATGTGAGGCATGTTTTCACCCACCCACAGAGACCACAGGATCTGTGGTGCAATGCATGGGGCCACACATTCTTTATTTGCATATCAGGTTCGCTGCCATGCAGGAGCACATCGACAAGAACCAGGCGTTGGCGACTGATGGCACCCCAGGTGATACCACTCAAGAGCAGGCTCTGGCTGCACAGGAAGTGAAGCCAACAGGTGGTTGCCTTGCTGTCCCGCTGCTCAGCACCAGCCTCAGCCTTGATCAATGCAGTAGGCTGTGAGGCAGGGCACGGTAGGGAAGACGTGCGAGGCAGGGTACAGGAGGGAACACATGTGAGGTAGGGGATGGGATGGCTCACACGTGTTCCCTCCTGTTCCATGCATTGCACCTTTCCCGCCATACTCTGCCGCACCCCTCCTGCCTACCTGCTTGGACACTGTCCCACCCGCCCCAATCTGGGATTGGGGCCTGCCAAGACCATTGGCACCGAAGGCACTGGAAGGAAAATCTATGGCGGCTGACCACAAAATGCATGCATGTTGTTTGATGGTAGCATGTGTGGTTTCCCCCAGGGGATGTGCATACAAGCCTGCCCCTGACTATCCCCCAAGGGGGGTGAGGGGCTTACGTGTCGGGACGGACCCCCCCCTCCTGTTGCGGACCCCTAACCATGCCGCGGGGGCTGGGTCCGAACCTGAACTCAACACCCCCCCCCCCGGGCATCCCCCCCTCCTCTTCCATCCGCCCTAACACCCTCACCCCCACCCCTCCACCCCGACTATCTGGCCCACGTGCAAGACGTTTGTTTTCTGTGGAGGTCCTTTGTGCCCTTGCGTCCCCTGTGTGTTAGGGTTTTATACCGGCTATTCCCGCAAGTCTTTTGGTGCTTGTGCTGCCGGTATGGGAAACTCCCCTAGGCACCAGCCGCGCGCACCCACCTTGCGGAGTGTGGACATGGACCAAGGCCCACGTCGGGAATCCCTCCCTGTCAGCCCGTGGTCGGAGAGGGTATAGATATAGGCCGATTGTGGGGTGTGGCTCACCATGGACACACAGCCACCAACCCACAGGATACGCCGGGGGGACACCAATCTGGGACCCCAAAGCACAAACGGTACATTGGGACAGGCACACAGACTCCATACGTTTGAACTCCACTTGAATGCTCGTGCATGTCACGCGCACATACCGGCTTGTTGTCGCAGAATACCTCCCAATGGTGCCACATAACGTTTCAACACCTCCACATTTGCCGAGACGTATAGCCATATTTCCCCCTAAATTTCTCAAGTTATGATTTGCTCTAATGAAGGTTGTCAACAAGTACATTTCTACCCTTCTCGTATGTAGTCCGTTCAAGAGGTGCACTTCGACCCTTGGGAGCCCTCGCGCTCGCCATGCAGCAACCCTCCCTCACTTGGGTGATCTGTGGAGGGGAGCGCCTATGCTACATGGCAACTCTCCCCATTAGATGCGGCCTAAGTTTCCAAGACATCCCGCCTTCATTTCTTTTGTTCCACTAGCTTTTACAGGTAGCCATGTCAGACCATGATGAACCCTCCACCTCCACTAGCAAATGGAATTGTTCCGTCGCCGGTTGGGCTACTAGCAAAGCCAGAGACGCCCGGCGGAGTGCACAATGTTATGAGGGCAAAGTAGCTGTGAACAACCCCTGGTACACCCTAGAATGGTCCATGGGGGGACACTTTTAGGTGCATCTCCATGCCCAAGAGCCAGAGAAATAGGCGACTACCGCGTTCAAGAGGTTCTAGGGGTGAGTGGTGCGCAAGCTCCGGCCTACGTGGCCGGCAGTCTCTGTTGAGAGATAGAAACCGGAGAAGCCGTGGGTGTGACACCCAAATCATTCAAATCCATGCTCAAACTACGAGGTTCAACAACTACGTCCCACTGCTACACAACCGAACCACGAGTTCTTGTGTTCTCGTGCCCTGCCAACGGGCTTCTGACTAGCTGTCGACCGGGTTGAGACACGTAGATGATGCACCAAGAGGGGGTGGGGCTTGTGCTCCTACTGCGCCCTGCATCCCGCCTTCCCTGTGAGGGCCCCCATGGGTGGGTCCACTATGTTGCTGGCACTAGCTTGCGTGCGTGCGTGTGTGTTTGGTGGTGGTGGGGCAGGGGTTGTTGAGCCTACAATATGACACCCCCCAAAAACAATGCAGATACAAGTGACCAAAGGTCCCGGCCTTCGGGAGGTGGAGTAACCACAGGAGGGGGGGGCTAGCCCTCCTAGAAGCCATGAACAAGTCACAGGCATGATGTGATTGCAAAGACAGAGGAGCAACCAAAGGGATACCATCAAATTGTCAGAAAAGCACGGGAACATGTCAAGTACTGTACATGGGCCGGTTCTGGGCAACCACCAATGAGTCGAGGTATCCCCCCTCTGCGGTTTGGTGACGGTATGGCCACCGTGCCCGGCAGGGAGGGGGGAGACCTCGACGCGCGGCGACACCAGCCAACGTATATCCACAGCAGATAGAAGACAACAACAGTGGAAAGAGTCAGCAATATTTATTGGTATCCCATGACTTCCTCATAGGAAGGCAGCACGGGCTTGGAGATGCTCGCTGTGGAGGACCTGACCCATCTTGAAGACGTCTGGGCACGTGCACTAGCAGATTTGGCAAAAGAGGCCACACATTCACACACACACACACACACACACACACACACACACACACACACACACACACACACACAAAGGTCAGCAAGTGAGCACTTGCTCGAGTGTCACCCAGCCGGGGGGCAACTTGGGTCACCTGAAGGTGCATTGGGCTCACCGAAGAGGGCAGCAGACTCGCCAGTCAGCTTGGGACGGGACACAGCCGGCTCGTCCGAATACTCCCCCCCCGGCAACTGGGGGGGCACTCCGCAGAGAGAGGCGCACATACAGGAAACACCGGGTACACCAGTGTTCAACCCACTCCCGTACACACCCTCGGGCAGTGCGGAGGTTGAAAGGATACTCAGAAGGTCGTAGGCGGACGTCGGGGCGGGGGACGAGCCGGTTACACCGGACATCAGCCCCATCCCGTACACCCCCCTCAGCAGCGCGGAGGTGCAGCGCATGCTAAAACGAGCACGAAAACAACCAAGAACGGCCCGCCAACTTTTTCAGTAGGCGGGACCTCATCGAGATGGGCGGCAAGCGATCCGGGGGAGCGACCGGGGAGGAGCATACCTGAAACGCATGTGACTCCCACATCACATTTCTTTTGGTGGCGGAGGCGGTAGGCACGCCGCCGCGGGTCGACCATCACGCGGTCGATCTGAGTCGTGGGAGTGATGAGAACAAGGGAGGGCACCAAGGCACACTCGGTGAAAGTCACACCTGGTGGTTATGAATGCAGGTATACAACCACATCGGGAAATAGCATATCGGAAACGCACTCGTCTCCCACGCCATAGATCGTGGGTTCGAATCCTAGTAGGCACACTGCCGGGGTTCCTTCTTCATGCAGGTCCAGTTGCCACCCCAGCCCCTTTCACCCCCTCCTAGCACATGAGCTCCAGCGGCACCCGTTGGTTTTTCGCCCCCCGCGTCCGCCAACAGCACAGCGGCACCCGTGGGTTTTTCGCCCCCTGCGTCCGCCAACAGCACAACGGACTCGCCCAGTGGGGCCTTCGCGCAGGGAAGCGCGGGAGAACAGACAAGGGATGCGGGACGCGGTAGGAGCACGAGCCCCACTCCCTCTTGTTGCATGTTGCATGTCATCTCAACCCAGTCTTGAAGCCCGGCGATAGGGCAACAGAACAAAAGAACTCATGGTTTGATCGCATCATTGTTGAACCTCGCAGTTTGAGCATGATTTGAAAGATTTTGGTGTCACACACACACACACACACACACATGCTTACAGTGCTCCTAGGCGCCTGATGAATCTGAGATGACCTCTTCGGCAGGGCAGTGCTACTTTTCGAGTGTCTGTTTTTTTTTTGTGAAAGGCGCCTATAGCAATGTCACTGAAGACCTATTCCTTCTGAATTTGTTGCTTTGCAGTCTTGTGCCTTGCGGGGTAAAGGTTAGCATTCAGCATCTGCATCCAACAGCTATAAGTATGGGGGGTAACCAAGTCATGACTGCTGTTTTACTGAAGCACTGACTAGGCATGCTTTCTTGCCCAGCCATGGGTGGCCTGGAAGATATGGTTGGCTTCACATGGGCCGGTTGGAAGCCGTTTCATGCTTGTTTGGGCCAAGAAATGAGGATATCACTGTTTTGCACAGAAGTCACATGTCAGTCCTCATTTGTCTTCTCATAGTGCTGTGTTGGTGCTGGTTTGGGTTCAAGTTGGGAAAACGCGGGGGTGCTGAGATTTGATTTGGGCTCTGGCCAGGAGGGGGGGGGTCTATAAGATTGGCGGTTTCAGAAGTGGTGGGGGGATTTAGTGCCCCTCCATCATAATGCGTGGCCACAGTATGGGTGATAGCCCATCCATAACGCCACGTGGAGTGAATGTGTTGCCTAGAAGGCCACTGGTCAGTAGATGAGTGGTTTGCCAAGTAAAAGTTATCGCCGAGTTGTCGGGACCCTATCTTCACACACTCATGTCACCCGGTCCCAAAGCTATTTCTCCTTCAATGGCATTCTTCAGGCTGCAGACGGGTCGCACCACGGCCCCGAGGCGGCATTACGCCCGGACTTTGCCCCGCCCGCCCCATCGCCCTGCGTCACACCTGTTCCCTTGGCAACCCCAATGCCATGGCCAGTACGGCCCTGATCCCCCGTGTTTCCCTGTGCAATTGTTGACCCACATTCGCAGGCAGCGACCCCGTCGGTGTGGCGGAGTTGAGAAACGCCTTGGATGACGAAAATACGGCCTTTAACGAGCGCATGGCCGCGCTACACGAGCAGCATGAGGAGTCTATTGCGGAGGAGTACCGGCAGGAGGCCCTGCGCGCAGCTCGTGACCAGGAGTTCCGCAAGTGTTTGCAGCAACTGGCAGCCCGGAACCAGAGCTGACCACACTGCAGGCACACGGGCTTTGGAACTCCAGGAAACGGGGGGCGCTCCACGCCCCCAAAGTACCGTTTTACCATTCACCGTTGCACACACTCCCGTTTTTATCATGACCCCCACACACTTCCTTTTCTAACCCACCCACGGTCCCTGACCTGTCATAACCCACGAGCTGTTCGGGGTGAATCTCTCAACAACGCCTTTCAATTTCTTCCGAAGAGCTGTCCTCCAATGTACATCAAACTGTTTTTGCGTTTCTTCCTGCAGTATCCAATTCATCCGCGCCCCCGCACCGCAGTCAGCATGAGCAGCGTGCGGCAGTGAGAAATGGCCCCGTTCTTGATGGTCGCTGTTCCGAATGAAACAGCAAGTGCAAACTGTACGAGCGCTACATCTGCACCTCTGCATATCCATGTCCATTGGGCGCCATAGGCAGCCCCTTGTTTGGCCATGAGCTGACTGACCGGACGTGCCTAACTTGGCTCGAGGAGAGGGAATGAGCTTTAGACGGGGGCACGTGAAACTTTCTTTTTAGCGCGTCCTGCAAACTACTGTTTGCCTCGCTGGCGGAAACCTCATATTTTTTCTATGCAAACCGCCTCATACTTTGTGCAATCCACCCCGAGTAAACATTTAAAAGCAGCGGTCATACAGGGATCCCATGCTTCGACGAGGCCGTGCTTCCGTGCGACAGGCAGGTATTTCACCACTGCCAAGGTGAATAGGAACCTGTCGCCGTTCCCACTCCATTTTGGCTCGTGCGGGAATGGGGTGCACTCTGAGGCAGAGTATTGTTCTGGGCCGCAACCAATCTGACATGCACCACCCCAGTGCCGAACCACTGTTCTGCAAAGATCTCGAACGCCTTACCAATGGGTTTTGCAACCCCTTCGTGTTTCAAACCTCAACCAAACGTGCCTAAAAGCTCCACCAATGAGCAAACATGCACACGCAGCACACAATGCATGCGCACTTGCATAGAGAAGAGAGCGAAACATATGATTGGCTGTGATTTTCATCTTCAACGTCCGCAACGAGCACAACACAAATTGGAATACAAATATAACCCCTCCTTCCCGGTCTAAGCATGCACCCTCTGGAAGAAAGTGTTTCAATACTCGGAAGATAACTTTGACTGCGTTCAAGCATCTCTCGGATACATCTTCAACTCAATTCCATGTGGGAACACATCTCAACTCAACTCAGGACCGTCCAGTGGATGGGCTGCTGCTCATTCAGATACGGATACACGGATGCGTTTTCTTTGGAAATAGCCGGCGACCCCCCCGCCCCCCTGTGTCTAGCCTTGGAAAGGCAGTCACCAGCTAGTTCCAAAGAAAACACATCAGTGGCATATTGCACAGGACCGCAACTGTGTGGGGGGGGTGGTAGAATCGGACATGCCCCCCCCCTTCAGTGTGGGGGGCCTGATAAACCGCTCAAGACAATCTCCCTCCGCAACCACCACAGGGATGCTATCTACGGCCCCTTATGTTTAACATGATCTCTGTGGATCAATGTTTAATAGAAGTCGGGGAGGGAGTCGAGAGCTGGCGAGGGAGTTAGACAGTGAAACGGACAGTGACAGTGAAGTGGTTTGGGCGAAGTCTGCTCGGGGAACCTGGGGGTTAAGCCACACCTTTGGGGACATGCAGTATTTTTCCCGGGACATCCCAGGCGAAAAGTGGACCCCCAAAAAGCTGCTGGCACCAACAGTGCCCAAATCTGCACCCAAACCTGCACCCAAATTTGGAAAGCAGCGTGCAGCGAAGCCGCCTGCAGCCAGGCCGTCCATCTCTGTCGCTGATGGGGAACATGTGCAGCAGTTCAAGACTCTGTGGGACCGAAAGAGGAAGTTGTGCACTGTCCCTGTTCAGCAGTAGGGGCAGCCAGAAAACTGATGAATGGGTGCAGTGGATTGCGAAGTCTGCTTATTTGCATCATGGGCCTCACACTACGAGCATCTATGCATGTCAGCGTGTATCCAAGAGCCTTTGGCAACCTGGAGCAAGCAAGTGACCGGCCATGACTTCTGCACAGTATGGGCTGATCAGTGTTTGGTCTGCAGTGGTGTCCATCCCTCTCAGTGGGGAATCGTCGTCCCTCAGAGAGGGGGATGGACAAGGGGGGTTCGCAACCTCTCCTGTTGCTTTGCATTTGTCATGGATTGTGAGGGGTCAATGCTCTGCAATGTCTGCGATGGGGACCTCCAGGGATGGATTAGAACGGCCGTACACCGTAGGAAGAGGGGGGGGGGGGTACCCCCCCCCCCCCGGACCCCCCTCCTCCCCTTCCAATGTTTGAGGCTGACAGCCAAAGTTTTGCTTCGGCGCCTTCGGCGCCAAGACAACTTAAGCTTAAAAATTGTCGGCACGCCTTCAGCGGTGACCATAGGAGGACCCAAGGAGGATGGGGGTCCCAGCCAACCCCCACCCCTCCCCCTTCAGACCCCGCCTAGCTCCCCCTTCTAATACATCCCTGGGGATCCCCCCCCCCAAAAGCCTATGCTTCTCTGCCCAGTTTTTTACCAGACCCTAAGCTTAAGGAGTCTAGTATCAGATTGTTTGGTATACTTGAGATTCTCCCCTCTCCTATGCCCAGGCTTTTCTTTCCACCCGTTTCATGCATCCCACAACACCCGATGTGAAGCAGGTCAATCCCAAACTGATGGCATGTTTCACGTGCATTTTGATACAACGTTATTCAGAAACTCTGTCAAAAATTTTGGTCTGTTGATCTGTTTGTGTCATTCTGGAATGCAAATCAGTGCCTTTCCAATTTGATTGCCTTCGCCCTGTTGCAACAGACTGACGATAAGGATTGCTCCCAGCAGCTCCACAGCTAAAAAGAAAGTTAAGTACAAATGTTCTAGATGTGTGCTTGTAGGTGTGGCTTCTGAGTCAGAGGGCAGAATGCTGGGTGCATTTGGTGGTGTGGGGGAGGGTTTCTTGAGGCAAAGATGACAGCTTGTGGATTTCAGGGTAAACCCCGTCTCAAGACTAGCAAAGCTTGGCTATCTCTATTTGTGCGTCACACATGTTATGCTTTACCAGCCATACCCACCATGTTCACTGTTGCTGATGCACAGAATTGCACAACATCAGATTTTGTTGTTGCAAAAATGCATCAAGATGTATGAGGATCAAAGCCTGAAGACCAAGACAATGAAAATTGGGGACAGGGCCCATGGATTGGTGACCAGTACCACAAGAGACAGGGTCTGTATTAACACTGGTACATTTTCCTTGAAAAATTTCGGGTTTGAAACTCAGTTTTGGAACTCAGTTGCACAAAAACTTCGTGTCATAGGTTTGTACTGAGTAACAATGCATTTTTACTTCACCCCCCTACTCTCGGGAGTCCGACACAGCAGGGGTTGTGTTACCTTTTTGGCCCTCCCTACTTTGGGACCCTAAGACAGCAGGGGTTATGCAGCTTTTTTGATTCCTCCCCACTCTAGGGACCCTGAGACGGCAGCGGTTATGCAGTTTGTTTGATTCCTCCCCACTTTGGGGACCCTGAGATGGCAGGGGTTAGGCAGTCCTTTTCATTTATCCCTGCTGTAGCGACCCTGAGACAGCAGAGTTGTGTAGCCTTTTTGATTCCTCCTCGCTCTGGGGACCCTGGGACAGCAGGATTTATGTAGGTTTTTGATTTCTGTCCGCTTTGGGGACCCTAAGACGGTGGGGTTTTGTAGCCTTTCTGATTCCTCCCCTCTTTGGGCAACATCGTGCTGAATGTGTTCCTGCACTGCAATATGCCCCAAGACCTCTGCAAGGGGTTTGCACGTGCCCCTAACCTCAAAATGTAGCCCGAACCTCACAATATTCCAACAACCCCCAATATGACCCCAACTTCCTTCACATCAACCGAACTTGTTTTGAGGGTTTCCTCTCCTGGAGTCCAGAGGGAGGCCAAAGGGAGATATGCATACTAACAGCATAGGGAGATTGCACACGAGCTCATCAGTGAAGTGCCATGCCACACACTATGCGAAGACAGGTCTGCGGCTTGCAGTGTATCCCTGCGTCTGCACAGTGCTGAATTTTGGCTGCTGCAATGGTCTATGAAAGGAGGGAAATAAGCCAGGCACAAAAGTGCAACCGCAACAAGGCCAAAAAGGATCTTTTCAATAGACCTCTCTTTGCTCTCTTGCACAAGCAATTCATTCACACATCCAAGGTGAAATTGCAATCAAAGCTTGTCTCTGTGGAGTAGTGTCAGGGCAACATATACTAAGATGGATGTTTGTGGCCTATTTCCCTTTTCTGCATTTTCTTGTGCGTGCAATTTGATGGCCCGCAAGATGTAGGGCTATAGCTGGTTGGAGCACCAAACCTAAGCACATGGCTAATCAGGCTTTCGGAGGCTTCGTCCCTGACTGTAAATCGTGAGTGCTTTCTGTGGGTGCCAAAAGGTGAGGTCACAATGTGAGCCCGTTGTGTGTGACTGCGGGTTGGGGAATCAGGGGAGACTTGTTCACTGCCACCGAGGCATTGTGCTGTGAAACTTTAATTGTTCTGGATGTGATTGGGAGGCATGGCTAATGTTGCCGTATGCAACATGCACCCCCTGTAGTTCACGTGCACGCACGACCTTGTCTGAGCACGTTGCCCCCATGCTCCGTCGTTTCCTGTGACCTGGGCCGTGCCTCTTGTTTCCCCGGAATTGCGCGCCTTGTTACACTGGACGCAAACCACCCTGGGCGCGCGCCTCGTTAGTACTCTGGTTACTACGTCACAACCAACTTTCGCCATGCCCACACTTTGTTTGGCCGACGAAACCACCAAGATAATCAGGAATCCTACTAAAACATGTTTTTCTCACTCCCTCTTGCCTTTCAAAGCATACGTACTGGTGCGAGGTTGGGGGTGGAGGTTGCCATATTGCCATATGTTTCTAGCTTCACCAACCATCCCATAGACCACATCCTTCGGGGTGGAGGACTTTATCTCAACCCTTACTCTGAACAAATGGCAGCTAAAAAAAACCTCCAGGACCGATTGGCCAATCACATGTTGGTTGTGTACTCCCCAAAAGGCACACTGACCTCAACATCAACCCCGTCTGCCTTATCTATCAGTGTCAATGAAATGATGATGATGATAAATGATGACGAGGATGCTCATGACGACGATGATGATAAATGATGATGATGATGATGATGATGATAATGATGAATGCCGATGCCGATGCCGATGCCGATGACGATGACGATGACGATGACGATGACGATGACGATGATGATGATGATGATGATGATGATGATGATGATGATGATGATGATGATGATGATGATGATGCACCGGTGCGGCATACTACTTCAGCATTATGGCGCGCCGCCCCGTGCGGCTCGTCTGCGCCAAACCTCCCCCCCGCACGAGGCGCGCGGATCCGGCGGAACTATGTGCCTGTGCCTGTCCGGGGGAGTTGGGGAACTCCCCTTTTGCCATGCTTATGAATGCAATCCAGGGTTTTCTTTGGCTTTGGGCCTCCATCATTGGGGATGATCAGCGCTTTGGTGGTTGATAAACTTGGGGACGGGAAGTGTACCAGATGTCGAGGCACCGGGAAGATCAAAGAAAAGTTCATCGAGGACTGCAAGACGTGTGAGAAAGGAAAATGCCCCCACTGCCAAGGGTCCCGAGTGTTGACTGGCATCCGTGACTGTGAGGAGTGCCAGGACGGAAAATGCTACCCGTGTGGCGGCGTCGGCCTGATGGACTATCGCGCGAGGTGCAAAGTGTGTACCGGCACCGGTTTCGCCCCCAAACCCTTTCCGGACTGCCCGACATGCCACAAGCAGTTCCTGAAGACGTGTCCGGAGTGCATGGGCAAAAAGCAGCTCCGAACAGTGAAAGATTGCCCCCACTGCGAACGAGGGAAGTGCACGTCCTGCGGGGGGGAGGGCAACTACGCCAACCACCCCACGTGCATCGACTGCCACGGGACGGGCAAGCGCACGCCGTTTATCGACGTGGGCAGCACATGCCCCGGCATGAGAACCAGCGTCTACACAAAGAAGACTGAGAAGTGTTGGATGAAGCTGTTCTTCTCCAAGTACCCCAAAGTGTACACCTGCGCGATCTGCAAAGTGGAAAAGAGCGAGCCGCAGCAGTACTGCCATTGCCCCAACCTGTCCGAATGTAACTTCAACCTCCCGTGCTGCCTGGAGTGCGTCCAGAAAATCGCCGTCGAGGAGGTGGCCTGTACCACTTGCGAAGGGGACGGCGACATGACGAAGTACCGCACGTGCCGCAAGTGCAAGGGCGACGGGCGGTGCATCCGCTGCGACGGCAAGGGCCTCTTCGGCGTCATGAAGACCTGCTCCTGCGATTCCGGCCACTGCGGGGGCTGCAACAAGAAGTCCTTCGATATCATGTTCTGCGAGGACGGCGACAAGTGCACTCCGCGGGGCTGGTGTGCGGACTGCCGCGAGAACCGCCAGAAGTGCGAGACGTGCCCTGGAGACGGGCTGATGCCGCAGCCGCGGTGCCGGAAATGCAAGGGGAGCGGCAAGTGCAAGAACTGCACCGGAGTCGGGGAGTGCGACAAGGAGCGGCCCTGCAAGAAATGCAAGAACGGCAAGTGTAAGGAGTGCAAGGTCAGCCTGTTGCCTATGGGCCCTGGAATAAAGCTTCCGCGCCCTTTGTGTCACTCCTGTGTGCAGGCGCCCGGATTGCGTGCATGTGTGTTTGTGTCATGTGTGTGCAACGTGTGGTGCGGGCATGCGTCCGTGCGTGCATGCCTGCCTGCCTTCCTGAACGCGTGCGCCCGCGCGTGTGATGCCCAATATCATCATATTGTTGACTGTGTGTGTGTGTGTGAAAGACGTCTAGGACAGCTCTGCTGTTCCTGAGGAGTTTCTTTCCACCGCTTTTCTTGCTTCGTGCTTGTCTTGCAGTTCCCAACGTGTGTGTGTGTGTGTGTGTGTGTGTGTGTGTGTGATGCCGCTGTTTATTTAGACATCATCATAGCGCTGTTTATTTAGACATCATCATAGCGTTCGCTATCATACACCACATCCACAGCGCTGTCCGCACTGCAGCCAGGTTTCATGTACGCTCCCATTGCGTCCATTCCTCCCTCTCTGCATGACAGCGAGACTATGTACGGAGCATATGCCCCACCGCGCCCTGCAGCCCCATGCATGCACATCCCGACCCCTGTGTGGGGGCGCACCGAGGGGGGAGCCCACGACAGGACCGGTACGTGTGTGCGTGATGGCTGGCGGCTCAGCTTCTCTGCCCTCTGCAGTCTCGCATCTGTCACAACTGCTTGATGCTTTCGCTTCTCGCCTGCTCGTGCCCATTGCACCAGTCTCTCATCTGCCCATGCTCTTTACCCTGCCCTACTATCCTCCGCGTCACAATCTATCTGACAATCAGTCGCGTAAACATGCACACAAAAGGGACACACATTCACAGCAGTGCGGCCAACTCCCAAGGACATAGTGTTGCCAGTGCACTGCATCCGAGTGGAGGGGGCGCAATCGTTTAGGTAGTTGCCAAAGGAACATGTGGTGTGACTGTCACGGCACATTAAGATTCAAGAATTTCGTGGGACAGAACGCAGCCGGTGTCCTAGATGACCATGGTACCGGCGACTGGCGACCAGAGCCCCTTCGCTTCGGGCAATACATGTGGATTTGCTTAGGCTCAGGCTTAGATTGATGTCCAGGCTCCGTGGAAGCTTGTCAGTTTCTTCATTGTCATGTAATGTGGGTGTGCAAGCAGACGAGTCACAAGAATTTCGGAGTTAATTTAGGAACCCGAGTGCTTTGCATGTTATAAGATGTAGATTTACACATCTAGACCTCTAGAAATGGGCTTGCTTGTAGTGAAGCTCCTTGCTGTGGCATTTTTTGTCGTGTGATGTGGGTGCACAAGCGCGAACTGGCATCCGAGTGGCAAGAATTCGCTACTCCGCTGCGTCAAGGCCGCATCGTAACCCCTCAACTCTGCACCAAGTGCAAATTGACCGTGCCATTGCTGAAAAAAAAGAGGAGTTATTGTATGTCCGCTTCCCGGGGGCTTACCAGATGGATACACGTTTTTTTTTCGCCGCAACCATTTCCAGTGGTAGAAAGGCGGCGTTTGAGCTTGCGTCCATTCCTCTTGAGCTGTGGGTGCACCGTTTGGTGTGGTTGTAGACCGATGGTGCAAATGTTATGATAGGCACAAAGGCAAGTGCCGTTGGCCTCCTCGTTCTTCACAAGAGGAAGTACCCCCCCCCCCTTGTCCTTCCCCGCCCCTTGTCCTGCCCCAGGGGGGGGGGTGGGGGACCGTCACTTGGTGAACCCCGAAAGGGCAAGCCACGGCCCAAGGGTGCTGTCCAAAGGGTGATGTGACGTTTCATCTTCCGCCGCAATGTCTGTGCCCCACAGTGTGCGTGTACGGCGGTACTGCAGTCCCCCGGGGGGTGGTGGGGGACCGTCACTTGGTGACCGTCCCCGAGGAGGTGGTGGGGGACCGTCTTCCCTGGGTTGGGGAAGGACAAGGGGGGTGGGGGTAACCGGACAGTCATACTTTGTGGCCATGCATCATGCATGCCAACTGCCACAGGGCTGATTTGGCTTTCAAGGATGCCCTGAAAGGGACACATATTTCTTTGGATGTGCTCAACGACGGTTTGCAACATTTGGCCGCATACCACAATTCTACCCCTGCGCGTTTGAAGTGTTTGCGGAGGATTGCCTCTGATTTGGGGAGTTGCCTCGCAGCAATCAACAGCAAGCAATGCCGCATTTTCTTTTGTGTTGTGTAGTTGTGAGTTACTTTTAAGCCGCCTTCCCCTCTTCTATCCTGCCTATCCTACTCAGTCTGCTCCCCCACCCTCACACATAGGAAAGTGCAAAACTAATTGGGTAACTCTTGTTTGCAACCTGTGTATGTATCCTCTCAACCTCCCACACACTACAAACTAACAACATACAAGTAAGAGAAACCCTGCGTGCCGGTATGCCTAAGTATGCACACACACGTTTTCTGATCCAAACACCAAATCAACCGTGCAAACGGTGAGAAAATGCCACTTGGGGTGACAAGGCCCAAGCAAACAATAATCAAAAACCCTAGATCGTCGTGTCATGAGCTGACTTGACGGGCTGAGCTGTTTAGTGACACCGTCTTTCTCTTAAATTTACACCTTTTTGAAGGAATTTCATGCCATTCTTTGACACTTTTGGGAATATTTACACCAATTTACACAAGGTGGGGGCCAGGGGCCAAAAGCACTGCAAACCCCCGTAAATCTCCGGCTTGGGGGTAAGAGAGATTGGCGTGTTGTATGGAGGTGGGGTGAGGTGATTGCATTGCTTGCCCACAAATGCACGTGCAGTGGTTTTCTTTGATTTTGCATGCCCTGCGCCTGTTTTGTCTGCGCGAACCATCATCGTCAATTTCAGGGCTACAGCGTGCTCACCGGGTGGCACAGCGGGGACTGCCCGGACTGCGACGGCAAGGGGCCCTGCCCCAAATGCCACGGCAAGAAGAAGCTCGAGGAGACCACCAAGCCCGGGCCATTCAATCGGCTGTGCTACGCCGACGACTGCAGCCGCAACCTGAAGGGCGACGAGTGCCCGGCGGGCTGCTGGCAGCCCCCGAAGAGCTGTCCGTGGAAGTACGGGTGCCCGGCGTGCATTCGGGGCCGCGGGGCGGCTCCCCGGCCAACCAATTACGGCTCCCCGAAGGGCTCACCAGGAGGCCTGGGTGCATCAGTGGGCTCACCAGGGGGCCTGGGTTCATCCGTAGGAAGAGGCTCGGCAGCAGGGGGCCTGGGTGCATCCGTAGGAAGAGGCTCGGCAGCAGGGGGCCTGGGTGCATCCGTAGGAAGAGGCTCGGCAGCAGCCAGAAGCTCCTCCCGAGGCGCTACTCCCCAGCCGTAGGTCCCCGCGGCCCTGTCCCTGGCTGCGATCCCCGACGCGCGCAGCCTTCGTCCACCACGCCCCACCCCTGCCCCTCCTGTCGGTTCACGCGTTTCCGCAGGCGTCTGGCAGTTGTCCGAGCGCAGTGCCGCCGGCGGTTCAACCGCCCGAGCGCACTGCCGCCGGCTGTTCAGCCACACCCGCAGGCGTGTCCAGGCGCATACTGCGCACTGCACACTGACGGCACACCATTACGTCACTGGACTTGCAGCATCGGCACCCACACACAGAAAACAAAAATTCATGGGGCACGGCGGTGCTCGGGGGCCACGGCCTCACAGCGTGTGTCCCCCACGCCCGCAGTCGCCGACAGGTGACAATGCTCAACGGCCAACTGACATTGCCGCGTGAAAACCCAGGGGACGCGGCGTGCGCGCGTCGCAGAGAATAGGCGGTCTGGCCCAATCAAGCACCCTTTGCCTCGCCCCGTATCCACAGCAAACAATCCACAAATTGAGTGGCCCCTTTAGTTGGGGATATGGACTCACAATCGACAATGGTGTTTGTGCAATGTTTGTGGGAAGGAGGGATGTTGACACAGGCCTTGTCCCCAACGGTTTGCTCTCCTTAGGGGGCATTTGGGAGGGGGTAAAAGCCAACCAACTCCGGGTAAATCCGCCGTGAAAGTCGCGCGAGGTGCGCATGCGGCGCGGATACTCTCCCCCAGGGCTCGAGATGAGGAGTCGGCCTTTTGACTGCCGCAGGGCCGTTGCCGACTATGAGACCTGCCGGAACGTACCATTCCCTCAACACATGCCATTCCGCCGGGCGCAGCTGCGACCGCAAGAAGCAGCATCCCCCACAAACGCCGCGGTCCCTGCAATCCCCGACTGCAGCGGGGCCTGACAGACGACCCTTCAATCACGCCTGCGTCGGGGAAAGTCCAATGACGTGACGGGGCCCAGTGCAAGCCCGGCGGGCAGTCGCTGCACAGCCAAGTTCCGCTGCAGAGTGGGTGTCCAGATGAATCGTTGACCCCCTTGCATCTCTTCTCCCGTAACGATGACCATCGGTCTGTCGTTCGTAGTCGAAAATCGAAGACGGTGGAGGCTACACATTTGTGCGTTGCATCACTGACGCTTGAGAGATGATGACTGAAATTGTCTGAAGGTGGGGGCATTCGGTCCATCAGAATCGACCTCGATTGTGCCCACCCCCCACTCCCCCTCCAACACACACCGCCCGGAGGCACGCCTGCACAACACACAGACAAGCGCGTTACAACCGGAAGTCCCGGCCGGCAAACCGACTCCGCTGTGATGGGCAGCAGGGTAGGACATGGGCACAAGAACTTGCGTTTGTGGTTGGCCCACCCAGCACCTGCCCCGCTATTTCTGCCCGGACCTCCCACTTGTGGTGGACGATCGCCAATCACACCACGGTCGGGCTGCAAGCCCTTGGACAAGCGGTCCACAGGGGTCAATTTCGACTTTTGTGCCCACTTATGCCACCCATTGTCCATTTGTCGACCACCACCATGCACGTATGCATGCGGATAGTAGTGGATGGTGGCGGGACTTGTGTGTGCCACTGCAGGTCGATGCTGAGTTTATTGATGTACCACACGTGGTTGTGCATTGCCACTCCTCACCATCGTTTCCTGTTTCATGAAACAGACACCTCTTGCTGTGGGAGGACAAGTCACCGATTGTTGGTCCAACCTCTGCGGAATGCGACTGTGATCTTGGCTTTCCTCAGTTCCCCCCCGCACCCTTTCTTGTCCTTGACGGGGTGGCGAACAGCCACAGGAATGCGAGAGAGGCCCCTTTGATGCTTTTGCGACTTTTTCAGGGGCGGATGCTTTGTACGCAGGTAGTGTGCAGTTCAGGCATAATTTCCTGTGACAGGGGGGAAAGCCTGTGTTGTGACAATTGTTGATGTGATGTATGTCCGGATGCCGATGTTGTTGCATGTTTTGTATGCCTGTACGTCTGAACACTTTCTCATGCAGTGGCAGTAATTGATTACTAATAGTGCAGCCGCCAATATAGAAGTCTACACTGGAGTTAAGGTGAGGAGACAAGGTGGGGATGGGGCGAATGTGTCCACACATCGTGTGTTCAAGGGTGCGAGCACACCCAGACACATGCAGGGTCATGCTCATACAATTTTGCCTGTGGTTAATAGGCGCCATCAGTTTCCGCCCGCCCTCCGACACACCCTTGAACACACCAGCCCACGCGCAAGTCGCCGACAGGCCCTCCGACACGACTCCAACAGCAGCTCCAACGCTCGGGAGTAAATAGTTCCGGCATTTCAGGGTCTCATCGCCTCAGCAGGTGTTGTCTGGGTGCAGTGCAGAGACCTCCCTCTTGATATAGGAGTCATTGTGCAAATGCTGGCGCCTGCTCGCAAGCGTTGCGATGCATGTTAGAGACCGACCGACAGACAGACAGACAGACAGACAGACAGACAGACAGACAGACAGGGAGAGAGAGATAGAGAAGGCGGGGGAGAGGGAGAGAGGGAGGAAGCCAGAAAGGGAGAAAGCCAAGTGCGACACAGATCGGGAAGGGAATGGTTGCACAGGTTGTGCACATGGAAATGCTTTGCATACTCGGTGCAAACATGCGGGCACATTTTCCTGGAGTGACCACCATATTGAAGGTGTCTCTCGAGAGCCTGCAAGGCAGCAGCAGACCAGAACAAAAAACAGAGTTATTGTCAGCCTTGGCAAGTTATAAGCTTTCTATGAGGCCCAGCAGAACTATTTGGGTGCACCCATGCCTCGCTCATTCACCATGGCAGACCTTGAATTTTGCACCCTTCTGTTTGCAGTATGAGTGATTAGTTGATTGTAACCCATTCCGAGCACAAGGCAACCTTTTTGCTACAAGGGTAGTTTCGGGGTTCATGGGTGGTGGCACCCCAGCAGGCCACCACGTGGAAGCATGTGCATGCATGGTGTTTCATGGTAGTCGCCCCCTGGGGGGTAGGGCCGACCGTCACCTTGGTAACCACCAAAAATTGGTAACTGGGTAAACCTCCAAGGTAGACAGACATATTGTGGCTTCATGCTGCCTGTACCTCGTTGTTCATGTATATTTGGCTTAGTGTCAAGGCACCGTCCACCTCGGGGGTGGCGGGACCATATTTGGCGAATGATTCCTCGAACAGGTGGGAGATGACGATTTGCAAAGGGCACGCGCAGGGCAACCCTCATTGTACCCAAGGCGGAGAAGCCATGAGAACCCACTCTGTACAGTGATGTGCGCAATTTGCATCCATGCTGTGTTGTACATTTCTGTACCAGAAATTTAAGGTTTTGACTGTTCCTTTACCATAGGGTACTTGCAGTGGGTGTGAAGCATGCGGAATGATTGTTTGGCGCCCGGTATACGTATGAATGGATCTGGGCAACAGCGGTTCGAAGTGAATGTTGCATGATGGTTCGGATATTTGTGTGTGACAGATTTGCAGACTGATTGGCACTTGTGTCATGTCTCTTTGTTTGCTGGTTTTACTTTGCATTTCGACTCAGCATCTGATCTGTGCCCATGTGCGTCGGCTGTGTGTGGGATTGTGTCCAAAGGGGAGCACCCACATGGACATGTGTGTTGCTTCATTGTGCCATAGACGTCTCGCAGGTTTTGTCGCTCGCATATTTCCAAGTTTTTCCGAATTTTTCTGAATGGGAGCCTCGACTGGTAATTCGAATATTTCCCAAAAGCAGAAGTCAGGGGTTTCGGTCTGGTCCTTTTCAATTTGCTGTAGTCAGCTGGCTTCATTTTGCAGCCCCTTCGCATGCATCCTTGTTTGGTACCGCTGGTGAGGTTCCTTCTGGGCAACCTCAGCAAACAACAGAAGCGTAAAAGTGTACCAGTGGCCCATCACCTGGGTTGAAGCGGGTGGGCAAGGCAATGGTTGCTAGATTGCCAGTTTGTGACAAGAATGGACAGCAAGCATCCATAAGCCTCCAGGAATCAACAGCAAGTCTTTAGAAGCCTCCATGATGACATCGCAAGGTCACATCGTGCAATGTGCAATTCAGCTTCCCAACTAACAATTGGAGTAACGTGGGCAACATAAGCAAAGCCACCGAAAATGCGCGTTGGCATACCCATTGCCTCGTTTTTTGAATTGGAATGTGTTGATACCCTAAGAGTTTTACTTTTGTGCCATCATGTGTCTCTTCTCCACTTTGCAGTACCCAATACAACAACGGTTATGTCGCCATATTGCTTTGCCGCTTGGCTTGACATCTTGTGTGGAGGGGGGGGGGGCGGGGGGTCAATTCTCAAAATCCCATCCACCCAGTCCAAAAATCCACCCACCCATCCACCCACCCACTCTGGATATCACATACCCCCCCACCTCCACTTTCCATTGCATACCTGGGTGAGATGCCCGGAGGTGACGTGACGACCATCGTTACATTATGGCCAGCACGGGATCCCCATCTGACCTTCGTTTTTCTGCTGGCAGTTTTTGTGGGCAGGGCGGAGTCAGCAGAAGTGTGGTGGGAGGAGCATTCGAACAAAGCGGCACCAGTCAGTGACGCCAGAGGACGACGTGTGGGGCTGCAACCAATGGTCTCTGAGGTGTCCTGCTCTTCCGAGGGGGGAAGAACCTCCTATGCCCAACACGGTCTCATCTGATGGGTCTGCGGACGGCGGCAGCACCTCAGCCTTGGGCAGCCTTGCCCCCCCATTGCCAGGCACATTCAGATGGGACGGTGTCCACACAATGCGCACTGGGGACTCACCCACGTCCTGTTGCGCCAAAATCTGCTCCCACAAGGTCTATGGCCCAGCTCCCCAGAAGGGGGTCTTTTTGCACAGCGCGTGCACAGTGTGGGCACAGCGCGCACACAGCACCCAATAGTAAGCTTTCCTGTGACCACCCTGAAAACCACCCACCGCCAGGGAAGCATAAAGGGCAAAACCAGCAGGTTTAGGTAGAAAATTGACAGCATTCTGGCATTTTCAGCGTGAAACTCACGGCCCCTGGCTTGGCCCATAAAAGGTTTTCCCCACAATTACCTATGGGAAGCCGGTGTGTGTGTTGTACAAAAATTTGTAACAACAAGGATGAGGTTGAAACAAGATGCCACAAGATACCGTTCAATGTATTTGGTGCAAGATGATACAAGCTGTTCTGTGACTGTCACAAACAAAGCAAACACAATAGTGCGTAAGTATTCTGCCTTGAGCTGGGTAATGATTGGGTCGGAAATGAAAATCTTGCATTCATTTTGATTTTTTTTTGCAGACTACACAACATGTGTGGTTTTTAAAATCATCGAAAAACAAATATTTTGATGCATTTTGATCCCAACCATGCAATCTCTTGTAATCTGTATCTATCGTTTGACTTAAGAAGGCTGGATCTTTTGTAAAAACCTGGTGCTTGAGTAAACCAGTGTCTGGAGAGTGTGGGGTAAACAGGCGTACCTCAGCTGTACTTAAGGGGTGACATTGGCATTGGGCATCGCATGCTAACTGAACCGCACGATCCGACCCCCTTCTAGAAGCCGAGAACCATCCGGTGTGGGGCAACAATGCGCTGTAGCGACACTACCGCGAGCACTGTGCAGTGTAGCGCAAGCGCCCCCACCCCCTACTGTAATGCTAACGCCGCCCCTACTCCAATGTGCATGACTGACAATCAATGTGCATGAGCCCCCCCCTCAGTGCAATGGATGCATTTAGGGGCTGCCACACTATCATGGGGGTGCGGCAGGGGCAGCTGGGCAGTTGGGGGTTCAAATGGGGGCGGCTACTGCATTTGTGGGGATAGCGCCCTCGACAGAACAACCCGAGAGGTGGAGTTTCTGCACCCTTTGGAGGGAGGTGGCACGGCGGCCCGGCCCCGTCCCGCCTCTAAGCTAATCCTCGTATGTACAGCGTGCAGGACCTTAATCGGCTACTTAGTTTCCGCACCCTTTGGAGCCATCGAATTTGGCGGTCCTTTTTCTGGTTGTCAAAGAAGGTCAAGTTTTCCGCATGATATGGGGCTGGGGATGATGCTTTGGGGGTGCTGGTTGCAGTCCTGCCACTTCTTGCCCCTAGCATGAAGCAGTCTATTCATTGTTGTTATCATTGATGTCACCGTCTGAGTCAGATGATGAAACAGAAGGGCTTGACCAATGCCAAGAATCACTGTCCTCAATAGAGGAGTCTTCAGACTGCTTCCTTTTCTTTCTGTGCCCTTCTTCTTATCCTTGGGCACCTGCTTGGCCTTCCGTTTAGACTTCCGTGCACCATGATTGGCACGTGCCAAAGGGAAGCTGTGCATTAGTGCGTATGTCTTCCCAGACAGTGTCAAAATCATGCTCTGCCCATGGTGTACTGTCCGGAGCCAAAATCACAAACTGCTGTTCCAATATGGTGCGAATGCGCAGCCGTTGGGGAGCAAGCAAACGGGTGAGCTTGTGCAACGGTCCGCATTGTAAGCCAAAGCCTGCCCAGCAGCTGCTCGTGGTGCCTCCCTGGTCCATGGGGTTTCCTGTTGGGCTACCATCCGTGCACCATGCCGGGCCTTGTGGTTCTTGGTTGTTGACATAAACTTCATACCCTCCCACACGCTTGGACCGGTATCCATGCAGTACAATCCCGTGCTCCGGGATATGCCACTTAGGCCTAGAGAGTCCATACCGCACGGCAAGGACCTCTTCCGGGGGCATTTGCACGTGTATCAAATGTCCATCTTCAGTGTCCTTGCTATCAAATCGGGTCCGGTCCTATTGGTTTCCGAATGGGGTGTTGCAAGGAGATGGTGGGTAGTGCCCCAAGTGAGGATAGGAGGGCCAAATAAACCAAAAAACGCAGCCTGCATCCGGCAGATGGGCTAGGTTGTCGGGAGATTTGAGGGGATCAATGTGGCTCAGTGGAGTATGGCTCGGTGGCCAGCCCCCCCCCCCCCCCCCGGGGCCTCCGGCAAACAGTTAGTTGGGGGCGTACTTGGCGTCCAGAACCGAGGGGTCGCCCCCCCGCCCCCCGTGCTGGACACCTAAGCGGCCGTGCAGGAGGCCTAGACCCCCACTATTCCGCAATATGTGCTTCGGCCTATGATGGCTGCCTTCCATGGCAACAAGAAGGCACTTAGTGACCTCAACTATGTACATACCCTTTAGCAACGCTTTAGATGCTGCCAGCGGCGGGCGTGATACATAAGGGGAGCACCAACGTGGCTTGTTGTGAAGATGGTTGTTGTTGTTGCCCTATTGCACTAGGTTAGGAAGCGAAAATGTTCGCGATTTTTGTGCGAAAATCGCAAATGTTCATGTTCGCAAGGGATTGGTAGGCACACACAAAGGTGCATTGCGAATCTCATGTGAATGGCTCATTTGCGGACCAATGTGCCAACATACCGTGTGGAAAACAGGTGGTTCTTTTTCGTAGACACCGGGTTTTATTTTTTTTGAATTTTTGAATATACGGGCACCATGCCAAACCAATGAAAAAGACCCCTACGGGGAGAATCTGTGGGTGGGCCCACCCATATTCACACTTGATTAGCGCCACGTTCAAAACTCTTCATTTCAAGGCGAGTCGGGCTAACCGTACATGATAGCGAAAATGCTCGACGGGAGCATTGAAAAGTTTGCAGAACAAATCTTGTATTGCTGCTTCAAAACAGGTGGCGGCATTTGGTAGTCTTGTCAAAAATGAGTCAACATTCCCAACACCCAAGCACATTGTAGTAGCTGAGTGTGCCAATTCTCCATCAATTTCCCTTCCACTTGCAAGTACCCTTTCAGGAGTAGGTGCGACAATTCAAGGTGGTACACAGCTTGCCCAAGCTGCCAATCAGGATGTTGCACAGGCTGCCACAGAGGGTGTTGCGCAACCAACAACAGGAACATGACTTGCACCAAAATATGAGGTATGTATTTGGAGTGATTATTGAATTCCTAAAATGGTCAAGACAATCCGTGGCATAAAACTGAACATTGATGGGGATATGAAGCATGCTTCAAAGCGGATTTGCGAAGGCTTTTTGGATTAAATGCAAAGGTGGTTTTCCAATAGACCAATTTTGGGCGAGCTTGGGTGACTAGACAATTCTAAATAGCCACCAAACAAGCACATTTTGGAGTTGCATGGTGTACAAGATCTCAAAACAGTTTTTGAGCATTGCTTTCCTTCAATGACTCGTGCCATAGTTACGCAACCCTCGAAGTAAAGTAGGTTCAGCACATACAGCATCCCCTGACCCCCCCCCCCCCTCACTCACTCATCACTCTCTCCATCTCTCCGATAGTCTCCTTTTTCATTAAGGCAGTCAGGCCCCCCCGCACAGGCACATGGACGAATTCGATGGGGACGGAGCCTGGGCCTGGGAGCGACTGCTAGCTCACGACGAGTCCGTGCTGGACGCGGCATGGGCTGAGCTGATGCAGCAGCACTGGCGGGCGACAGAGGTCCCGCTGGAGCGGCGCGGCACCGTACTAGACGTGGGGATCAACAGCTGGGTGCGGACGGCACGCCTCAACACATCCAAGCTGGCGGTCATATTCAACCGTGGACTGGGAGTATGCCTGGTATGCAAAAACTTCCTGGCCTACAGAGACGCCTTCCTGTACGGCCTGGGGCTCGCATGGGGCATCGAGGTCCCCAACGTCGAGCTTTCGCAGCCCCAGTCGGAGGCGGCCTTCGAGCTCTGCGCGTCCCTGCAGGAACTCGAGCGCCGAGCAGGACAAGGAGCGCACGGCCCCGGTGGCGACAACAGCTGCGGCGCGGCGGAACCATCGGGCACGCAGCCGGCGTGCAGCCCGGGAGACAATGATGGGCACAGCGACAGGGCGAGCGACAAGGTCAAGTGGAACGTCCTGACGGTGTCGGCGGCCCGCAGCATGAGGCGGCGGCTGGGGGCCACAAGGTGGACTATCAAATTATGCAGAGCGCTGGAGCAGGAGCTAAAAGGACACGCGGCGGAAGGCGAGGCGGGACCTAGCGCCTTGGCGCGAAAGGTTTGTAAAATCGTGCTGGACTGCGACGTGACCGGGGCTGACGAGCTGAAGGACAGGGCCCGGGAGCGGCGGAGGAAGGAGCGGAAGAGAGAGAAACGACAACGTCGGAAGGAACGCAAACGGCGCGGAAAGAGTAAGCGACGTGACTCCAGCTCCGACGACAGCGGCTCGTCGACCTCCAGCTGCACCAGCAGCAGCAGTTCGGGCTCCTCGTCATCCTCGTCGGGGAGATCATCACGAACGCGAAAGAAGCACACAAAGAGCACCGCGCGCCGGACAGGAAACGACATCGCGGGGCGCAAAGAAGGAGAAATCTGGAGGGGCACGGGATCAGCCGCCAACACCGAGTTCACCCTGCTAGGCGGCCGCCGGCACTTCAAAAGCAAGCACTCAGGGGCCTGGGAAGACTGCACGGACCCGCCAAAGTCCAAATGCCAGGACTGCAGCCAGGCACACTGGTACTTCGATAGGGACGAGTGGGGCTGCGTCAAACGCAAGGGCACCAAGTGACAGCAGGAGCGTACGCTGCCCGTGGCGGAGGCCGTCGAACGCCTCGGGCAGGCAGTGCGGGACGGCTGGGGCGCCGGGTACGACGCCAGTGTCGTGCGAGGTCTCAGCAAATCCACGCTGGACGGGTACCTGGGGGCCCTCGCGAAACTTCGAAGGCGCGAGCGCATGCAGCCGGGATGCGATAGGAGGCGCGTGCTGGAGGACGAGCTCGGCGACATCGCTGCCCAGGACGTGGGGGAGGGCAACATCAAAAAGCTGCTCTCAGGGGTACGACTACTCGAGAAGCCGGGATGGATCAAAAGCAGAGTGCGGCCCGGAGACTGGTACCTCGTCCTGGGGGTGGAGAAAGAGAGAGAGCGGCAGGGGAAGGGCGCGGTCAAGGAGTGGGCCAGCCTGGAAGCGCTGCGGTACATAGCAGCGTCGTGCACACCAAGGCAGAGTGGGAAATCCTGGCGCTGGCGGCGCTGTCCTGTGCACACTGCCTCAGGGCGAGCGAAGCGATCACGGCCCGCGCCGAGGGAAGCGAGCTGGTGTTCCGGGGGACCAAGTCCCGCAGCGGCGAGCAGCGGCAGGAGATGGGACAGTGGACAGCAAAGTGGGCCGCATTCCTGCTGCGGCTCAGGGCAAGCCATGGGTACCACCCCGACGTCCCTGCGTGGTTCCAGGGGACGGACGGGCTACACAGGGGGCTGCACAGCATCCTGGACCGGCCCGGTGGATCCTTCAAGTATCTGCGCTGGCACTCGTTCCGGAGGTTCGGGGCAGCCTAGCTCCACGGCCGTGGGCTCCCAGCGCGGTTCATCATGCTCTGGGGGGGGTGGAAGTCGGCGACAGTGGCGGAGATATACTACAAGGCGCCGCCGCGATGGCAGTTCGAGCGAGGGGGACCCATCCCTCTGCCTCAGTACGGGACAAGCGCAACGACGGCGCGGATGCAGCCTAGGACGACGCTGGGGATGTGGCCAAGCTGGATCAGGCTTGAGCTCGAGATCCCCCATGTCCGACTTGCTCGGGCAGAGCCGAGTCCGGAGGGCGGTACTACCCCGGTGCAAAAGCGATCACGCACGGAGTTGCCAAAGAGAGACGTTGTCGAGATCGAGGACTCGCCAGGGCGGCCACCGCCCAAGACCATCAAACGCTAGAGGGGGGCAACGCCAGGGGCACGGAGGAGACTGCCGGCGGACGGCGGGAGCGCAGGCAAGCGGGACGGAGAAGCGGCAGTCGGTGCGCCAGCATCGCGGGGACGCGGGGGAGGTGACGCTCGAGGACGAGCGCCTGGCGCGTGCAATCAGCGAGCTGCCGGGAGTGAAGCGAGGCCGCAGGGACATGGTCCACAAGGGCGTCCAGGAGCTGATCATGGCGGCGGCGCAGCTCAGGCTGGGCCACGGTGACGCCACTGCGAAGCTGCGGGTCGCACTGCAGGGGGTGCTGGACGACGGGCTGGACGGCGAGGAGGACAGATATTACTCATCGGAGGACGAAGACGAGATCGATCCGGAGACGGCGGCAAAAGGACTCGGGTCGGCGGGCCGTGTGCACGTGCATGCGCCGCTCTGGAGGAGGCTGGTGCCACAGGACCTCCTGAGGGCTTACGAGAAACACGCCAAAGCCAGGGGGGCCAACCTAAAGTCGCACTGCACTAAGCTCCCGCTCATGATGCGGGCCCTGCGCGTGGACGCGCGGGGGGTGAAACGCACGCACCTCAGGCCCACCTCCCGGGCATTCCTGCGCCCCAAGAATAGGCAGAAGTGTAGGATGATATTAGATGCGTCTCCCATCAACGGGGCAGACCCCAGACGGCCCCAGAAATTCACCCTCCTGGGCCTGGAACAACTCAGGGACTGGATGCGGGGCGGGGGGGGTGCGTGGATGGCCAAACTCGACCTACAGAATGCATTTTGGAGCGTCTTGCTCCCGAGGGGTTGGCGCAGGGTTTTTGTTCTGCAAACCGCCGACGGGCGGTCATACCGCTACACGCGCCTGCCCTTCGGATGGGGCTACTCCCCCCTCATCTGCCAGTCCCTTGTCCGTGGCATCGTGGCTGCCGCCCTGCGAGGCGTGCGGGCCCAGGCGTGGGTGTATATAGACGACATTCTCGTCACCGCTCGCAGTCCATCCGAGGTGCGGCGCGCAGTGCGGCTCATCATCCGGCGCCTGCAGCGGGCGGGTTTTATAATTAGCCAGAAAAGCGAAACAACGCCCACAATGGAGCTCAGCTTCATTGGCAAACACATAAACACAGAGGCAGGATACTTCCAGAACGCCCCAGGCGGGCTGCGCAGTGTGCTCCGCGCGTGGGTAAGAGCCATGGGCCGTGGAACCATCGAGCCCCGCAGGCTCAGAAAGCTGCTGTGCTGGCTTTCGAGGCCCAATGCAGGGCTCTCCTGCTTTATGGCGGGGAGCTATCAAGCACTGGACTCGGGCGCGCGGTGGTTCACACAGAGTATGGCGCGGGGCCTCGGCACGGTGCTCCTGTTCAGCGCCGTAGCGCAGTCTTACCCGCCGGACGCCCACGAGGGAGGGATGCAGCAGGTGCCAGGCAAGAGAGGCCTCCTGCTGTTTGCCGACGCGGCGCCAGATGGAGAGCGGTTCAGGGTAGGGCTAGTGGGCGACAGGCGATTCCGCCGCTCCGTACGATGCCCGGCATGGGTCACATCGCTACAGCAGGCAGAACTTTTCGGCATATACTATGCATGTAAAGTCGCCGTCTACCGCGGCCACAGGTCCGTGGTGGTCGGCACAGACAGCGACGCCAGAAGGTTCCAAGTGGCAGGACAGAGGGCCACTGTTTGCTCTCAGGCCCACCAGAGAATTCTAAGGCGCCTGTTCTGGCTCCGGCTCTGGAGCCACGTCAAACTCGGTGTGTTTTGGGTCGATACTGCGGAGAACCCCGCAGACCCGCTCAGCCGCCCAGGCTCTAATTAACTGCTATTCAAGTCGCTAGTCAAATTCAAAATAAACGCGTTTATGCGTTTATTTTTCAAAAAACGCCCGTTTTGGGGCGAGAATCGCTGTTTATCGATGTTTATTGATGTTTATTGGTGTTTTCACATATTGTTGCATGCATTGGGGAAGGTTTTGGGTTGCCTTGTTGTGCCATTCGCTTGCAAGTTGTCATTTCCGGTAGGTGTCATTTAAATTTAGATAATCATAAACGCCATCTCGTTCGCTTACAACAAAGAGGTTAGGGAAATGTGCCTCTTGACACTTTGTGACGGATTGCATTTGTACATCCACATTAGAACAACAAGCTTCAACACAAAATAAACAAAGTTCTCGCTTCTAATTCACCGCATGTCCGTGCGCATTACCATAAATAGATGGACAAAGCCTGAACTTTGCTGTTTCCTATGTTTGTCCATTGTGCCAGAAGAATTATCATCTCTCGTCCTCTTGTTTGTTCACCCTTCAGACCCTCTTTTCCTATCTCGCATCTCGGGATGGGTGGTGATGTATGGATGCGCCGCCTCGGTCCGGTCGCTCCCGAGGGTGCCGATTGGATGCATTTCGGCAATGCCGCGGCTGCCCTCCGGTACCTACACTCCCCCGACGGTGGGTCATTGACGAAGTTGGCCCACACCCAAGTCATGCGCGCCGCCAAGTCGGATGGCACGCGCGATGGCTGGGCCTTCACCCTCAAGAAGCCGGCGTCTAGTTCAGGCGCATCGGCTGCCCCACCTCCGTCGTCCTCACGTGCCACCCCCTCCCTAAGTCCTTTTCTTCTTGTTCCGGTAAGGTGTGCATGTTGTGGTGCAAACATTTGTGGCACCAAGTATTCTTGTCAGAGGTGCCACAAGGTGGTTGATGAGGCGTGCATGACCATGGTTGGATCAACCGTGCATTGCTTCTCGTGCACCTGCCGTGCCTGTGGACAGGAAGTGTCCACGCCTGATGTGGAATGCCACACGTGTCATTTCCGCGTGTGTCCAGGGTGCACCACAGATGGTATTTGCACCTCCTGTGTTGAGAGGTGCCGGCCGTCTGACCCCCCCTCCCCCAAGAAACGGCAGTTCAAAAGGGAGTGGCTTCTTACCCGGTCTTGGCTAAGGTATGAGGCTACTACGGACAAGATGTGGTGCATTGCATGTCAACAGTACCCTCAACTTGGCCACTGTGTTCCCTTCGTGCAAGGTACTTCAAACTTCATGTTGTGCACCCTTAAGCATCACCAGCGGTCGGGCTCACACGCTGTGTCCTTGGCCTTGTGGCAATCAGGTGGTCGGGTGACGTCGGTCATTAAAACCTTGCCCCCTCATGTGCTACAGGGCATCCTGGCCCTATTCAGGACCGTGTACAGGATTGTGCACCGCGCTGGTCCCCTCAGTCATGTGGAAGGGGATGCCGAGCTCGTGTCACTCAATGGAGGCACAATTATCCCAAGTTATCGTTCACCCTTTTCGGCTAGGGAGGTGCTGCGCTTTATTTCCCAACCATTTCGCATTTCCCAGGGTCTAGTAATCAAGGAGTCTTCTTTTTTCTCCATCGCATCAGACTCGTGCACAGACCGCGCAGCAAAGAAAGAAGAGCTTTTTTATGTTCGTGCCGTCGTTGATGGAGTGATGGCTACCAATTATTTCTCTTGCCAACCCCTCCCCTCCGGCACCGCTCCAGGAATAGTTACTGCATTGAAACGGGCAATGGCCCATGCAGACGTGGATCTTGATGTTTGGATCCGTAAGCTCTTTTTCTACTGTGGGGATGGGGCCAGTGTGGTTCAGGGCGAATGTGGTGGGATTATCCGCATCATCGGCGACTTACAGAAGGAGATCGCAGGCTATGATGGGGTGGTGCCATATCACGCATCGTGTCACAGATGCGAGCTGGCCTTTAAGGCCGCCATTGCCTCCGACCATGCGTTTCTTGATCTGCTTGCTGACACGTTGCAGTCTGCTGCGCTGTTTTGGAATAATGCTCCCTCTAGGCTCAAGACATTGCATGCATTGGCTCTCGCCCTCGATGCCGCATTCTTGAAATTAGGGGTTCTGCACACTCGTCGCTGGTGTGCTTTTGCAGCAGATGCCTTGCGCCGTATGAAGCGGTGCTATGTGATTGTTGTCCTTGGTTTGCGTGAGGTACACCTGAGCAAGGCAGTCCACAAAGAACAAAGAGATGCTTTGCTTTTTGCACTCACGAACGAGGTGTTTCTATGTGGTCTTTTTTTTATGCTGGATGTTGTGCAGGCTTCAGCCCTAATGTTGGTGAAGCTCATGGAACCACCTCCTTGTGGACACCAAGAATGTTATGAGCAGATGCTGGCGTACCATCTGGAGGACTCCGATGATAATCAAAAGGCGGCGGAGCCTGCAGGTTTGTTTGCGTATGTGTGCAGCAGTGTGAGTAGTGTGCAGCATCTCTAGTATGCAATATGCTGCTGCACATCCCGGGACCTTGGGTCTGCCTTTGCTTCTCAGGCCCCCCGGCGAGTCAATGCGTGGCGCCAGAGGACAACGTTATCAATGTGGACGATGACGAACAAGACGAGGAGGAAGACGAGAGGGACGAGGGTGGTGAAGGGGAGGAGGGGCAGGAGGAAGAGGACGGTGAGGGGGAGAGGCGCTTCTGCCTCGGGCAGGAGCACGACAGCAGGGCTGTCAGGGAGCGGGAGGGGAGTGAGTGGCCACCGGACTTCTAAAGCAACCGCAGTGGGGCAGTGGAGCCCGCGCACATAAACAAATACAAAGATGTTCCGCATGTTTATGTTGTGCTCTTGTTTCATGTGCAGGGTATGGATTACAGGAAGGGATGAGCCAATATTATTATTCAGATGCAAGCGCAAACAGCGGGGAAAAAAAAAACACGGCACAGCGGAAAAATCATTTCAGTTGAATGAAGGTCCCAAAAATAAACATTTGAATGAAGGTCCCAAAATTAAACATTTGAATGAAGGTCCCATAAATAAACAAGGATTGGGAACATCCAAAAATAAACAGCATGGGATTTGTTTTGTACCAAAGTTAAAGGCATACAGACATATCTAAACATGTAGTAGAGAATTATACAGACCTCAATGGTACCAGCCACATGGAACAAAGTTGTGTCCTATGAACCTGCAATGAAAGGAATGGGTATAAGGAGGCAAGCAGCTGCAGAATGATCATTTTTGCAAACAATTTGTTTAAAAAAACGGTAAAAAAACAACAAATTTTCACCAAAATACACAAGTTACTAGTCACTAGTCAAATGGCCTTTGGATAGTGTTTAATTAGAGCTTGCAGCCGCTTGCGTACCTTTCCCAGCAGGTGGCACGCTGTCCAGGACGCCAATGACAGGCGTCAGCTCTGGGAACGCAGCGCGCACAAATTTCTGCATCTCCATTATCTGCCTCAGGCCCCTTGGAGTTTAGCACAGGGGGGGGGGGTGACAAAGGCCAGCACAAGACCAGCGTGAGTCCGGGGCTCGCATTCACGAGCACTTTGTGCAGTCGGTCCATGGAGGAAACCTGATTTGTGCATGTTCAGGGGGGCAGGGATGCAGGGGCTGAACCATAGTTACGCAGCCCTCGAAGTAAAGTAGGTTCAGCACATACAGCATCCCCTGCACCCCCCCCCCCCTCACTCACTCATCACTCTCTCCATCTCTCCGATAGTCTCCTTTTTCATTAAGGCAGTCAGGCCCGCCCACCCACCCATTCGTCTACGTCCCGCAGCGACGCGGGGAGTCAGGACCATCACAGTCCATGGAGGAAACCTGATTTGTGCATGTTCAGGGGGGCAGGGATGCAGGGGCTGAACGACTGCGAAGGCTAAATTTGACCAAATGAAGGTGGTCTATAAAACGGCTATCACGCCTGTTGATTCCCCTTTCGTTTTTGAAGAACATTATTTGTAACAAAACAGCATTTCCTTCCATGTTTGCATGTTTTCCTGCGGTGTTGCATTGCGTTGGCACCGAGGGATATAGTTGTTGAGCATGCCTTTTCTCAGCTCTTGCACATTGCAACAGTCCACTTTTCTTCAATGCATTCACCACCACAGCCATGTCACAAAATAGTAGCCTAAGCCGCCACCTGAGGGCCTTCTTGCGCATGGCGCACACAAAACCTGTTCTTGGGTTGAGTTTACCAAAACCAAACTCAAAACCGCTGCCCACAATCTGAAGCGAGAAGGGTTGTGCCTCTTCCCCTCTCAGCTTAGTCAACAAACACGAAAATTCAGAGAATGTTGCACGTCTATCACGAGGGATTCACCACCCACGATGTAGCAACGTGCACAACATTATTCCCTCTCAGACAACGCCAACAGTAACCGACAACAACCTTACAGAAATCAGTATCCATCTTGTGCTGAGAAATAGACAGAAAAATACCAGTGATTGGGAGAAAGGCTTTCATTTTGAAGTCAAGAAATCCTTTTAGAACTTGGCACAACTCTCAATTACAGCTCTTTGCCAAAGAGCTACCGGTTTGGGGATGGACATATCTAAAGAGTGTGTCACCCCAAGTATGTCTGATCTTGATCTATTTCCCCTGCGTGTTTGCCTTTGCATCTCCCAATAATACTCTCTTTTGAGTTGTATCAATCCAGTTGCCCTTGACCTCAGGTCAAAACATTGTTTGACCAAGACCGCGCGCCTCGTTTAACGAGGCGCGCGGGGGGGGGGGGGGTTTGGCGCTAACGAGGCACACGGGGGGGGGGGGGGAGTTTGGCGCTAACGAGGCACAGGGGGGGGGGTTTGGCGCTAGCTAGGCACACGGGGGGGGGGGGGTTTGGCGCTAACGAGGCGCGGGGGGGGGGGGGGGAGGGTTGCGAACGAGGCGCGCGGGGGGGGTTTGGCGCTAACGAGGCACGCGGGGGGGGGGGTTTGGCGCGCTAACGAGGCGCACGGGGGGGGGGGGTTGCCGCTAACGAGGCGCGGGGGGGGGGGGGGTTGGCGCTAACGAGGCACACGGGGGGGGGGGGGAGTTTGGCGCTAACGAGGCGCACGGGGGGGGGGTTTGGCGCTAACGAGGCACACGGGGGGGGGGAGTTTGGCGCTAACGAGGCACACGGGGGGGAGTTTGGCGCTAACGAGGCGCGGGGGGGGGGGGGAGGGTCGCGAACGAGGCGCGCGGGGGGGGTTTGGCGCTAACGAGGCACGCGGGGGGGGGATTGGCGCGCTAACGAGGCACGCGGGGGGGGGGGGGTTTGGCGCGCTAACGAGGCGCACGGGGGGGGGGGTTGGCGCTAACGAGGCGCGCGGGGTGGGGGGTTGGCGCTAACGAGGCGCACGCCGAGCCCAATTTGCGCCTCGTATAACGAGGCGTGCAGTTTCAGCCAAACACTCGGTCAAAAATCGTTTTTTCATAATGATCTCAAAACTCCAAGGTCGGATCAAAATTCCAGGCTCTCAAAGAGCCGGAGAAACAAAGGCCAGTATATGGATGCGAAAGCCGCATTTTGAGGCGTACCAACTTTGGCCTTTGGGAGGGATAGTGGGGGATGTCGCAAAGTCGATCGAACTGCGGTGCGTATGATTGGATCCGCATGCCAAATTGCTTGTTCCGGAGTTGATCTTCTAATTTTTTAACCATGAATTGAACCAGTGGAGTTCTTCATACGTTGGTGACCCATGAATGAGAGAAGTCTAGTACAAGGATAGACGGGCATGCCCTTGATGGATACGATATTCCTTTGCGGCTCTTGGAGATCTTGCAGGAATGCCAGCATGCCATCGTCGTGTTTCTACCATCACAGAGCAATGCTTTAGCCCCCAGACTGCACCCATTGTCATGTGGTTGTTCATTGGACGGCACCCTTTTGCTGGTTGAGGGGCGTGATGGCGCCATCGAGTTCATGTCTTCGCAAGGCCGCAAGTTGCGATTGTGCGCCACGGCGTTGTTGGGGCCCGTTGCCAGAGATGTGGATAGTCTGTGCGAGGCATGCGTTGGATTGTCTATGCGCCTTTGACCACACCCGCCCAGTTCGCTGTGGTCTCAGCTTCGCCTCGCCTACGAACAGTGATTGGTGCTCCATAGGGCGAATGGGGCGGTGTCATGAGTGTGAGCATAGCCTGTCGAACATGCCAAACCCCCCTCGCGCAAGCGATCCCGATGTCCAAACAATACGGGTTGTTGTTTCTGTCAACGTTTGCATTGTTTTGGGGTTGTATCAATGAAAGATGTCGCCCCGGGGGGGGGGGGGATCCGCGGGTCCTCGTACACCATCTACCCCCCCCCCCCCAGGGGCCTCCAGCCCACAGTTAGTTGCTAAAGGTGCCGCCCTCAGGAGTCCGAAGGCGCCCGACGCCCCGTGGGCACCAAAGACGCCCAAAGGAAATTTTTTCCACTTTGCACTCCAACACTATCCTTCACAACCCTAACCCTATCGCCCACCCCAAAGCTGAGGCTAGTCCTAACCCTACCCCTACCCCTACCCTGAGACCTAATCAAGACTGAATATTGGGACCGAGCTGGTGGGGGAGGGAACATCAGCTATGACTAGTGAGGAACATCAAGAATGATTCACACATTGATGGCTCTTGACAAAGTGAAATCAGCTTGCAAGTGAACCCCATCACCACGAGGCCCACTTTCAAGGCTTTTTGGACTTCTGAGGGGCCAAAATGCCCCAAAATGGGCTCAAAATGGGCTCATTTCACCCGTTTGTGCACCCCAAATGGTCTAGGATGAGGTTTGGAAAAACGCGTTTTTGACCCATTTTTGACCCATTTTTGGTCCCAAAACAGCCCATTTTCAAGGCATTTTGGGATTTCCGGAGGACCAAAATGGGCCACCACAAGCTCAAAACGGTCCAAAAACACTTGTTTTAGCGTCGCACATGGTCTAGGATCATTTTTGAGAAAAGTCATCTTTTTGCCCCTACTGGACCCTGTTGACCCATTTGGGCACCCACCTGTTTGGGCTTGAGCTTGCAGCTTGCCGCAGCCTAGTGGGCCTAAGTATTGGGGTCTAGGCGTCCGTTTGGGCAATTCTGAGGGGTGGAAACCACAAAAAGTGGGGGGTTGCGGGTGGAGCAGGTGCCCTCGGAATCGCATTTTGCGCCATGTAGCCAAAGATATGGCCTATTCTTGGTTTGTGGCTGTCGGCATTTGGAGCTTCTGGGGGCCTTTTTGGGCCGTTTCTAGGACATATCATGGAGCTAGAGGGGCGCAAAGAGCTCGTTGACACAGGGAAGTCAAGCTGCACGTGTAGTGTACCCACCGTTTCCCTTCCTTTGGCCGTTTTGAATGTGTTCCAGGGCTTTTTTGGCCCAAAAATGGCTGTTTTTGGCCCTAAACTGCAGTTTTTGAAACTGAGGTCCGCCACTTGCGAATCCTGTTCCCGGCCGCCACCGTTGAGTTTCTTGCTCAAACTTTGTGTGATTGTACTTCACACCCATAGGTATCATCCACCAAAATTTCAGCCGAATCCGAAGCACCACGACGGAGTTCTGATTTTTGCCCATTTCGCGCGTGCTGCTACTTGCTTGCTGCTTGCTTGCTGCTGCTACTGCTAAACCTGGTAGGTCCACCCTAGACACTAAAAAGGGTTATAAAACCAAGACTGGTTCCACCAGCTCGGTCACCCTAACCCTAGCCCGAGCCCCTAACCCTAACCCTAGCTCTAACCCTAACCAGGATTGAATATTGGGGCTGAGCTGGTGGGGAAAGGAACATGGTCTAGGAGACTTCAGCGACACCACAAATGTGGAAAGTGGATGAGAGCAGCTCAAATGGGGCTCAAAATGAGCTGTATTCATCCGTTTGGGCACCACAACTGAACTAGGATCATTTTTGGAAAACCATGGTTTTGACCCATTTTGAGCCATTTGTGGTCCCAAATTGGCCCATTTTCAAGGCCCTTTCGGCCCCACCTCTTTGGGCTACCTCTTGCACCTTGCCGCAGCCCACCAAGCCTAGGTATGGGGGTCTAGGCGCCGGTTAGGGCAATTTTGAGGGGGTGGAAACCACCAAAAATGGGGTTGCGGGTGGATTAGGTGCGCTCAAAATAGCGTTTGAGCCATGTACCCCAAGATATGGTCTGTTTTTGGTTTGGGGCTGTCGGCAGCCAATGTGCACAAATTTTGGGGCTTTCAGGGGGCCTTTTGGGGGCGGTACACGGACATATTGTGGAGGTAGAGGGCCCTAGAGGGCCCTTCAGCACGGGGAAGTCTAGCTGCATGTGTAGAGTAGCCACTATTTCCTTTCATTTGGCCGATTTCAGCAGGTTCTAGGGCGGTTTTGGGCAAAAAAGGCTGATTTTGGCCCTAAATTGCAGATTTTGAAATGGAGGTCCGGCACTTACGACGCCCGTTCCCGGCCACCACCATTGAGTTTATGGCTCATACTTTGTGAGGTTGTCCCTCACACCCATAGGTAGCATCCACCAAAATTTTGGCCGAATCCGAAGCACCACGGCGGAGCTGTGATTTTTCCCCATTTCGCGTGTGACTGCTGCTTGCTGCTTGCTGCTTGCTGCTTGCTGCTTGCTGCTTGCTGCTTGGTTGCCAAACCTGTTAGGTCCACCCTAGACACTAAAGAGGGTTAAGAAACCAAGACTGGTTCCACCAGCTCGGTGAACAGACCATATCTTGGGGTACGTGGCTCAAAACGCTATTTTGAGCGCACCTAATCCACCCGCAACCACCCACTTTTAGTGGTTTCCACCCCCTCAAAATTGCCCTAACCGACGCCTAGACCCCCATACCTAGGCTTGGTGGGCTGCGGCAAGGTGCAAGAGGTAGCCCAAAGAGGTGGGTGCCAAAATGGGTCAACAAGGTCCAGCGGGTGCAAAAAAAAGGAATTTTTTCAAAAATGATCCTAGACCACATGGAATGCCAAAACAAGTGTTTTTGGCGCGTTTTGAGCTCGTGGTGGCCCGTTTTGGCCCTCCGAAAATCCCCAAATGCCTTGAAAATGGGCTGTTTTGGGACACAAAATGGGTCCAAAATGTGTTTTTCCAAAAATGATCCTAGACCATTTGGGGTGCACAAACAAGTGAAATGAGCCCATTTTGAGCCCATTGCAAGCCATTTTGGCCCCTTCAAAATCACAAAATGCCTTGAAAATGGGCTGTTTCGGGACAAAAAATCATTCAAAAATGGGTCAAAAATGTGTTTTTCCAAAGATACTTTTGGACTATTTGGGGTGCACAAACAAGTGAAATGGGCCCATTTTGAGCCCATGTTGAGCAATTTTGGCCCCTCGCCAAAATGGGTCAACAAGGTCCAGCAGGTGCAAAAAAAAAAAAGAATTTTTTCAAAAATGATCCTAGACCACATGGAATGCCAAAACAAGTGTTTTTGGCGCGTTTTGAGCTCGTGGTGGCCCGTTTTGGCCCTCCGAAAATCCCCAAATGCCTTGAAAATGGGCTGTTTTGGGACACAAAGTGGGTCCAAAATGTGTTTTTCCAAAAATGATCCTAGACCATTTGGGGTGCACAAACAAGTGAAATGAGCCCATTTTGAGCCCATTGCAAGCCATTTTGGCCCCTTCAAAATCACAAAATGCCTTGAAAATGGGCCGTTTTGGGACACAAAATGGATCAAAAATGTGTTTTTCCAAAGATACTTTTGGACTATTTGGGGTGCACAAACAAGTGAAATGAGCCCATTTTGAGCCCATGTTGAGCAATTTTGGTCCCTCTCAAGGCCGAAAGGGCCTTGAAAATGGGCCAATTTGGGACCACAAATGGCTCAAAAATGGGTCAAAACCATGGTTTTCCAAAAATGATCCTAGTTCAGTTGTGGTGCCCAAACGGATGAATACAGCTCATTTTGAGCCCCATTTGAGCTGCTCTCATCCACTTTCCAGTGCGTACCTCATTTGTGGTGTCGCTGAAGTCTCCTAGACCATGTTCCTTTCCCCACCAGCTCAGCCCCAATATTCAATCCTGGTTAGGGTGATGGTATGGTTAGAGGGAGGGCAAGGGGAGGTAAGGGGAGCCTGTGATTGACCAACGCTTGGCCTTGGGGGCATGTACTCCCCCCCCACCCCAAATCGCCCCACCTGGACCCCCCCCCCCCCAACCAACCCTCCTGGACCCCCCCCCCCCCGAAAAGCCCCTTCTAGACCCCCCCCCATCGCCTCTCCCAGAACCACCCCCCCCCTCCCAGAACCCCCCTCCCCCCAGGGGCCTCCGGCCAATGGTTAGTTGGGGGGGTAGTTGGCGTCCAGCCCCCCCCCCCCCGCCCCCAGGGATGTGCCGTTCTGTGCTGTGCGACACCTGTGAATTGAGTTGCACGATGGTCACGATGTGTATCAGAGGAGAGGCTGATGGGTTATGATGGCGTGTGCAGAATGTTTTAACCCCTGGTTCAGCAAAGTACATTATATCTTCCCTCGAGGCTGGCTGGTCTTTGTCCTACGGTTGTGCGCAAACAACACCCTTGTCCAAGAGACATGTCGGTGTTGTTTCCCTCAACATCTGGGCACCACTGCGAAGGTGGATGGGATGGGGGGCTGCATCACTTTGTCGTGCAAGTAGGTCACAGGGGGAGCACTGGAAGCGGTGTGCGCACGGTGCAGAAGGTTAAGCACGGAGGACGCAACTATTACTGTCAACGCTTTAGGGCAGTGCCCCCTGTGCTGGCCTTTTGCACCACCATTTGAAACGACCAGAGCCAATGGGGATTAGAACACGTTATGCAGCCACGTTGTTCCTCCAGAGACCTGGTCGGCGCTCTTTTCATGCACGGGGTAGATGGAGTTGCCTCCCCTGGAAATAGTCCAATCAGCCCGCGCAGGGCAAGCACCCCTCCATGGCAGAAGATTCTCCGTGACCCTAAAGGCGAAACCAGCCTTTGCATTCCCTGCTCCCGGTTTTTCTTAGTGTGTGCTAACCTACCGGAGGGTATTTCAGAATTTCTGGGTGGGTGGTTGCCCCCCTTCCCCCTCCCGCCCCTCCCTCCCATGGGGACAGGACATTTTGGGGGTGGGTGGGTTGGTGCCGAAGGCATTGGAAGGAAAAATTGCCTGTTTCTGATTTTGGCTGAGTGGGTGGCATGGTGGGTGGGTGAGTGGGGTTAGGTCCAATGCCACCCCCACGTGGGGGTGGGACATTTCTGGGTCCCTGGGTCCTCCAAAAATCTGGGTGGGTGGGGTTCTCAAGTCACCTCCCACTCCGCGCTGGTGAACGAAATGCTGCACCCCTCAGTCACTGGTGGTTGGAAAAGCGGTTGGGAAGCAAGGTCTCGCGGTTTCAACCCGCGTGGTGGGCCGTCCAGGGGTGGATGGAGGCGGTTGGGGCGGAACAGGATGGCGCCTTGAAGGTGGGGATGCCCCCCCTCCCCCCCCAGGCCCCCAGGACGGGCCCCTGGGCCGTCCACCCTCAGGGTGCCACGGCGCTACAGGCCTGTGTAGACCCGTTGTCCCCCAGCGGTTCAGCGTTGGGCGCCAGGGCACACAGCCCCAGTGAGAGCCAAACGTGGAGCGACCAGGTGTGCCAACATCCCCCCCCCCCCCCGCCCCATAGCCCTCCCCAGGAGGCCGTTTCACGTGGCGAGCAAGCATGCTCTGGCATCCCATACCCCCGCATTTCCCCCCATTTCCCCCCATTTCCCCTCATTTCCCCCCCGTTTTCCCCCATTTTCCCCCGTTTTCCCCCATTTTCCCCCGTTTTCCCCCATTTCCCCCATTTTCCCCATTTTTCCGTGGCCCAAAAAAGACTTGGAGACTCCGGGGTGGGAGACTTCCAAGGCCTGTGGGGCGATTTTTGTCTAAGGGAGAGAGCCGGTGCAAAGGTGGAGGGGCCACGCCAAGCTTTGGTGGCAGGAGCTAACCTTCGTGTTGTGGGGGTCTCATCGGAGCCTTGGGAGGGGACGTGGTGACCCAGAGAGCCCGGGAAACATTTGATAGCCGTATCAGAGCGGCGGTGACCTCAAGGCAGCTGGTCTGGTTTGGCCTGGGAGAGTGGCAAGGCACAACTTTTTGTGATTGCGGTACAATTGAGAAGTGTTGAACTGAGTGGGTCTGGCATGAGGTCAGGATCATGCGGGTCATTTTCACAACCTGACATCATGGCCCCAGCCCTCCCCAGGCCCACAGACACACAGACGCGGCGGTATCTCCCGCTGGCTCACGCCAGGGGGGGTCTGGGGGCTGTCATCAATACGGCAGGGCCTTGAGACCGGGCATTGAGGTCGGTCGGTACCGGTCGTGTGCGCTGGAGGGACGGGCCGCGACCGTGGGAACCTGGACAACCAATAGAGGCCATGTCCCAGCCCAGGCCCTTCAGGCGCATGCCTGTCTGACCCCCCTGCCTGCCTCAGCAGCCCCCATTCTCTTTGCCACAACACATCAAATCCATCGGATGGATGTGGATTGCGGCCCAACGCCCCCTCTCCCGCGCAGGTGTTGCTTCGCTGGTGCCCGTCGCCGCGGCTGTTATCGCTTGCGGAGCTGCAGCACTTCCGTCAGCACACCGACACGGACTTTCCTGCGAATTGTGCCTTGGTGCTGCAAGTGTGCACGGACCTCCAGCTCCGTCAGAGTGGTTTGTACCCCCGTGTCACCTCCACAACGTCAGATGTCGGGGCAGGGGATGGCTGCGCGATTGCGGTAATCGTTTGGTTGGAGACTGGGGCGCCTCACGGGGGGCTGGACACGTGTAGGGCCAAGCCCTACCCCCCGCCTCCAGACCCCCCAACGTACGCCAATGGGAACAGCATTTTTGCCAATGGGGGAACGCGCGCGGGGCATCGTGCCATACAGCGTTGACCGGGAGTGGGGCAATGCATAGTAATTCCTTTTCTGGCCTACAGTACTCGCCGACTGTATCCGAAGCTGCATGTGCAAAGCAAGGAAAGGAATTGTACCCCCCCGGAGTTGTGGAGATTCCTGATCCGCAGAATGAAACGGGGCATTCAAAAATGCCCCCAAAACCGGAATAGCAATGGCCCCACCCCCTACCCCCTCTGTCCCTGTTCCCGGCGCGGGGGATCTGGTCCGGAACTGAACCGCACCCCCCCCAAATGGGACTACTGAGTGCCACACTTGAAGGTGCCTGAACATCAATGAGAAAGGAGCGGTGCCAGTTCTGGTGTCGCCATCCGCCTGGCCCCCCCCCGCCTGCTCAGCCATGCCCTGCTCCACCCCGCCCCGCACTGCCCTGCCTTTGCCTGCCCCGCCTTGCCGCAACCCCACGGCCCATGCGCCCCTCCCCATCGTGCTGGACTTCCTCAGCCTGTGGGGAATGGAGGCGGCTGTACCAACAGTCAGGCCAAGCGGCCCATTTCAGGCCGTGCGATCACTGTGCTGGCAGCAAGGCAGGCTGGCATTCAGGCCGGCGGGGACCGAGGAGAGCGGGGTAGGGCATGACAGGGCGGGGCAGGGCAGGTGTGTGCTTGAATGGAAAAGTGGGAGCAAGGAGCCCCTCCCCCCCTCCCCCTCCCAAGGCAAAAGGACTGAAATCAACCAAAAAGAGGCAAACAATCCGACCAACACCAACGGTACACCTGCAGCAGACCTCACTGCTCCACCTCAGACCTTTGGCCCCCCTCCGCCGCGCTAGTGTCGACGTTTGCCCTGTGACGGGGGCCTCCGGTTGTGGAACAAGCAGCCCCCCCGACCGAAGCTCCTGGCCCACTGCTTTGCCAAACAATGTCCGGCTTGTGGATGCTCCATCCGCACTGCCCGTCTGGCTTGAACCTGATGCTTGTAGACCCCCCGTCCAACCGACGCTCCCCCGAGTCTAACCCCCCTAACCCCCCCCCCCCCCAAGTCCCCCCCGACAAAGTGATACGGCCCCTACGGCGGGTGCGTCACCTGTGACAGACTGGCCCACCCCTTGTGGCAGTGCAGTTTCCCTGCATTTGCTTTGGGATCCCCTGCCATGCCACAGCAGAACTGCAAGACCTCGCAGACGCCACCCGCGGGTGTCTCTACGTACGCGACGGCACGGGCGCTCTGCCGTGCTTCTTGGCGTACCCCGGGGTCGACCAGAATCCACCGTCTTTGCCCCCCCTCGTCCAATTGCTTGCGAGAGTTTCCCTGCCGCAAGTGCTGTGGCTCAAGAAATGGAGGTGTGCCTCGCAATGCAGTGCACAGCTGTGCTTCTGTTGCCTGACCAGTCCTTTGTGGCCTCCTTGAGGCAGGCCAATTGTGTTTACCGTGGGGGGGAGGCGTTCGTGGGGACCTTTTCGCCGTTTGGAAAGGTCGCGAACACTTCCCCGTGTGGCATGTTGCCTTTGGGCCACGGACCCTTGACATGTGCGAGCCGCCGCTTGGCGGTGAATTCAAAGCCACGAGAGGCGCCGTGCCCCGTGCTGCGGAGTCGTCGCCGGCAGGGAAGTGGGGCTTCGGACGCTGTTGTGGGAACAGGGAATGGCAGAGTGTCATGCTCCTCCCACTGCACGGGGTCGGCGGTGTGCAGTGCCCGCGGTTGCTTTCTCCGTCGCGGTGTGCCCGTTTGTTGGGTCATGCGTAAACCAACGAGATTTTTATTCCGCATTAAAGACCCCCCGTAGAGGGGGTGGCATGCCGGGCTCAGGGATGCATTGGAACGGCTGACGACCAGAGGAGGAGGGGGGGTACCCTCCCCTGGACCCCCTCCCCCCCCCCCCCGGACCCACATTTCATAGTCAGAAAAAATGATATGGGCCATTTTTGCTACACAAATTTTTGGGTTCCAGACCTCCTCCCCCCCCCCCCTCCTCTCTTCTAATAGGGTGGCTTCGGGATGGGCAGGGCAGAGGTGCCTCCCCACCCCTCGGCGATCAGGGGCAGCAGGGTGCTGCAGGGCGGGGTCCGGGGCAGCAGGCTGCTGCAGATTTTTCTGTGGTGCAGGCACAGGGGCAGCCGGCGGCTGCTGCCTTGGGTCAGGGGTGTCAGGGACAGGGCCAGGGTCAGGGACAGGGCGGTTCCGCTCCCCCCCCGGCTCGGCGCAGCCCCCCCCCCTCCCTCCGTGGGCGGGCAGGGCGGGCGCAGGAGCGCGGCAGTGCGACACGGGGAGGCAGGGCAGCGCGTGGGGCAGACCGCCAGGGGCGCCCCGCGCAGCGCAGGGATGCGGCAGCCCGCCTGCCGCCCCGCGGGGGGGGGCTCTTGAGCCTGGGCTTCACCCGGCAAGTGCAGTCATCGGGAGGGGGGGGCGCCCAACCCCCCGCAGCCGCACCTGCATCTGCGGGCGCGGATGGGGGCGCGCACAGCCCGAGATCTGGGCAGGGACGCTCCTCAGAGGATCCCACATAGGACAGAGGCCCAGGTCCTTCCGTCGCGCCGCGATACGCTGGGGGGGGCGGGGGGGGTAAGGGCCTTATATATCTGTATGCAGCTGTATATAGATGAGCTCTCACCCGCTAACCTCTGCACCCCTCAATCGCACTAGCGTCCAGGACTTGAAAAGGCGAATGCCTCCTCTCTTCTAATACATCCCTGGCCGGGCTGATGGGCCCCCCTTGACATGCTCCTGTCCGTTGGTGCCTCTCCTCTCAGTGGGCTCAGACAAGTTTCCGCCTCTGCTGTCGGTGACAGGGACCGCGGGCTGCTGGTTTGAGGACGGGAAGGTGATCCTGGTTTGGATTGTCACGTCACAGGCTCGCGAGCACTGCGGTATCTCCGGCGCGGAAGTGCCTCAAATACATTGAGATCACTGCGGCGGAGTGTCTCTTGCCCCCGCAGCCCCTGCGGAGGATTGTGACCATCAATTCAGGTGTTGCCATCGCTCATGCTGACCTCCGGAGGTTGCGGCTGTAGCCTCAGCTCAGTGCTCGTTGCCGTCCTCACTGCCGGTCAGCATTTGAATGTGTCACGAGAGCATCTCAAGTGCTGATGTTTAGATATCCCAATGGCCGCACGTCGTTTTATCAACACACGGAGAATTGCACATATGACGGCGCCACACACACGCCTATGCAACGATAAAGATGGTGTAGGAAGGAGCTGGAGACAGGCAAAATAAAACACGTGGCGTGTATGTGACATATGATGAATATGTGACCGTCATTACGGACTTGACCACAAACTGCTTCCTAACACCCGCCACTGTGGCGGCCCTTGAGAGGCTGGTGTGGAGGCCTGTTTTCGGGTTGCATATGTTCTCAAAGCGTGGTGCACACGTGACGCCAGCTGATTTCCACCGCTCAAAGGCCCTGTGCCGAAAACGTGGCCAGAATGCCCCTGTTTCTCACACACAAGCACCTGAGCTATGCAATCCATCGCCTGCGGTTTTGCTTGCGGGTCAGCCTCACATCATCAGTAGTATGACCGCATGTGGCGGTGCTTCCATTGCATCATTTGGGGAGCAGGTGATGCGGCGTCCGCGGCGCAAATCTCAGGGCCAACGGGGGCAGGCATACCTGTGCTCTGTGCCTGTTGTTTTAAATGCCCCTTTAGTTTTTGTGCGGCGCAAGTACTCCCCCAATGTCATCAGTGGGTCCGTTCCATGCAGTTGGCCGGACGGCTATTGGTCTGGGTGTCGCAGGTGGAACTGCGGTCGCGGTGGTTCTTCCTCGGCGCGGGGCCACATTCTTGTGGTTGCAAATGCAGTCCAACATTCGCAGTCGTGTTTGCAGCGACACGGCCAACCCTCTTTGAATCTGGCACGAAACGGGCTTTCGGGAACATCTTTCCGTGCCCCACATGTGGGTCGGGCGGGCCGTAGGCCCGCCGGTGGCAACTTAGGGGGGGGGTGGGGGGGCAAAGAGTGTGATTGCATGGCACTTTGTTGTCATCAGTCGTTGCCTCTCCTCTTCTTTGCGTCCCGTGTGGCACGTGCACAAGGCATTGATTCCGTGGTGCTCGTTTCTCCAGTTCCCGGGATTCAGTCGGCCCGCTGCTCCGGCGTTCTCGTCCACGTGGTGGGCGTTGTGCTGGCCGTTCAGGCAGTGTGTCCACCACCTCGGCGCAATGACGGGGCAATGCTGCTCTGCGACGACGGCATTCAGGTGGTCTTGGCGTGTGTGTGTGTGGGGGGGGGAGGGCGTGATCGGGCTGAGTGTTGCCGCTGCATACACCTGATACGGGGAGTGTATGACTGTCTGTTGATCTGGGGGCGATGGGTTCTTAAGACTTGGTCCCAATTACTTCGGGAACGCTAATCCTGCGGCGCCTGCAGCGCGCAATTTGCAATTTTGGGAATTATCATGGAACAGGGGAAGTTATTTCGTTTGTGAACAGTATTTTTGAAAGGGGAGTGGCTATCGCAACATTTTTGTGTTTTGAGTATTGTGCCTCGCCGTCGTGCCCGTTTGATTTACTTCCCTCACCCAAAATGGAGAAAAATTGATGCGGTGCTAATAACCCCACGGCTCATTACCCTGACCCTGCGGCGCGCAGGAAGCTTTTTTTTTTGTCCAGGCGCTTCGAGCCCCGAGTGTGTGGGACTACATTTGGGCAGGGCCCTCGGTGTCCCTTGGGGGAGTTCTGGGACATGGTGCAGTCACAACACGCGGGACGTGGCATGGGGTTGCGTGCTCTCAGGCCTGAGCCGTGCTCAGACCCCTTTGCAGTGGGCTCGGAGGACAAAGGACGTGCTGTTGACATAGGCCGAGCACGGCTGCTGTGGGCCCTCCTGCCATTTTCTCGGTGTCTTTGGCATTGTTTGGATTTGCGTTCCTCTGCTGTTGGCCAAACCCGGGCCACGCGTTCAAGGACCGTTCCGGTGGCAGTCCTCGGGCCGGAGCTTACGGGTACGGGCGTACAAGGCAGCGCACGTCCGATGCACATGTACTGACCAGAGCATCTGTGGGCGACACCCGTGGGCACAAGCCCCCCCCCCCCCGCCGCCAAATTACGACCCCGGCTTTCTTTCTTTTTCTTTTGCGCTAGGCAGCGTCCAAACAGCCGCTCAACCACCGTCGGTTACCCTCCAACCGTCTTTGGTGAAGCTCCAACCGCCGTTGGCCACCGCCCAACCGCCGTTGATTACCGCCCGAATACAACCTGGTGCACGGCTGCCCATTCCCTCCACTCTTTTTGTTTAATGTTGAGGCAGTGCCCAGTCTCCCTCCGGTGACCAGACCTTCGTGAAGCGCGAAAACAGTTGTCTATTTGGGTCCCCTCTGAACCCAAAACAGTCGCACACCGCTCACTCCGACCACTCCATATACACATTCGACAGGAGCCAAGTTTTCTGGTGGAGGTCCGATCCCCTACACTGAATGCCAGACCTTTGCACATCCGCTTTGTGGACTGTCTGCACATGCGGCAGTTGCTGGTGGTCGGCTTTTCGTACGTGTTTCTGAATTTGTGGGAGGTATATGCCATCCCTCGGAGGTAAGGGGGCAGGCACAGGGGTGGGGGGGCTCAGGATGTTGGAGATGGAGGAGGATTGGTGGGTGGGGGCTGCTCGTAAGATGGAGGAAGGTGGCTATTGGGCCGGAGTAGGCACCTCAGACTCCACACTACAAAGTTTTCGCTATTGGTGAGGTGGCGCCCAGTAGGCTGCAGGGGGCCCGAGAGGATATACAATGGAGTCGCAGGATTTCAATCGAGGGGAAAAGTGGATGAAAAAACCATTTAAGGACGGGGGGTGCGAATCCTCCAAAAATGAGGGAAATGGGTTTTGGAAAAGGGGCTTTTCTGACCGAGGACATGCTTTGCGCCAGAAAACCAGCTTGTTTTGGCACTGGCAGTGATGGGAAATCGGGCCGCAAAGCGGCCTGGGCTTTTATTTTTTCTTGAAATTTCTTGCCCCCATGCATACCTCATACATACCTCATGCATATTTCATACATATCTCATACATATCTCATACATGGACATAGAGATAGATCAGTTATCATGCCATCTGTTGTGTTACCGGCCACAGCGACCGAGTGGGTGGTCCCCACACGCCGCCGTGCTGTGGGTCCTAGGGCTGCCTGAGATTGTCCACAGCTTGATGGAGGACCAGAGGACAGGGGATACCTGCCATCCAGGCTTTGAGGGCAGTGGCAACTGCAAAGCGTTAGCAGCATTAGCATCAGTGACAAGCACTGGCCCGTTACTTCACCGGGGGGGGGAAGGGGCAAGGCAGAGCATGGCAGCAGCATTGCAACAAGCAAGCTCAAGTCCTGGAGGTGGCACTGCAGCAATCAAGCAACAAACCCGAGGCACCGGCACAACACAAGGTTGATGGAGGTGCTGTAGATGCCTTATACATACCTCATACATACCGCACACATACCTCAAAATGGTCAGCACGTCATGGGGATCGTTTTGAGTCATATATGTTGGGGAACCCCCGGCCCCCCCACCCCTGAACCCTCCCCGACAGGCTCTGTCGGCGGCTGGGCAAGGCACAAGAGCCTTTTGACGTGGAGGGGGGTCCAGAAAGTGAGATCGAATGCCCCGTGTCCCCAAAATTTGCATTTTTCCCATGACAAAAAAGGGGACATGTCAGCAGAGCGTGTTTGTCCCTAGTCCGGGCTCTTTGAACCTGCACTGATACACGACCTAAACACGTCGCGTGCGTGCGTGCGTGCGTGCGTGCGGTAGGGATGTGTGGTAGTGGCTGCGGCTGGGCATTGCCTTTCGCACTTTGAGCGTCTTGGCTGCGCGGACCGGCCCGGGATTGCCTTGTGCTGGAACGGCCATATTTGTGGCCACAAGGGCATCTTATGCTCCCGTGGCGCGCACGTAGCCGCCCCTTCATTTGTGCCTTTGTTTTTGCGGGGCGCGTTCAAATTTGGTGGAAGTATCTGAAGTACGCGGCTACACTGAAGTCCGGGTGTGTGCATTCACTGCGCAAGTCCGTTGTTTGGGGATGGCGTAGCATTGCACTGTGAATGGAACGGGGCCTCACCAATCCACAATCCCTTCCGAACGGGGCCGGGTCGGCGCGATGAGTACGACGGCAGAGAAACGCCCATCGAGCCCGGAAAACCAACCGCCGACCACCCCACGCTAGACAGCGCGTCTGGGTCCATATGGGGATGGGGCCCGTAGGGTCAGGGCCTCACCCAACGACTTGTTTCCGGGGCGCCGCCTTTTGCACGTCTTTCCATCGCCATCCAATTCCCTCTGTCGCCGACTTCGGGGCTATCCATGACCTTCCCTCACGGTCTGTGTGCACGTGGCGCTGCACCGGACACCTCTTGAGCCGGTCTGCGGAGTCCGGGGCCGTAGGACGGCGTACGGCTCACTTACAACACGCCACGGCAGAGCGTGCGTGTGGCGGGGGAGGGCACACAATAAAGTAAAGACTCTCTCCTTCGAAGGCTTTGAATGGGTTTTGGTCACGGGAGATCGAATCAGATGCCCCCTTCCGGAATACCCCCCCCACCCCCAAACCCCGCCGCATCTCCCGCCCACCCGGACACCTCATGTAGTTCACCCTCGGCCCCCGCACGCCTGCCGTTGCACCGGGTTGCTGCAACACATGGCACAGATCGATGGCATTCTCGAGGGCTGTCCGCAGCTGGACACACGTGCTGTCCCCGTCACGATCGGCCAGGATACCGTGCTGCCCATGGCCGTGTGCATCACGCAGCTGTTGGAGCCGAACCCAGGTGCACCGCTACCATGTTGCGCAGTACAAAGGGTGGCTGTTGCAGCATCGTTGGTGTGGGCCTTGCCGGTCATTGACGGGGCGAGAGAGAGAGAGAGAGAGCGCGCGCGCGTGCGCGCGCGTGCGAGAGAAGGGGTGGGGGTCGGGTGGGGGCTGGGTGGAGGCAGGGAGGGCGGGATGGGATGGGACGGACTTACCAGGCATTGACTGCGCGACAGACCCAAGTGGGTCGTCCGGGAGCGGAGCAATCATCAACGCAGTCAAGCAGATTGGCTGCAGCATCCTTCAGCGGCACCCTTCAGCACCGCTTTGAGAGATCCGCCACCCCTGTCATGCTGAGGGACGAGGCGCGCGTGGGCGCTCGATATGGCTGGTGTGCATGCCCCGTCCAAATAGCACCTTCCACAAGGGGAGGGGTCCCCTGGTGGTGGTGGCACCCGAGCTATGGTCCCTTTGTGCTCATCCGACTCGGGGAGGCAGGAGGGGGACAGGGAGTGATCAGGGGAGAGATTGGGTGAGGGCGATGGAGAAGGGGAGGGGGGCGGCGTAGGTCGAAGTACGCTTGCCGTCCCGCCGGACCTGCAGAGCCGCAAGGCGCCCAAAGGAAACGGGGTTTGTTGTGCTGAGTGTGCGCGTCACACCCGTACCCCACACAACCCCCCCCCCGGGGGCGGCGCGGTCGGGGGGGTGCAGGAAAGGGAGAGAGGGAGGGAGGGGCCGGAGGAGGAATATTGAGGCCCGGTCAGGGGGCCCATCACCCGGTCACTACTTGAGACACGTGCCCAAGCGTTTGCCCATCCGTCGCACCGCCGTCATGGCTCCATTCCTCTGGGCAGTGTTTTCGCTTCTACAACATCAAGTCGACGGACAACACGGCGCAGCAGCGGCCAGCAGGGCCTCTGCATCGCCGATGACACCTCCTTCAGGTGTGCTCCGTCCCGCGTGCACAGTCTCATGCTACTGCCCGCGACACGCAGGTCCACAGACACACAGACCACTGTGTGCCAGAGTTTGAGCTAGCTCAACACCCTCATGCACTTGCTCACATGTGACCTTGAAAGCCTTAACAATGGGGACTAATGAGGGTGGGTACTTCAGTGTGAGCCAGCGATGTATGGCATGCAAGAGAGCGGAGCACATCACGTTGGTATTCTACGTGTTTGCCGATCACATGGAGATTGCATACTTCGTTTCGGGATATTCGGGGGCCCTTTGGAGGAGAGATGTGTTTTCATCTTCACTCTGGTCAGCCCCTCAAGGGCAGCCCTCGGACCGGCGGTGAGCCACCAACCGCCGGCAGCGAACCGCCAGACGCCGAGGGTGCTCCCGTAGCTCAGTGGTCAGAGGCATAGAATCGCAGGCGTCTCGCAACGCGTTGGATTCCCGGCCTCATACCCCATCGAATCACGCGCGGAGGAGGTCCTGAGCAGGGCCGTGTTCGAACCCGGAGGATCCGCCAACCCAACACTGGAGCAGGTAGCTCAGTAGCCGAGTCACCTCAGATTGAGGAATTTTGGTATCCGGTTCGAACCCTACTGCATGCCAATCATCCTCCACTACCGGAGTACATACATCTATCCCTCGCAAGCACAAGCATTCCACATCGACATCCGTCGCCCCACCCATTGTCGCCAAACGCCGGCGGTTGATGGCATTTCTTCATTAGGTACGGACTGCGGGTGACGGTTCATATGTTTTCTCTCTGCCAATAACGAACTTCAGATGGATGTGCTATTGGATGACTTGAGATTTTGATGTGTGTAGTGCCTGGTTGCCTGCTGCAATGGCAGTGTGCGCATTTTTTCGGTGAGGCGTACGTCAATGACGTTTGGTTTTTCGTCAAGGCCTCCCCTGACACAGACACACAGAACCACAGACCCGCAGGTCCCCACACCCACGGACATGCAGACACGGAGGCACAGACACGCAGACGCGCATGCACGCGGGCACACGTACACACAGGACCACCGCCGCACAGCCGCACAGGACCACAGACACGCAGTCACAGGCAGACCGACACGCAGACCCCCACACCCCCACACCCCACACCAACAGACCTGCAGACACAGAAACACACACACACATACACACAGACACACAGACATACCATCATGCACCTCGTGCTTTTGGGATGTCGCGTCCCCTGAATATGAATGTGCCGATTGCAGAGATGTTGTCTACCCTTGCCAGGGCCTGTTTTGCTTCGTTGTCGTCTGCTACTACGTGTTGTCCTGCAGAATCGCAGACCGCGACGCCGCGCAGCAGTCCGCCATTTCTTACTCCCCAAACGCCACAACATCCGTCGCTGCCTGGCTTAGTGCACTACGCAGGTCGAGTGTTGTCCCTCTACGCCCGCCGTCCCAACGCCACGGATTGTTCTTGTTGTGATCACGCGCACCATCCTCTGCATGTGCCCTGTTTCCTTTAGCGGCCTGTCATGGCCTGCATCAGCAACTCACATCAGTCCTGATTCGGGTGGGTTGCGCGGTGTCCATTCAGCCCCCCTCTCCATCGCCTGCGCGCCACCGATGTGTGACACTCGGTGATCCGGCACCCCCTCGCCCTGCGTTACAATTCCCACATCATTTGTGGTGGTGAGCGCCCTCTAAATCTTCCCAGTCATGTGGGAATGGCTGAAAGTGAAGCACTGCCGGGACCGGCAGTGGAGGGGACGCCACAGGGGCAGCAGCAGCACCTGTGGGCAGAGGGACACTCTCACCAACCAACATACGGTTCCCCAGTTGTCTGGGGACACACAATGTAAAGGAGTTCCTCTCCAAAACTTGAATATTTGTGGACATCCGGATGTACCAACTGGCGCAGTTATAGCCTTTATGGAGCCCCTGCTCCCTCCCTCCACACTCTGCACTGAAGATTATTGCCGTGTGGATCCTTAATGTGTTGGTTCCACGACACTCCAACGACGGAGAAACAGAATCAGGGGACAATCACAGCGGCTTGATGGATCTTCGTGAGTAGCGAGAAGTCGGTTGATGCCACCAACTGCCAGGAGAGCAGCAAAGTCTGAGGGCTTTGTCTCGCTCGCTGCCCCCGTTATTTGGGCCAAGGAGTGCTGGAATTTTCTTATAAGTTGTTATTAGTCTCCACAGTCCAGGCTACATGGTCCATCAGGAGGCCATGCCATCATACAACGGGTGTCCCCTCGTCCCAGTGCATGTCATGGGCACCTCAGCGGCGGGCACTGCGGGTCATGCACCGGTCAAGTGAAGCCTGTGCAGCGGAAAGCCATGCAGAGGTACCGCACATGTGGGCAGCAATCAAGTCGCTCACGTCCCTGGTCAACACCGTTGTCAAGCGCAGTAGGCCCGCTGGCATTTCTTGGAGTGAGGGGTCAGGGCCCGGAAGACCGGACATTTGAGTCCGTCGTTGGGGGCTGTGGCGTTGGCTTCTTCTTGCAACAGAGCCCTCGCCTCCTGCCGTTTCCCAAGTCAGCCGCGTGCCCCCAGCCCTGGTCGGGCTGAGAGCGGCGGCGGGAGTAGCGGATTGCGGTGGGACGGAAGACCCCCCCCCCCCACGGCAGCAGGTCCCAGGCAAAGGAAGGCCTGGTCGAGCGCGAGTGCTTCAAGGCGGCTCGTCACTGGCATAGCGGCGGGCGGAGCAAATGCGTGTGGTGCAGGGGATGGTCTGCACCTCGGCAAGAACGTGTTTCCTTAATATGTTGGTGCCACGACCCGCCACCGATGGAGAAACACAAACGGTGGGCCAACATAGTGGCTTGGTGGATCTTCGTGACTGGCGACAAGTCGATTAGAGGCCGCCAACTGCCTGGAGAGCAGCAACATTTCAGGGGTTTGTCCCCAACCATCTGCGGCACAGGGAGGGGGGTGGATTGTTGTCTGCAATTGTCGCATCACGCCATCAAGGTGCCAACCGTGAGACGCAAAGTCATCCACTGATTCTAATGATAGTACTGCTCGTCTAGGGTTATGGGTACAGCAGGAAGACATCGGAGTCCTTTGAACACAAAAGAGGGATGGTGGGAAAAGGGGTGTGTGTGTGTGTGGAATGTCCTGTCTTCACAGGTCAAATTCAATGGCCTGGAGTGATGATGTTGGGCTTGTCAGGCATGCAGATTCTCTGCGTATGCGACGAGCCGAAACCGCAAATGATTGCAAAAGCGGTTACTGGTGGTTTGAACAGCAATCGAGGGCGAGAGGGGGGTGGGGGATGGGGGGGGGGTGGCGCCAGCTACGAAACGGGGTGCAGGTATTGCGTCGTGCTCCTACACACTGTCGTTCGCTTTTGGATTGCAGGCGTCGCGACCCTCGTAATCCCTGAATGCAATGCGCTTGTGCTCGACCACCGCTTCCACGTGCTGCTGGACCATTATCCGGTGGGTCCTGGGGCTTGCAGCTGGCGGCTGGGGGCCAGGCTATGCTTATACAACGTTCATTTAGTCTGGCTGAGGGGTCGGCACGTGGGATTTTGTTGCTGCGTCTACTCCGATGTCAAAGTTGTGGAGGTGTGTATTGCTCCAAGGCCCACCATCTTTGCAGCGACGTTATGTCACAGCACATAACATTTGACAGGGCACCGTTGTGGCATTGTTTTGCACGCGCGGCCTAAGTTTCGGCAGACGATATTCAGCTATTTGTGAGTGCACCTCTTTGAGGTGCCTTACTGAAGGCAATAGAATGTTTGGCTCCGGAATCGCGTGCTATGGCAGCTGAGGCACATGACTGCCGGCTTGGCGTTGCCTTGGGGTTGGCCTTGTCCTTTCTTCTCACCGGACATTAAAGGTGGAAGGGCGCACAGAGAGGGCTCGGCTGAGGTGCCTCCCGTGTTGCAATGGCATTTTGTGCATTTATGTATGAATTGTTGCCTTGACCATGTCTCTACCAACATCACATCTGCCTGGCATCGAGAGCTGGGATTTTGTCCGAAGGTCTCAAACAGGGTGACCCCACCCAAAGGCCGTCCGTGCACATGCAACTGGCTTTGCCAACACAAAAGGGGGGCAGACCCTTCTCCTCATGGCTGGTATCTGCGGGAGAATCCCCCCCCGATGCATTGCCACGTTCGCTCTGTAGATTAATTCGCTCTTTAGGGCCTTGTATGCTGTCTGACCACGGTGTCAGGGGTTACAGACTGGCTGACCACGTTGTCCAGGGCTGCAGACCCCACAAGTCCGCCATCCCGATTGCATGCTTGCAGGATAAGTGGAGGACGATGGAATACACTGGTCTGCCCCCTCCAGCCAGCCCCAACGCTGAGATGGAGAAAACGCGAAACGGACCTGGGACCTGCAAACGGTGCAGCTCCCTTGACCTAGCGAATGAGAGTCACAGCTCCTCCCCCGCCCCCCCACCCCCCCAAGTTCCCCCCGTTTCCGCCCTTTTCGGCCATTTTTCTTCGCTTTTGGCAACCAAACCCTGACTGGCGATGGCAACCATGGACGCCTGATTTTGGGATTAGGGGGAGTTCGCCCCTCCCATGTGCAAAATGCCTGGAAATGGAGTGATGGCCAACCCTTGGTATTGTGGGGACCTCGGGCCCTGTGTTACATTTACAATCACAAAGGCTGCAATTGTGAGCAGTGGGACAGACGTTCCGCTCTCACCCTCAAACCTGCATCCCCCCCCCACCCCCTTAACATATACATTCACCTGTCATGTGTATTTAATGTGCTTACCAAATGTTGGTTTCGTGCTGGTTGCCCGGTGTGCGTTTTATACCCCCCACTCCCCAAACACACACACCCCACAACCACACACAACCACACGCCTCCACGCAACACATCCAAGTGCGTCAAACCGGACGTATCAACCGGCAGACTCCACCTGTGGTGGTTCATCCCCTCCACTATGCACCCTTATCGTCAGCCCCTCCACACACATACACACCCACTCTCTCTCTCTCTCTTTCACCCTCTCTCCCTCTCTCTCCTGCTCTCTCCCCATCTCTCCCTCCCTCCCTCTCTCTCTCTCTCTCTCTCTCTCTCTCTCTCTCTCTCGCCCTCGCTCTCTCGCTCGCTCTCTCTCTCTCTCTCTCTCTCTCTCTCTCTCTCTCTCTCTCTCTCTCTCTCCCTCTCCCTCTCCCTCTCTCTCTGTCTGTCTGTCCGTCTGTCTGTCCCCCCTTGCCCTCCCCCGCTCCGTTCCTGTGGTCCGCAGCCAGTGCTTCCACTACTCCGCGCATTTTCGCTTCGACCTACAGTTTGCCTCCAGTACCGAAGGCCCAGATGTGGCATGGGGCTGGGCCGTTCCGGCCCCCCTCCCCACACACAACACGGCCTTCTATGCGTATGCGGTGGAGTGCTATTCGATGCTGCACAACAAGTTCTCGGCCTTACGCCACCACCCGGTCTGTCCACACCGCCCTGGACGCTGCCACTGCCCATCTTTTGCCGTGTGCTCTGTCCAGTGTGGGGTCGTGCGTTGGGACTGTGGGGCTGTACCACGAGAGAAAGGGGGCCCACCAATTGCGCTTGTCCGGCAGACGTAGGGCTAGAGGTAGAGTACAATTTTCACACCCGGTTTGAAGGTCTGGTACACTTTGGCAATTAGGCACCGTGACAGTTTCATGCATGTGATTTCGCATGCATTTCTTGTATTCTTCATCAGCAGGCTCAAGAAAAAAAGAAATGTGGGAAATGTGTTGCAGAGCGTTTCAACTTCCATCAGAAAAGAGGCTTTTCCAGGGCATTTCAATCTCAATCAGAAATGAGCGCAGCAGGAAAATGTTCAGGCAGCTTTCTGTCGTCTCTAATGTTTTGGGCAGAGAATGGACATGGTAGAGGAAAGAGCGTTTTTCAGGATTGGGACCAACACCCTTTGGGAGGCATATCGTGTTCGGATATTCCCCCGGTAGGTGCCCTCGGAGGTAGAGTTCATGCTGGGAACCCCGAGATATGGCCCCAGTTTGTCTTGGGGCTGCCGTGGTGTACGCAGTTTTTTTTGGCCTCACACCACCTTTACACCACCTTTACACCACCTCACACCACCTTTACACCACCTCACACCACCTTTACACCACCCTTACACCTCCTTTACGACACCTTTACACCAGCTCACACCACCTTTACACCACCTTTACACCAGCTCACACCACCTTTACACCACCTGTACACCACCCTTACACCACCTCACACCACCTCTACACCACCTCACACCACCTTTTCCACCACCTTTACACCACCTCACTGCCATTTTGGGCAGGTCGTTGAAGGGGCCTCTCGAAGGGGGTTGCTCCGCGGCTTGGGCTCTTCGCCCCATTTCCTTTGAAAAGATGGCCTGTCTTGGCGCCACTTTTGATGGACCAAAAATGGGTCGAGCCAGGCCTGGGGCGCGTCCGTGTGATGCTGTGGAGGCGTAGACGGTTCGTGCGTCCTCGCTGTGCCCCGCACTCTGTCTGCTGCGGCCCCTGTGTTGGGTCCCAGACGGTTTTGCCCCCCGGGCCTGTGAGACAGGCCCCCCGGCGTGGGGCGCAAGGCTTCCTTGTGCCTGTGGCGCAAAGCTCCTCCGGCCGAGGCAGAGGATGGGGGGTCTGGCGCGACCCTCTGGGGGCGGGGGCTTGGGCGATGGCGGGGCGGACAGTGGGTTGCGGTCAACGATCTCCCAAACCCCCGTCCCAAGGGACTTGCCTTCCGGTGGAGCGGGACGATGGGGACGTCAGTTGTAACCCGCGCAGAAGGAAAGCGGGGAAAATGTGTGGTCCATTTCCGCTCAGGCGCACCCAACCGAGGGCGTTTCTTTACCCCCATTTCTCTCGTTCTTGGTGGGCGCCGAAGGTGCGTTTTGAAAGGCTTTTTTTTTGTACAGTTTCGAAGCGCTGTTCAAGACCCCTCGGTCAGAAAGTGGCATTCAATGTCAGGGTTTCGATATTTCTAACAGAAATTTCTGGCTGCTTTAGGCTGCCCTAGGCCGCCACTGTGTGAGTACATCAGTGTCGAGGTTTCAGCTCCGATCCTGACACCCGCCAGAGCGGGCGCCCGGTGCTGTTGTGCTGGTGCACGTCAGCGTTTTGCGAGCAGACCCGCTGCTCTGCATTGGCCGGGAGGAGGCCCATGTGGACATGCGTACGAGGGGACATGCGTGTAAGCGGACCGTTCGGCATGTGCACAGGCGTCTCCAATGTCCAATTGGATCTGAAAGCGAGGGTCAATGCCACAATCTGTGTTTCTCCTACACAATTCCGGCCTTCTGTCTGCACAGTGCACTCCACAGATTGCTGCTGCCTGTGGCGAGTACTTGAATCTCTACAACTTCGCCACAGCCCCTGAGGATCAGGTGCCAGCAGGCACAGTGGCCTCGTTTCTGGAGCATGATCGCTGCTTTGCATACACGGATCCACCGGCAACCGTGCAAAGTTACGTGGATGACTTCGACGCTGCAAATGGCGCCGTGAATGTTTGGGGCCGATTCAAGGGCCCGATCGGTATGTTGCGTCCGTCCCTTGAGCGCAAGGTCAGCGGTCGCCGCTGGATTTCTGGTGCGGGAAGCAGCTCCTTTGGTGCGGAAAATGGCCAAACGAAGTTTTGGCGAAATCGCTCATTGGTGGCTCTTGTTTATGTGAAGCTTTTGTACCGCTCCTGTAAACATGACAGAGTCCCCAAAAAGGCCCAGGTCGGCTCTTTGGGGGGGGGGGGATCGGCATGCAGGGGACAGAGTACGGCTGTACGGTGGAACAGCCTGGTATCATCGGTGAAGATCACATGGGCACTGGAGGGAGGACTAGAGCTGGTAAGAGCTGGTGGCGTCAGGCATCGAGGCCACTGATGAAGGAGGCCTGAATCCCGCACCGGGATCGCAATCAAAAACATGCGGAACATAAAGAAGGACCGCAAGGGACCGCACAGATGCCGCTGTGAAGACGCAGCAAGACGTGCACATGGCATAGCAACAGGAAGGCCTGAGGCGCTAAGCGCAATGGGGCAGTGAGATGAGGCGGGGCGAGGGTGCAAGTGGGACCATGAGGACATCCGAGATATCCGATGTCCGGCGCAGCCTTTGACAATGTGATGGACGGAGAGGCAGGGTCAAGAGTGGGGTTGGGGGGGGGGGTAGATTGAGGGCAGATGGAGAGGCTGGTTGGAGAAGGGAAGAGGTCAGAAGAGAAGGAACCCCATACGAACGATGTGCTCCCCATCGTGCTCCAAAGAGGCAACACTTCATGGGGTGTTGTCCAATGCGTTGAGCGTCCTTCGCCTCTTCGTTAACGTCATCTTACGCCTGATTCGTCCAGATGAATCCTGCTAAGCCCTCCATGGCCATGGCTGGCCCTCCCTCCTACAGACGCACCCTGCACCTACCAAGAGGGTGCACGGTCTGATTCCTGTCGGTTAGCACTCTGCGCTGCCTCAGGCTCATGCTTGGGCTTCGTGGGTTCCGCCTCATGCTTTGGCCCCTCTCGTAAGTTTCAAACCCCGTCCCTTCTGAAGGGGGTGCCACATTTGGGATTTCACGGCGCACACAAACACTGCACACGGGGCGAGGAATAGCACCACATTCCAGAACTCCGGACACCGTTTTGTCTGAGGAGGGGGGCCCGGGGGCGTTCCTCGGTGGGGTCGAATCTTTGGTCAAGCAGGGCCACACGCGGTCACAGGGCCCCACACCTGATCACTGGCTGTGTCGCTGGAAGCCCCCATGCAATGGGGGCTTCGGAGGCGTTGGGGCCAGAAGAGCTGCAACGGGGGCTGTGCCAGTTGCCGCCGTCATATCACTGTGGTTGACGAGCGCACGTGCGCACACACACACACAAGCGGCTTGGAGGCAAACGCTGGCGGGCGCAACGGATCATCCGTTGGGGGCAGGCAGAAGCGGGTGGCAGGGCTAAATGTCGTCCCAAAGCAGAGGGGCGGAGGTGTGTGGTACCCCCCGAGAGCGGTGGTACTTGGGGATGTCGCGACGGTTTACGCATGGCAGGACACACAAGGACATGTCTGGCAGCCTTCCCCATGACCTCGCAGCCCCCCCCCCCCTGCGCATCAGCGTCCAGGACCTTCATAGGCACGTGCCCCTCCTTATACGGTGTACCCTTCCACACGCACACACACACACACACACACACACACACACACACACACACACACACACACACGCACGCACGCACGCACGCACGCACGAGCGCACGCACGAGCGCACGCACGCACGCACGCGCACGCGCGCGCGCACGCACACGCACACCCTCTGCGATCAGATGCGGCAGCGCCCCTTCCCTTCATCATCCCCCTGAAGGACCTCCTGCAGACCGCCTCCGACCTCTTCGCCTCCCTCCCCTGGCCCCACGTCCTCTCAGCCGCGGCCGTTCTGTGCCAGACCTCAGGGGACAGCGATGCCGACGAGGCCCCCGTGCCCCCCGCCGTCGTTGGCCTTCTGGAGGTCGACCCGCAAACGGGGCATTTGCTGTTGTCCGACGCCACGGCCCGTGTCCCGGTGCTCCTCACGGCGCCGTGCGACGCGCCGCAGCCCCCGCGATCGGGCACCGTCGCGTCGGGGGCGACTCCGGACGACAGAGCCCCGGACGCAGGGGAATGGGCCTCGGCTTGTGCCCCGCGGTTCGAGCCTGCGGCCGCGGACCAGCCCCTGTACAAATACTGCGAAGACCCCATGGCGCAGGTGTGTGTGTGCCCACGTTCGCATTGGGAGCCCCTCTGCGCTGGGCTGTCGCTGTGCTGTGCGTTTGTGTGCACCCCATCCACCACTTTGTGGGGCTGTACCACCGGAGGAAAATTTTAGATCAGGACAAAATTGATGTGGACAAATTTGAAAACCCCTCGTACCAAATATTTCCTTCGATTTTCAGGATGTGCCAAGCTGTGTGCACCGGACACGGGCTGCACGGGGGGGCATTCTGCGTGCTGAATGCGCAATATAGTCCAGAAATAGCAGTGACCATCCAGAACCCACCAGGAAATAACAGCAACCATCCAACAGGAAACAACAGCGATTTTTTCCCAAAGTTTCCCTTCATTTCTAAGGAATAAATTTTGGCCCCCCTAAAAGGAAACCCCTCAAAGTATGCCCCCGGTGGTATGCAACGCGGGATGGCGTGCAGAGGTGGGGGGGGGGGGGATAATGCGTGCGGGGCAACTGGTGTCCGGACAATTGTGTTCTGCAATTGGGCTGCACAATTTGTCCCCTGACCCATGCGCCATGACGGAGGCATTGATTGCGATTCTGTGCGTCCAGACATGGGGTTTGTCGCCCCCGCGCGCCCCTGCACATCTTGTCCCCCTTCCGACCCCTCCCTCCACGCTGGCGCGCCCCCATTCACAATATGCCCTCGCCACCCCCGCTACGGGGCGGCAGGGGGGTACCAGTGCGGCACAAATGCTGTCGAAACAAAGCCCGCATCGGGCACAGTGGCCCACTGTTTCCACCCTGGCCACCACAGCCCCGGGTGAGGGGCAGCGCGGAAGGACTCCGGGATGCCGCGCACGGTGTCTGCAAACTGTGCACCAGCAAACGTGTGTGACTGAACCGGTTTTTTTCCGAAGCGGACCTTCGGCGCCGTCCCCAAACAATTGTATTTTGCGGCTACAGCCCACAGAACCCCCCACCTCCCGGCACTCACCATCACTGTCTGCAATCCGCGACTGCCTACAGCATATTGACATGCTGCTGTGCAGCACTGCCAATTGGGGGATTCTGCACATTGTCTGCACGCTGGGCACCGGCGGGGATTGTCGTGATGGGGATGAGGGCTTTCCAGCCCCCTCAAAATATTGGCACTGCATCTGTTGGGCGCTGCACCTCAAATCCAGGATTCGACTGCTCCTGTGGTGTGTACATGTAGACCGGTGTTTGTCCACATTTTATGCCTAACCCACATCTCTGGAACAGCGGTACATGTATCGACACGCTCGCAGGCGCAGGCTCAGGTTTGGAACCGATTTTTCTAGGTACCACCAACAACCGGAATTTCTTCTGTCTCATGTCTGCATCAAAACAATGACCGGTTTCATTTTCTCACCAAAAACCAATAACTGCTTCCACATTTCTGCATAATGTCAGGCAAGGGCAATGGGATTTGAAATGGGTCCAAGCTGCAATATCGTGCACACCACTGATAAAATTTGGAATCCAGTATTCAGCTTGTCAAGGACCGGTACATGTGTAGCCGAAGCAATGTCAACCAATGCCGTTGTATTGTTTATGACAACAGCAAACCGGTGGAGAAAATTTTTTTCGGCAACAATGACCATTTTTGGATTTTATGAAAGGTTCCAAGCGCCGGCTTCGTTGGACCTCACACGAAGTGAAGTGGACATCAGGGGACATGTTTTCACGCAACGTGTGCTGCCTGGCGCCGGCTAGCGGCCGGCATCTTGTGCCTGGTGGAGGGAAACGGGCAGGCTCTGTTGGGGGGGGGGGGGGGGTGGCTATAAACCGTGCGCATGTAGACATGACTGTACACATGTTGTGAAACGTGGTAGCCCTCCCCATCCCCAGTCCGCTATGGAAGTCTTGCCACACCGTACCGCTCATGTGTGATCCCTGGCGCGAACTTCAGGTTGCTTGTCTGCTGAACCGCGTGTGCTGCATCGGTGACTTTGAGCTGCGGGGCCTGCCCCAAGACGCTGCTGATGGCGCTGCAACGCCGTGTGGGAGCTCTGGAGAGGCCTTCGGCGATGGCCCGGACATGGGGGTTCGCAGCCTCGTACCTGCAGAAGGCCCCCCCTCTGGCAAGGGCCGGCGCCTTTTGATGGTGGTGGAGGCCGTCCATCTGATGCCCCTGCAGCCGTGGGAGGTGTAGGGCGTGGGCTCTTGCGTGTCTGGCCGGTGACTGCTGTTTGTGTGTTGGCGGGGCAGTGTGGGCGCATGGCCAGGGCCTGCGGCCCATTGCAACTCCACGCGCGAGGGGGACTCCTCACAGCGGTGTGAATTGGAGTGGAAGGGGTCCAGAAACCTGGCCAGACCTTATTTTTTCCCATGAAATTGGTTCAGAACAGGTTTCGGTCAGGGTAAAGGGTGGTGAGCCATTGTGCCATATCACTTTTTTGAGCAGTCTGAGACCTCTTGCGATGCTCTGATGTGGGCATAGCCCTTGACTGCGACCCCCTACCCCTCCCCCGTCAAAGACCCCGAGTTTCCAAGCGAAGGCAGGGGAGTAGCCCCACCCCATTAGCAGAACACATCCTGGACAAACCAGTGTAGTGTGCATCCCGGCAGCACCGGAATGTCTCCTTCACCAACCAGAAGGTATCTCCAAAGAACTGGATCAACTGGAATATATCCGGGAAGCACCTGGAGAGCTTGGGCCAACCAGAGTACATACCGGAAGCACCAGCGAACACCCTACCCCGGGCAACGTACCCCCATAGCATACCCCAAGGCATGAAGTTGTATGTTTGACCCCTTGTACAATCATCATTATAAGAGCCTGGAGCCTTGGTTTTCCGTTTTGACCCCAACACCGCCCCCCGCCTCCCCCATTCGGCTGCGATGCTGTTGTTTTATTTTGGGGGGGGGGGGTTGAACCCCCCTCCCGCAGTTTTTGATTTTGAAATCATGACTCACGCACGTAAACCCGTGGGGTAGGGTCGCAGCCACGGACCGCCCTCCAGCCCCCCCCCCCCCGTCCCTGTCCCTGTCCCTGTCCCACAGGTCACAAATGTGCCGTATTGCCCCCATAGTCACCAGTCACCTGCTGGCCTCACAAGAGGTCATTTGGAGGGCGTGGGTGCAGACATCCGAACATTCCCCCCTTGGGCTCTGGCATACAAATGGCCTGCAAAAGGCATGGACGTGCGTGTGTGGGTGCGCGCGCGCGCGCGCGTGTGTGTGTTTCGTATAAAGGCAGGCCCGCCTAGATTTGATCTTGATTGATGACACTTCTTATTGTGTCCAACGCCCGCAACGGCTTTGTGGTCAGGGACCGAAGGTCTGACGCGTGCACCTCTGCACGATGATGCCTTGCCTCAGGAACGCTTGTTGTTCCCGTGGTCATCTCCCGCCGCGGCTGCGGGGGCCGCCGACGAGGCCCAGGGCTCGTCTGCGGCGTCGTCCCCGGCGCTCTTCTCTGAGCCCTCCTCCAAACGGTCGCGCGTGTCTCTCAGTCCAGCGACGCTCCCCTGCACCGCGTGGGCCCCGCGCGAGAGCACCTCCCCCGAAGCCCCATCCCCCACACGACGTCTGTCGTTCTCTGCGGCCGCAGGTCTGTGTCACACTTGCAGTCCACAAAGTCGTCCCTCTGGCACGAGTTGTGTCTCAATGCAGGGCTGTCCTCCTACAACGGGATGTTTCTTTTGGCTTTCCATTGAGGACGACCCTTTCGGCTGGCGGCTCATGCCGGGGGGGGGGGGGGATTGAGGTCCGCAATTTTCCACAATTTCGCAATCTTTCGCAATTTTTTCGCAATTTTCCTGCAATTTATTGCAATTTTCTGCAATTTTCCGCAATTTTTCTGACTTGTCCATCTTACGTTCCCTTTGGTGTGGTGTCCGTGCTGTCAATGGTGAGCCAGACTAGTGTGCAGAACTATGCAGAACGATGAGACTCCATGCTCGTCCACGCTTGAAGGTGACAGAACGGTTCCTTCCTGTGCCACAGGGACATGCTGCAATGTGCAATTAAAAACTGCCATTTTCTGGTGTCCCAACTCCGTTCCTCTTTTTTTGCCACCAGCAATATGGCATCACAGTTACGCATCTTGAACCCACGAAATCTGCTTGACATGCCACATGCCATGGATCAATACCCCCTGTTGGGCTTGTCTGATTTGCCAGATATTGCAGAGCAGTGGAGTGTGTACATCCGTTGCAATGCTATTGATATCAATGGTCCTACTGCGGAATGGTGGCAATCACGTGCCCCTTCACCTTTCCAAGAGATGGTGTTTTTCTTGATTACACAGCCCACTTCTGGTGGTGATGTGGAACACTTTTTCTCACAACAGTTTCCGAGTGGTACCACAAATTGGATGACAACATCCGCCGCCTTTGGTTCATGCTTCAATTCCATGGTGATATTGAGGGGCGCCACCTGTAATTGTGGTGCCCATCGACCTTTTGAATGACTGAATGAAAAGATCTGTTCCACCTCTCCAGAATTGTTGCACCATGAGGGCTAGGAGGGTTGCTTATGGTATCGCAATTTTTCTGCAATTTTCCGCAATTTTTCCGCAATTTATTGCAATTTTCCCACAATTTTTCCGCAATTCTATTGCCTTCGGCAAGTCCACCTTGCAGAGACTCTACTCCAAGCAACGCACACACAACATAGGGAAAAAACGACATAAATACGGCCTAAAACATGCTTTACATAGCTTGGATGGTCATTTTAGGTGATCATGGTATCAAAAAAATAAGTTTCGAAAACTTGGATTTTTGAGCTGCCCAGGGTGAAAAACTGCACAAGCAGGTTGTGTACCAATCCCTTGGGAGAACCCCCCCCCCCCCCCGCCCAAACCCCAAATAGGGTGAAAAACACGGAAATACGGCCTAAAACATGCTTTACATACCTTGGATGGTCATATCGTGTGGTCACAATATCATAAAAACAAGCTTCGAAAACTTCGATTTTTGAGCTGTCCGAGGTGAAAAACTGCAGGTTGTGTACCGGCCCATTCACTAGGCCATTATTGGTGGAAACAGTCATTTCGCATTTTTGGCACGGGTTGTGACCGGCTCTCAGCAAGGCTAGAGACTGCAAAAACGCCCTTCCGTATCCTAGTTGGCATATACTGTCACAACATCCCCACTCAGACCCCTCGGAGTGGGTACCACGGGGTCACCGGGGTCGCCAAAACCGCCAACATAGCAAAAATGGCTGGAAAGTGCATGAACTGCAAAAGCGCTCGTCCCACTCCACCCCATACAAACCCCATGGAGTCGGGACCCGGAAACACTTTTTCGGCTCAAAATCGAACTAAACCAAAAGATTCATGATTTTCGACCCCAAAAAAGGGGGGTCATTTTTTGACCCCCCTCCCCACCCCCCCACCCCCCCCCACCTCCCTCAAAAGCTCCAAAAAGTGCGTTTCAAGTGGGGGGGGTCTGGGGGGGTCCGGACCAAAAACTCATTGGGGGATGCGTTTATTGGACAAAATAATGATTTTACAAGGGGTTAAACCAACAATTCAACCCCTTGGGGTAGGGTACGCGAATAGGCCCAAAATGGGGGGGGGGTATGTGGCGTTTTCCCCTATATACACCTGCCTGGCTTTGATCTAACAACCTCTGCGAGGTGATTTTTCGCAATTGGATTTGACCCCCCCCCCCCGACCGCAATCCCCCCCCCCTGTTCATGGCTAATTTTTTTTTGTTTGGTAAGCACCGACTGCAGGTGGTCGTTCCTGTGTCTTCCGTTTGACAGTGACCATCTTCAGATGGACGTACCACTCAGTGATTTTGAAAATTTTGCCGTGTGTAGTGCCTCATTGCCTTCTCAATGGCGGTGTGTGCGCCATCAAGCGTCAATCAACGCGATCAACGAGAATGCCTGTGCCCCGCCCCCTCCCCTCCGAGCCACAGCCCACGGACCGCAGTGCCAAGCAGCCCTTATTTTGCCCCCACCCCCCCCCCAAAAAAAAGACATGCCTGGAAATGCAGCGCACCGCTCATGTGGTACACCGGGTGACCCAGAACCCCCTGGGCCCAGCCCACATCATTTGTGGTAGTGAGCACCCTCCAAATCCTCAAGGTCATGGGGATGACTGAAAGTGAAGGCGGCCGGCACCGGGAGGGACGCCACAGGGGCCGGAGGCACGCCTCCGAGGAACGCAACCCATTGCGGTAGTGTTGGGGTTTCAAACGAAGAAACAAAAAATGAATGTACCCCAGACGTACCCCGCTTTCGCTCCTCCCCAGAAGTGCACGGCCTCTCTCGTGCACCTCTGCTTCGGGGGTCGAGGAGGAGGAGGAGGAGGAGGAGGAGGAGCCATGGGTCTCTCACCCAACGGGGCTTGAGGCGCAGGTCCAGGCCCTGGTTCTCAGCCACTTCCTCTCGGCTCCACCTCCGATGGAGCGGTCGTCTGGGCCACCGGTACCCCCACTTCTTCGGCTTCAGATACCCCCCTCAGGACCCAACGAGCTGAGCGGTGTTCTTATCCGGGAAGCCAGCGCACCATCCCCCAGCGGTAGTCTGTGTAACAGATATGCCATCCTGGTGCTGCTCCCTGCCTCAATATCGCATGGACTTCAGCCGCTCTGACGGCTGTGGGTATTGGGTAGGTACTCTGACTGTAGCCGGGTTCCACCCCACGACCACTGGTGCGTGAGCATAGTCATTTAACCACTAAACCACCCCCGGCCGGGGATCGGGGGTGGGATCACGTCTCAGACCGGGGTCTCCCCCGCCGCCGCGCGCCAGCGCCTTCCGACGTGCGCACAGGCCCCCGCATTCCTCTCGCCCAGGCGCTGCCCCGTCTCCGAGTCCGGCCGCCCCGGCGCCCGACGGCCTCCCGCCTGCCGGGGCCCCGCGGCCGTACAACCCCTTCGCCCTGACCTGCGACGACCCCTTCGCCCTGACCTGCGACGACCCTTTCGCCCTCTCCGGCGCCCCCGCGTCCCCCCGCACGCCCCCCGCGCCGCCCCCCCCTGCCCCCGCACCCTCCGCAGCCCAGGGCCCCCCACGCCACGCGGTCCTCGCGCTGGTGATGCGGAAGTACCGCGTGGCCGCCCCGGCTCCGCCCGCCCCCACACCCCCCGTCGCCGGCCCGCCACCGCCCCCCCCTCGGCCCGCGCATGGCCCCCGCACGGGCCCCGGCTTCCGCGTGGAGGCCCGGGTGTGGCCCGTCCCGCACGCGGGCGCGGGGGATCTTCTGGCGGCTGTGGACTGGGACGGGGCCCGGGGGGCGTTCGTCGACTTCGTGGGGCCGGCCCACGTGCATTGCCTGTGGCACATCGTGCAGCCCTTAGCCCTGCTGCTGCTGCCGGTGGACGACGCGGCTCTGCAGTGGGGGCGGTCGGGCACTGCGGGAGAGGTGGCCTTCCCTGTGCCCTCAACTGCGCGGGCCCTCGCCCGCTTCCCGCCCCATGGCGCCCCCCCCGTCACTGTCCTGGATCCTCTGCCTCGCCGGCCCCAGGCCTGAATTAGAATATTTTTTTGGCAGTCCCCCCCCCCCTTCACCCACCCACGGACCCCCTCCCCAACACACAACAGCCCCTTCAAGCTCCGGGAAAATCAGGAAACGGCTCAACGAGGCTCGTTTTAAACTTTTCGAGGTATTGTGGGTTCGTCCGACTCATTGAGGGTCAACACTGGCTTTTTTCGGGTGCCGGGGGCTGTCACGCTGTTTTCCCATTCTTTTCAGGCACCCAGGGAAAGGTTTGTAAACCATTGTGTCAAATTGCCAGCGTGTGTTGATACTGACGCGCTGATATCAGCAACTCGTTCTTCAGGTACAAGCTGGCAAGATGATTGGGGCCATGTCCTGGTCCCGGTGCTGTCAGCTCTCAACATCGACAGTACGTATTTAATCGCCTCGAGCCGTTTTGTGTTGCTTACCAAGAGATTTTAACTGTTTGCTGTCACACTGTCAATGGTGTTCCCGCCCCAGTCTGCACCCCTACAGACACACAGAGACCGTGTGATGTAGTGTAACGTGATGTAGTGTAACGTAACATAATGTAATGTAATGTAATGTATTATGTAATGTAATGTATTGTGTATTTATGTAATGTAATATATGTGATGTAATGTAACGTATTGTAACGTAACATAACGCGATAACGGAACGGAACGGAGCGGAACGCAACGCAACGCAATGCAACGTAACGTAACGTAACGTAACGTAACGTAACATAACGGAACGTAACGGAGGGTAACGTAACGTAACGTGTGTATGTAGCAGTCACCCGTTGGACAATGGCCTGCTGGGCCGGGGTCCCCAACCGCCTCCTCTTAGCCGTCAGAGTGACCCCCGGTGTCCAGCAACTGAGGAGCCTACGCCCCGTGGCGGCACTTTCCTGGGTTGCATCCCACAGGTGGCCAGCATCTCCTCTCCGCCAGCAGTGCTGGACTCCACATCCTGTGGGCCGATGAGCCCATGTGCACCCAAGCCACCCTCTGAATTCCGGCCTGCGTACTCTTCTGGGGCCTTGTGTGGGAGAGAGGACTGCCGTGCCATCCGTGACCCTCATGTGGGGCCGCTTCTCCCGAGCAGCACGTGTCCGTGCGTATATGTGTCGTCCTCGATTAAAGTGCCAGCAATCGGCCACCAGTCTGGAGAACCCCCAAACCGGAGGCACACTGCCACACACTGCCACACCCTTCTATATCTGCTCTGAAGGATCCCCCTTTGCTCTCAGGTCATGGCCCTGACCATTGGACACGAAGTGGTGCGCATCGTGCAGGACACGTCTCGGGAATGCCGCTGGTGTTCAGGGGGTCTGCACGTGAGCACGCGGCCCCTTCGGACGCTGCCCCTGTCGCTGAGGCGCACGCTGGAGTTCAACTCCGCGCCTTCGGAGACCATCGAAGGCACTCTGCAGCAGGTCGGTCCCTCGGTTGCGGACCTGTGCCCTTTGCCGTCTGCGAGTGTTGCCTGTTGTGCTCTGCTGTGGAGTGCTGTGTGAAGGCATACCGATGAGGGGGGGCGCAGGGAAGTATCAGAATGGCCGTACACCAGAGGAGGGGGGGGGAACTCCCACCCCTTTCGGATCCCGCCTGAGACCACTACGAGCTTTTGGGTCCCAGACCCCCTCCCCTTTCTAATATTCCCCTGGTCTTTGTGAAATACCCCCCCCCCTCCCTTGTCATCCCCCCCCCATGGTGCGGGTGGTGGTAGGGGGGGGGGGGAGGTTGAGGGGTTGAATAGAGCCCCGGGACCGTGGGCGGTGGGGGGGTAGTAGGGGGTGCGGTGTGCGGGCCGGGGGCCAATCGACCCGGACCAGTGATGAAGCATCACTTCACCGAACTTTCCCGGTGGTTGCGCTGGGTCGTGTGGAACTCACTGGCGTGGCGACCGGTGCGCCGACCGGCCTGTCTGGTGCCGTCTCGGACGTTCACAGCACCGTCGTGGGGGGCGGGAAGAGGGGTGGTTAGGGGGGATCTTTAATCAACGAGAGATTTCATTTTCGCTCGTGACCGCCCCTTAAGGACCGCCCTCTGGGCCGGTAATTAACCGCCAACCGCCGGTAGTTGACCTACCGCCGGCGTTTAATGGCCAAATTGTTGTTCACAGGTATCGACTGCAGGTGATGGGTCATGTGGTTTCTGCTTCCCAGGGACACACGTCAAGGTATTACCGGATGTATTACCGGATGACGTGAAATTTTGCTGTGTGGTGTTCCTGGTTGCCTTCCCCGTGGCGGTGTGTGCCTTTTGGGGGGGATGAGGCGTACATTATGAGGTTGTCTTTTTCTCGATTTTCTTATATCTCGTACATCACGTCCCCCCCCGCCCCCCCAAGATCTATTTGCGGACGGCGCCTCCGCTCATGTTCGACGAGCCCATCTCTCTTATCTCTCTTTTGGCCGTGCATATGTTGCTGCCGTGCTGACTACGGCACCACCACAGACGGCACCATCCGGGTGAGGGGGGGGGGAGGTCCAGCCAGGGAGCTCTATCAGCGCCCCGCCCACAATTGATTGAAAGTCCAGGAGCCCCAGACTGTCATATACAATCTGGGTCACTGCAGACACCCTGTGCTCTGCATTCCCGGGGGTATCAACCCAAGCCCCATCCCTTGCATCGGGTCCGTCACAACCCGGACGTTGGTACTTTACCACCTTTGGCAGCAGTAGCGTCATGCGGGGGTGGTGGTGGTGGTGGTGCTGATGATCGGACCGATGCTCCTGCTCATGCTGATGCTGATGTGCGACGGTACCGCTGCTGCCACGCCCCGCCGCTGCATACCCAAACCAGCGTCCCATGCCACAACAAAACACACTTCTGCAGTTTGCGGAGTCCGCGGCGGTGATCGCACCCAAAGACCCGGTCCTCATCCCGTGCCTGGACGCCCTTGTGCTGCACCACCTCCCGGGGACGGCACCGGACTGCTCCCTGCGCGCCATGGCCTTCATGGACTGCAAGGGGGCGGCCTTGTGCTACGTCTGTGACCCGGAGACCGGGGCTCACGCTGCCCTGTACCCCAGTGCCCGCGAGTCTGAGGGGTATTCAGTGGCCACGATGCTCAGCGTCGTGCCGGAGGGGGTGCGCTGCCGCTTCCGGTATCTGCTGCTGCAGATCTCCAAAGCCCAGCGGCCGTGGCTGAGGTGTGGGCTTTGCTTGTGCCGCCCGAACCTTCAGTACTTCGCTGCCCGGCTCCTCGGGACTGAGAACACACGTCGTTGAGTGTTGACGGGAGCGGCTGCGCATCGCGCGGGCGGTGCTCAGGGACACAGCCCATGCCCCCAAATTGGCAGCTTCGATCAGGAGGAGCGCCTGAAGTCGCAGAGCTGTGGCACAGAACTCGCAGGGTCCCTTGCAAAACCGGACATTTCGGGGTAAATAATTGGCGCATTCGAGTGTTTTACCACGAAGGAGCGGAAGAACTGGGGGTTCCTCAAAAACAGACCATTCAGCACCTCAATGAGGGGGGGGGGGGGGGTGCTGGTTTGGCACAAGGCCTCAGTATCTGATTGTTTGCCTTCGGCGGCGCCTATCAAAGGGCGGGGGGGTTACGTGTTGGGCCAGAACTCAAACCCCCCTCAGGACCTCCCCACCCACACCGACGGTGACCAATGAGGAACCACCAACTGGAGGCCCAGCGGCGTTTGGAAAACCTTTTTGGCCTCTGTGGACCAGGTGACAGAATTCCCCCCATTTTCCCCATGTTTCTCCATTTCCCCCCGGTTGTGGTGAACGGTGGAAGGGATTCAACCGAGTTGTGCATATTCAAAATGCTCAGAATGAAACAGGGAATTCAAAAATGCCCCAAAGCCGAAAAAAACGACCCCCCACCCCCCACTCCCCACCCCCTGGACCTCCTTACCCACGCCGTGGGGGTTGGGGTCTGGAACTAAACTGAACCCCCATGTGTGCAACGTGTTGCTTGTGACTTCTGTGATCAAGTTGTTTGCCTCAACTTGCAGCCGTTTTGTCCGACATGTCCACACAATTCATTCATCTTGCATTTCGCTTCAACAAATCAAACACACAAGCGATTTCTCGACTACCAGTCAAGTGGTGGTGTAAAAATGTCATATTTGGTCTACTCCATTGACGCAATATTGAAATGCAAATTTGGGTATCCCCTTGACACCCCCCCTCCCAAAAATGGAAGCGAAGAGGTGGCACATGTGAGCGGTCATGGAGGCAGTTGTTTGGCAGCCCTCGATTGCTACTACGTCCGTCCAATCCTTCTTTTCTTGCCACGCACGCCCCCCTCCGTGTGCAAGCACTACCTTGTCTAAGCAAGACAACCCCGTGATACTGCCCAGGCGGACCAACTCCACGGGTTATAAGACACCAACTACCCCCCCCCCCCCCCCCAAGGGGCCTCCGGCCAATAGTTAGTTGTCAAAGGTACCAGCAGTTTTCAGGTGTCCATGTTTGCCGGTGGCCTCACCCCTCCTTCCCCTTCTTAGGTCGATCCGTAGAACGTTTCCCAAGTAGTCACTCTTGGTCTTAGTTCCTTCCCCAGAAGTTGTCCCTGTTTGCAACAAGTGCAACAAGTAGTAGGCCCTTCTCTTCACTTCCTCGCAACGTTTGGGGAGAAGGCTTGTGCAAGTGTGGTGTAAGCAGGGAGGGGTGATGTACTATCATGGCGCCCGAGTTGCTATGGCCACACTTATGCATTTGCCTTCCAACCCCTATATATATATAGATATATATATATATATATATATATATATATATATATATGTTTGTTGTTGTGCCATCGTGTAACTCTAATCCCACGACCGCCTCAGGAGCCCAACCCTGAGGTTCCTAGTGTGGTAGGGAATACCCAAGTCGACGATACCCTGCCCTCTATTGGGGCAAGGGGCAGTGCAAACTGTTGGATCACACCTGGGCCGCATAACTTAACTGTTTGGAGGTGCCTGACCCCCCCCCCTCGGGGGGGGGGGGGGGCAAAAGTCCCTCCCATCCCCCCCATCGCCCCTCCCAGGGGGCCCCCGGCCAACGGTTAGTGAGGGGGTGGGGTGGGGGGGTGGGGGGGGTAGTTGGTGGCCAAACCCAAGGAATTGGTCCTCCCGTGTGATACCGTCATTTCTGTGATTTTTGTGGTTCAGAACATCAAGCCACACGACCGTGAGCGCAGTGTGTGTGGGAGGACAAGGGAACGAGGGGCGGGGGCACGCATCTAAGCCCTGTCTCTGCCCATCACGGTGCTGCCATTTGGAGTGCAGGCCATTTGGATTGGGTTTGATGTGACTGGGGGGCCATGGCCAATGTTGCCATACCCGATGTGCACCCCCTTTCGTGTCCGCGCGCAAGCGCAGCCTGGCCTCAGCATAGGGATCCTGTGTTGCCGTTGTTGTCTCGGACTTGGGCTGCGCTTCGCGCAAGGGGAACGGGGGGCTTACCTTTCCTTGAAGACCGCCCCCTCCCCTGTGTTGGGGGCTGATGTGAGATGTCTCTGCGCATCCTCCAGGATTCCCCGTGCCGTCCACGAGCCTATCCTTCCCGCAACAGGGGCCCTTACATGTCGCCAGCCCCCCCCCCCGCCGACCCCCTGCCCATCCCGCGTGGGTTGGGGTCCGGCCCTGAACTGAAACCCCCAGCCCCCCACAGGGCCTTGCAGTACAATCAGACCACAGGCAACACATCTGTCCGTACGGAGTGGGGGGGTCATTTGACGACGAGGTGTCGTTTTTTTGGCACGAAGCAGCGCTCCTTCAGGACAACCCTCTGGGCCGCCGGTTGACCACAGGACACCCCCCCCCCTCCCCCCGGCGATTTGCCGGCAACCGCCGGCAGTTACTGGACACCCAAACTGATGTGTGTCACCGGTAAAGAGGCAGGACTACCGACAGCCTTGGTCTTCACGTGAGCTCAAAACACGCTGCCCGAGGCATAGGACGCGGGCTAAGATAGTATTCATTTGCTACCGCTCACCAACATTTATCTTGTCTTGTGAATTTTTTGGACTACATTTTGCCATTGGTCATGTATCATGAAGGAGACTTCCACCGCAGTCGGTGCTGAACGAACAACAATTTGGGGGACGGTGTGTGTGCTGCCAGTCTCCTTCTCCACCGGCGGTGGGCGCTGATGTTGGGTCACGCGTGCATCAACGATCGTTTTTGTGTTTTGTGTCAGCGGCGGCTCCGGGCACCCCCGTGTCCTCCCGCCCACCGCGCCCCCGCACTGCGCAGGCTCACGCCGCACTCTTCCGTCTGCCCGTTGGCGGACGTGGCCCCGTGCCGACTCGTGGTCGAGCGCTTGTGGGGCAGCGCCAAGCGAATGCTCGGCGTTGAGTTCGGGCGGTGCGCGCGGGCGCTGCGGCCCGGGCCCGGCGGTGCCCGACGGCGGGCCCCGTTCCTGTGCGCCACTTTGGTCTGTCGTGTTCTGGAGGTCTTGTCGGTGGTGCTGGGCTCTGGTCCCCGCGGCCAGCGCTTGGTCTGCCGGGTGGACGACGGAACCGCGTTGTGCACAGGTACGCCCCGTACCGCCACTGTGTGCACATGCCGAGGGGGGGCTCAGGCGGGGGGGGGGGGGGTGCAGACACCCGTGCCCGTGCGGGTGTTCTTGACACCCTGCGCTAACCCGTGTTCATTTGTGGTGTTATGTTGGCTGGTTTTGATTGTATTGTATTGATCTGTGTTGCTCTGTGTTGACGTATGTGTTGACACGTGTGCTGACATATCTGTTGATCGGTGTTGACATATGTGTTGATCTATTTTTGATCTGTGGTGACATATTTGTTCATCTGTGCTGATCTGCAGCGATTTTTGTCCATGGGTGTTGGTCTGTGTTGATTTGTGTTGACATAGGTGTTGACTTGTGTTGATCTGCGTTGATCTGTGTTGATTTGCGTTGATCTATGTTGATCTTTGTTCTGCAATTTCCCGAGTTTATCACGGTTTTTGCGGTGGGTGGTACAACTGGTGCTCGCTCCCCATGAATGGAAGTGAGAGGTCCATGACACGCACCCCAAGCATTTCAACCACGATTCGCTGTTTTTTATGGAGGGGTGTGGTGGAGGGTGCATGCCGCTTGTTGATTTCTCGGTGGTTACGGCTTTGGAAATGGGCAATGTGTCTGGGAAAGGGCGGTGTAGTTTGTGTTTTGGTGGCACATCAGACTATCAATGCGGGGGTCGGGGGTCCTAGTTTCTGAGTTGGTCGGTCTGAATGGCAAGGGGACTGGGATGGCGTTGGGTGGTTTGCCCGTGTCAATGAATTGAGCACAAGGGCTGTTGTGAGCGTTGGTCGACTGATCTCTGCCTGTCGAGTGAAGCTCTTAGAGATGTTGCTGTCTCCTGCCCACGGCGGTTATTTACGTGTAAAGCTGGATTGGACCCCCCGCCCCTCCCCTTCCGGCCCCCCAACCAGCACCAATGGGGCGTTTTCAAGAGTGGAGTGTGGACTATGATCTGGATGAACCGCATCAGCGATTGAGAGATTGATTGGATTTTATTTTCACTCACGGTGAATGGGGAACGGCAGTTTGTCCCTCAACTTCTGTAGAGTCCAATTGCTCAGAATTGAATTGGGGATTCAAAAAAATGCTCCCAAAACCCCAGGTCTTTCCCCCCCCCCCCCCCCCGTGCCGCGCCGCCGGTTTTGGCCTCTGTGCTCTTGTCCTTTGCAGTGTATTTCACCAACGCGTTGGTCATTGCGGAGGTGTTGCAGAACGGGGGCTGCCTTTCAGCGTCTGATGGACGTGCCCTGTGCTCTGCAGGTTGTCCTGCCTGAGCTCACCCCGTGCCCCTTGGCCCCACAGGCCCCACGTGAGCAAAGGTCCACTGAACAATTCAGCACCAACCGAGGGGAGAGGGGTCCGTTCCAGACCAACCCCCCACCCCCCAGCCTCCGGACCCCCCTGGCTGATTGACCCAATTCGTTGCCGTGCCTTCGACGCAATTTTTCGCCGTGTCGTCGGGGTGGCTGATCGGACCCTATGCATAGGCCGCTGTTCCCCCCGTCTTTTTCATGTCCTTTTGTTGGGCTTCATGTTGCCTTCTTGCGTTTGCAGATGATCAACACCCCGCCCCCCAAAGTGGGCAACACCGTACGGCAGCTGGCGGTGATTTGCCCCAGTGGCCACTCAAGTGTACACCCAAGTGACTACCAATTTGGGCAGTCCCAAACAGGCAGACAAACACCCGCCAACACCAGCCCGGCTGATGGAGTGACCAACAGTGAGGGCAGGGGGGGGATTGAGGTCCGCAATTTCCCGCAATTTCCCGCAATTTCGCAATTTATCGCAATTTCCGCGATTTCCCGCAATTCATCGCAATGTTTCGCAATTTTCCTACAGTTTTTCTGATCTGCCCGTCTTGCGTGCCTGTTGGTGCCCTTTGCTGTCAATAGTGGGCCATACTAGTGTGCACAATATGCAGAACGATGAGACTCAAATTTGTCCACGCTTGAAAGTGATGGAACGGTTCCTTCCTGTGCCCCAGGGCCATGGTGCAATGCGTCTCTGACAACTGTCATTTGCTAGTGTGCCACACTCCGTTCCTCTTTTTTGCCACCAGCAATATGGCATCACCCGTGGACCATTTGTATAACCAAAAGAAAAAATCTGAGCCACCTGTCCAGAACTGTTGCACTTTGAGGGTGAAGGAGGGTTGCTTGCGGTATCGCAATTTTGCGCAATTTTTCGCAACTGGATTGGACACCCCCAGACAGCAATCCCTCCCCTGCCACCGGCCAGGGGTGTCCTTGAGAAGCCCCCCCCCCCTCTTTTTTAAGGACCGCCCTTACGGAGAGCCCCCAGGGATGACCAACCACCAACTGCCTTCAACCACCAACTGCCAACCGCCAACCCCCACCAACTGCCAACCGCCAACCATTGTTCAATGCTGTTTCTGTGGTCTCGTGTCTTGCCCATGTCTGGACCATGAAGCAGAGAGCAAACCCTTGAGCGCTCGTTTCCGTTGGCATTAGGAAGGATTTTGTTTTTGCTCTTCAGGACACCCCTGCCAACAGCTGTTGGAGGGTATCTGACGGCGTTTGGAGGGGAACCGATGGTGGTTGAAGGGTTATTGATAACGGTGGGGAATATGTTTCTGGGCTGACCACAAAATTGCCCTCCACCATTTCAGGACCATTTGGGGTGGGTTTGGGGGGGTTGCCAACCCACGCACCCTGCCCCCCAGCGCGACCCCCTTCCTTCAAGTGGAACTTGGGGGGGGGGGGAGCGAGCCTTTGCACTTTAGAGCAGGCGACTCATGCCGTTTGTCGACCTCGGCAGACCCCAGCAGAGGCTCTGGGGCAATGGTCCTGCATCAAGTGAGACTCTCATGTCGGAGCGACCTCAGTGAAGTCACCTTTCAATCATGATATCTGGGGCACACGCCTGTGTCTGGCGCGCGGCAGGCCAGACACACAAGGGACACGCGGCGCAGGCACCTGTGGCACACAGGGCACGGAAGTGATGACATGAACCAAATCATGACCGGCACACGAGCCAATAGAGAGGCCCTGCGATTCCTCCACAGGGGCCCTATCAGAGGCATGCGCTTGAGGGCTTGGGGGGGGGGGGGGTTGTACCGTCCGCTTCTTCCAGGTACCGGACCCTGCTGCCCAACCGCCTTTGTCGGCCCTCAACGGCGCTCAACGGTCCACCCACCTTTCTGTCATGTCATCCCCAGATGTTGTATTCCAACCGCGTTTACAAGGCTGTCCAGCAGTGATCAGCTCAATACAGGGGTCTCTCAAATTGATCTGCTTGTTTGAACACTGATCGATAGTAGTTGTAGGCTACGTTTTTGAAACCGAACACCAATGCAACCTGTCATACAACAGCACCGATCGGCAAGAGGAAGGCAGTAAAGCCATGATTTAACAGCAATTGGCAACAGATGGCATTTTGGTGTCTAGTAAATGGCAAATGCCCGCATGTTAAGTGATGCGGGGGTGTGAGAGGGCGAGTAGTGGTGTGCGTAGCAAGACAGCCGTTGTGGGTGGTGGTCATGTGGTGTCGAAGACCTGTGTGCTAGTGTAGAGGTCGTTGCTTCAGAAGTAGTCCGTGCAGGAGGCAGCCTGCTCTGCAGTCCGTCGACAGATGGGGGTGTGGGGGCTGGGCAATCCTCTGGCAGTCACCGGCCTTGCCTCACCCCCTACCACAACGGCACTCCCATCATTCAGCTACGCACCGGCCTTCCAAAGCGGCGGGCATGTGAGGCGGTTCCTGGTGTACTGGCAGTTGAAACGGCGCTTGCAAGACATGGTCTGGGGATGACACAACGGTTGGGGGACCGTTGAGGGCGGACAGAAGCGGCCGGGTAACAGGGTCAACGACCCGCAACCGCACTGCAATCGGGGCCCAATTCCCCTGGTTTGTTGGATTTCTTGGCCCAGTCAATGAAGTAATGCCTTGCGTGTCAAAAGGACTGCATCCCCGAGGCCACGAGGCGGCTCAGAAGGCACTGTTACACAACCTACTTCACGCCCACATATGTCCCTCAGAAGGATCTGTTCGTCTTAGCAGCCATTTTGAGGTGCATATGTTGGGGGTGCCCCTGGAACCCCGCCACCACCACCGCCACCCTCCCCTCCCCAGCAGCTCCATTTCTGAATTGCCCTTTGAAAACCCCAGGAAACTGGCCCCCGATTCGTTGCCCTGATTTGATGGAAACGTTCCCGCGATTTGGGCAGGTGGGTTGTCCCCGGAAGAAGTGGATGGCCCCCTCCCTCCCCCGCATTCAAGCCCATGCCTGGGGTTGGGACCTCTGTGTTGGCTCATGTCAGCGTTCTGGCCCACACCGGCCAGGAGCATCCGGTTCCCTTTTCCCTTCGCTCATCGGACGGTTGGTGAGACGGCTGGTTCTTGGGGATCATTAAAAGTACGCCCCCTCAGCCACACACGCCCCTTGCAGCGGTGAGGTTTGGCGTAACCTGTTTCTCACCCCCGATGCCGTCTCCTTGTCCGCAGGTGCCATGTTCCAGAGGCCTAGAGGAGACGGCGCTTGGCCTGAGAGTTCAGTGCTGCAAGACAAGCTGCTGCAGAAGTGCATCCTGGGGCTGGAGGGTCTCAAGTGTGCCCTGCTTTGTAGACCATGGGCACGGTGGTCGCCCCCATCAGCAGGTGGCATTGTCTGTGTTGCTTTGTGTGGAGCTGTGTTGCGTGCCTTACACTGTGTTGTGTTGTGTTATGTTGCAGTGCGTTGTGTTGCCAAGCGTCGTGGCCGTGTTGTGTTGTGCTGTGTTGCGTTGCATCGTGTTGCATTGAGTTAAGTTGCGTTGCATTGCGTCGTGTGGTGTGGTGTTGTGTGCGTTAGTTGTGTTGTGTTGTGTTGTGCCACAGTGCATTGCGTTGTGAGGCGTCGTGTGGTGTGGTGTGGTGTGGTGTGATGTGGTGTGGTGTGGTGTGGTGTGGTGTGGTGTGGTGTGGTGTGGTGTGGTGTGGTGTGGTGTGGTGTGGTATGGTGTGGTGTGGTGTGGTGTGGTGTGGTGTGGTGTGGTGTGGAGTGGTGTGGTGTGGTGTGCCAAAGGCACTGTTACCAAAAGGCAATGGCCGGGATGGTCTTGCATATGGGTAATGCAAGCCGGGAGGGCTGTGTGTCTAAACGCGCGCTGTGTGTAGTGTGTGCTGCACCTGTGGCACAGGACCATCACCCTCTCTCTGGTGCCGGGCGGTTGCTGCCCAGGGCTGCCCTGGGGACGCCTTGCCGCTCTGTGTGATGGTGCTACGGAAGTTCTCGCTGGGCCCAGGCCTTTGTACCTCCCGTCCCTGGTTGGGCATTGATGAGGCCGGCACCCATTGCTGTGGGCAGTGGACAGTGGGGATCCTGTAGTAAACTGACACCCCGCAGCAGGCAGTGGGCGGTGGGGATCGTTTAGTTCACCACCACACTGCAGCCTGGGGCAGTGGGCAGTGGAACTCCTGCTGAACACCGCCTCACTGTCTTGGGGCAGTGGACAGCGAAACTCCTTTTGTACACTGCCTTGCTGCCTTGGGGCAGTGGGCAGTGGGACTCCTGCAGTCACACTACACTACCCTGGGGCAGTGGGCAGCGGAATGCGTGCAGTACACTAGTGCACTGCCTTGGGGCAGTGGACGGTGGAACTTCTGCAGTACACTAGTACACTGCCGCACTGCCTTGGGGCAGTGGGCAGTGGAACTCCTACGGTACGCTGCCACACTGCCTTGGGGTAGTGGGCAAGGGTACTCCTGCGGTGACACTACATTGGGGCAGTGGGCAGTGGATTGCCTGCGGCACTTTGCCACAGTGCCTTGGGGCGGTGGGCGGTGGTACTCCGCATGAACACTGCCGCACTGCCTTGGGGCAATGGGCAATGAAACTCTTGCGGTACACTGCCGCACCGCCTGGGGCAGTGGGCAGTAGAACTCCTGCAATACACTGCTACACTGCCTTGGGGCAGTGGGCAGTGGTACTCCTGCGGTACACTGCCGTATCGTCTGTGGGTGGTGGGCAGTGGAACTCTTGCAATACACCGCTGCATTGCCTTGGGGCAGTGGGCAGTGGTACTCCTGCGGTACACTGCCGCACTGCCTTAGGGCGGTAGGTAGTGGAACTCCCGCGGTTAACTACCGCACTGTCTGAGGGCAGTGGGCAGTAGAACTCCTGCAATACATTGCCGCACCACCTTGGGGCAGTGGGCAGTGGTGCTCCTATGGTACGCAGCCGTACCATCTGAGGGCGGTGGACAATGGAACTCGTGCAATACACTACCGTAGTGCCTTGGGGCAGTGGGCAGTGGTACTCCTGCGGTACACTGCCGCACTGCCTGGGGGCAGTGGGCAGTAGAACTCCAACAATACACTGCCGCACTACCTTGGGGCAGTGGGCGGTGGTACTCTCGCGGAACACTGCAGCACTGCCTTGGGGCAGTGGGCAATGGAACTCCTACGGTACACTGCCGCACCGCTTGGGGGCAGTGGGTAGCAGAACTCCTGCAATACACTGCTACACCGCCTTGGGGCAGTGGGCAGTGGTACTCCTACAATACACTCCTACAATACACTGCCGCACTGGCTCTGTCTGGGGCAGTGGACAGTGGAATGCCTGTGGCACACCGCTGCATTGCCTTGGGGCAGTGGGCAGTGGAACTCGTGCCGTACTCTGCCGTACTGTTGGGGAGCTGTGGGCAGTGGATCACCTCCAATACAATGCCACACTGCTCAGGAGCTCCTTCAGTACACTGCCTCACTGTGTGGTTTTGTGTGCATTACATTGTGTTGTGTTGTGCCACAGTGCATTGCATTGCGAGGCGTCATGTGGTGTGGTGTGGTGTGGTGTGGTGTGGTGTGGTGTGGTGTGGTGTGGTGTGGTGTGGTGTGGTGTGGTGTGGTGTGGTGTGGTGTGGTGTGGTGTGGTGTGGTGTGGTGTGGTGTGGTGTGGTGTGGTGTGGTGTGGTGTGGTGTGGTGTGGTGTGGTGTAAATGGCATACCTGGTTCGGTTTAAAAGGCTAAAAAAGGAGCAACGGCCATGATGCTGCAACACAGCACAACACAATGCAACACAGTACAGCACAGCACAACACAACACAACACAACACAACACAATGCAACACAGTACAGCACAGCACAACACAACACAACACAACCACACAACACAATACCACAGTTGCTGGCACTTGTGTGTTTGTGGATTTGTAGGACTGCAGTGCTGTTCATGTGGTGAGTGCTTTGGGGCGTACGGAGTGACGCACCGTGGTTTAGTGTACTTCGTTTGGGTGTCCTGGTGCTCCTCCCGGTGATGCCTTGAAAAGTCATCCACCGCACGCGTGACATCTTTGGTGCATGGCATACACACATCAATGCTTTGTACGGCTTCCTGTAGATCTTCCAGGACTGGCAGCAGACGACGCGCTCAGTGCCACACGGATTACAGTTCCTCTCGAGGGCTTGGGCTTTCGACACCTGGGCCCAGCATCAGCCCAGGCAGCAGCCATCTTTGATGCCCTGGTGCTGTAAAGCAGATGCATCATGCCATCAGGGTTTCTGCCACGTGCCTCGTACCGCTTTCTGTTTGAAGCGTGTGGGTGATGGTCTGCAGAGCAATACACGGCTCCGTTTGTGTGTTTGAGTTGCAGATCCAAATTGGTGTGCCCAGCACCCACACAGCCCCTCCTCTTCGCGCAACGAACAGCATTGTTTGGCCATTTGACCGGACGGTGGGCATTGGGCAAGACAATGGTGTAAAATGTAGCGGCAAAAAACGCACCTGCAGAATCCAAAGAGGGTTGGTCAAGGGCCCTCTGGATCCTGCGCCGAAAGACCTTTGGAGGCATCTCCTGCGACTGGGTGGGGCCGCAAGAGTGGATGGTGCGGCGGCGGGGGGGGGGGGGGTGCACCATGCGGAGGAAGACCAGTGGCCCGAACGCCTCAGCCAGCAGGGCGCCCCTTTGGGGGCTGTGCTGACCCCCGGCCGGGGACACGAAGTAGTTTTCCAACTTATCGGTTTCATTCATTCAGCAGCACTGCAAGCATGAAAGCTGCGGCCGTCGCAGGGTGGCAACGTGGACCGACAACACTGTTTCCCCGTATTTGCCCTTGCCGGAGGAAGCCTGATGCAATTGGCTGCCCATTGCTCTCGCACCTCCTGTACTGTGTGCCCCTTTGTGCCTGCTGTGGTACATAGCTCTGTATCAAAAACCCCCTCGGTTTTACGCAAAACCGCACAGGTGTGTCTGTGGGGGGGGGGGGGGCATTGAGGAACTCAACTTTCATTTATCCCGCAGCATTGTCAGTTTCCCTAACCTTTTGAGCTTCAAAATGGTGTGGACCAGTTTGTTTGCATTGTTTGCTCACAAGAACACTTCCTGACTCTCACTCGCACAGTAGGCACATTGAGGTCTTGTCGGGAACATTGCTCTGTGTCTCACATGCCAGTCTTGATCTCCAGCCTTCAGATCCTGCTGAGCCAGTGCAACATCATCAGCATTGCTGCGCCTTGCTTCCCGTTGTTGGACATGGAATATACACAGGGCTGTGTGCAACAGCAAATAGTGCAACGGGTGATATTGCATGTTACAAATACAGTACTTTGGTTCCCAGGTCTCCTGCAAAAAACACGTCGGCCCTGCCGCGTTGATATCCCAATGTTATCAACGCCAATAGATCTGCCATCAACTGCATAGTTTGGCCGTGTGTGCGCTCGCTGCACCTCACAGACATGGCCAACTGACATGTCATACGTTCCCTACACTTGGTAGAGTTCCTGCCGTGTCAGTAAAAACTCCATATGCAGCTGCCCCGGGCGCTGTGAGTGCTCAGCTTTGCAATCCCAAATTAGGAGGCCAATTCGCACACAGTCCACACACTCAAATGGTTCGCTCTGCCACGCCAAGACACAAAGGGATGTGGCGCCTTGGGGCTCCTTTGCGGCCATGGTTCTCAAAACAAATGTTCTTCAATATGACTGCCATTTTGTGCTGCACGATGCAGGGTATATATCCTAGCACCAAAGCAGGGTGGTTGTGGGCTTGGAGGGGGGGTTAGGGGAGAAAAATCCCCCCAGTTTGGGTGGAAAAAAACCCTAAGGGGGGAGTTTCTCCACAGAACGGGGTTTTTTCACCTAAACTGGGGTTTTGGGGGGGGGTAATAGGGGTTTTTTTCTCCCTGTTTGGGGGGTTCACCATTTCCGGGGTTTTTGGGGTGGCGGGGGTTCTCCCCGTTTGGTGGGGGGGTTTTCACCACTGTTGGGGTTTTTTTTTCTCCCTATTTGGGGAGGGTTTTCACCATCTTTGGGCGGGGGTTTTCACCCTTTTACCTGTAGCCCTCGGTTTCCACAGGGAGCTATGGTGGGCATGTGTAACCCCGTAGTGGGCAACATTGGGTGTACTTCTGCCGGTAGTCTGTGCTGCCTTGGGAACCACCACGACGCAAGCCGCCTCCGGCGCTGTATCTGTGATTATCAACACAATGCTTTTCATGATTGAGGTGCCTGTTCCATTGCTTGAAGATGGCATTGCGCTCTATGGTGTCGCCTGGTGTTTGATCGTCTTGCCAAGGAGATAGACGAGCTCTTTTCCTGCCAAACATGCATATTGGACCTCAGGGTGCGCTTTTAGGAAGAAATGGAAAGGTACACACGAGCGTTGGTGATGCTTCCAAATGATTTGTGCCTCCTCCCCCTTGTACCAAGCACAACAACCCAGTCTGACAGTCATTTTTCTGACAGCACTTTTTGTGGTAAGGATGAAGACGATAATGGGAAACAGGGGCTAGGCATGCCTGTGAAGAGTTGGTTCAGAACATGTCAATATTCGGAGTAGTTGTCAAAGAGGCACTCACATGAGTGGTCCCATCTGTCATTGCGATCTCTGAAATGCGTTTTGCAGTCTCTGGAATCACATTTTGTTGGGTGCAAGTTTAGGTCAGATGGGTCCTGCCACATGTGGGTGTGCATCACGCAGCAGAAAACTTGGTGCAGGCAGGGTGATTAACGCATCCCGGGTTGGAGGATTGACATGGTTCATGCCAAGAACGCTTGCCTCTTTTCTAACAAAGCGATGGGAAACGATTGGACGAATGTGGCATGGGTAGTACGGGAGAATGGCGAACCTTTACACGTGAAGCATCTCATTGACCCATACCATACCTGTATGGGGGGTACTTGGATGCCCTGAAAGCCAGATTCCTACTGCCCAACCATTCCTGTTGGGTTTTCAAAAGCCAAGCAACGGATTCGGCAGTGGATATGTTGCACTGTAGCTTTATGTTAGTTGTATGATTATTATTGGGGATCTTAAGGTTTCCTGATGACCCCACATCTTTTTATCGCTACGCCGTTTTTTTGCCGCGTTTTGGCGAAGGAAAGAAGATATGGAACTTGTCATCACTGCCTAGCCGTTCTGTTTGCAATGTTTTGGCTGATTAAAAACCGAATCCATGGGACATGACTCACACAATTTTTCAATGTTTGGACGATGATGATTTAAGATGTCAATCCCCTGTTTGTCTTGCCCCCTTTTCGTTTACGAACAGGGGATCACTATCTCTGTGTGTGTACAGATTTGTTGAAAATTTATTGTGTTTTTGTGAAGCAGCATGCAGGTCTTTCGCTCCCCGTTTAAGAGTCTGTCGTCTGGGGCCCAAGACCAAGGAGCTTCGGGCTCGGGGGCGAACGCGCCGGTGCAGGACACCAGCCAGATGTCGCCTGAGGAGCTGCGCGCGTTGCTGCAGTCCCAGCAAGAGGCGATCGGGCACCTACAAGCACGGTTGGAGAGCCTGGCCGTCGCGGAGAGAAATTCAGTGCCGGACTTGACCGCAGAGGCAGCGGAGCAGATGCTGGGGGGCGACAAAGTAGCCAGTTGGATGCGCCAGTCCGGCGAGGCGCTGCGGGATTACGTTAGAGGCGCAAGTGCAGCACCGGCCAGGCCGTCCGACGTGATGGGCAATGCGATGGAATGCCCGAGGGGCGACAGACTGGCCTACAGGATTCGGGGTATCATCCTTGACTCCCAGCAGGCGTACGCCCAGAGGTTCGCGCCGGAGTCCAGCAGTCGGGCGGACCCGTCCAACCCGCTGGATGCCATGAGCTGGCCAGATGCGGTCAAAAACGGGGGACCGTCCTTTAAGTATAAGGGCATCGACTTCGCTATGCGACAAGGCGTCCTTCATTGGATGACGAAGAAAGGAAGGTAGGTACCAATATCCGCCCGCCCGTCTGGCGACTGCCAGAGATGCGCCAAAGAGGGCGTCCCATCAGAGCAGTTGCGGCACTGGCATTTCCAGTGTCCCCACTGGTCCTGACGGGATTGTCGCCACTACGACAGGGCGGGGTGGGGATGGCCGTGTTGGTGTGAAGATTCCCAGCCCGCGCGTCCAATCCCCACCCGCGTGGCCTTACCTGCTGCCAGAGCGACCTTCAGCGCGGCGGCGGCGGGGTGGGCAATGGCGATGGCGGCTGTTGGATCGTTTAGGGTGGCGGCCGTGGGCGTTCGGGGCTGGGCCCCAAAAACGCAAGCCCGATACCGTTCCGCCCTGTCCGCGGTGGCGAAGTATGAGGGAACCAGGGCTTTGCGGACGCCGCTTACTGACACGTTGTCTGACTTCTTGGCGTCAAGGGTCTCTATGGGGCAGGCTAGATCCACCCTCAGGGGTTATGTGTCCGCGACTCGAGCGGCGAAAGATATCAGGCTGCTCCCGGGCTGTGTTCAAGCCATCCACTGGAGACTTGCAAAGTCTGGAAAACCGACACCGGGACAGCCATACCTGGGACCGGAGGGTCTCAGCCTCCTGTGGGCCAGAGCGGCCTCACCGGTTGAGCAGGCAGTGGCGGCGTTGGCGAACCTCAGTTGGCTTCTATTCTTGCGGGTCTCTGAAGCGATGTCCATCACGCCAGCGGGACTGGCAAGCGATTCCGTGGTCCTGTTCGTCACTACCAAGGTTGGAGGCCACAGGGAAGTGCGGCGCCCGCTTTATGAGTGGGGACGCTCGTGGGTCCGATTCCTTAGATCCTACGCCGCGGCAAGCTGCGTCCCGGAGGGTCAACCGTTGGTTAGGGGAGGGGTTGAGGCAGTGGAGAAGATCTTCGCAGGCCTCCTCCGTGATTCCCCGTATGGTGACCATCGGTGGCATTCCCTGCGGCGGGGGGGCGCTGCGGCCGCCTTCCACCGCTCTCCAAATGTGGCCTATTTCGTTTGGTGGGGGAGGTGGAAACGGCTGGCCGCGGCGGTGGAGTACGCTCTCGGCTACTCTGACCCTGCGGTGGTTGGGGCTTTGGTGCTTCCATGGCCTGTGGGTGGCCAGGCTCCTGGTGAGCGGTTGACTGTGCTGCTGGCCGACCTGTGGGGTGACCCCATGTATGCTAATCCCGAAAGGAAGTCCCCGAAGGCGTCGCTGCCCCGGTGCCTGCGGGGCCTGTGGTATCTCTTCCTGATATGGATGTGGCGCCGCATCAAGGGGAAATGGAAGACGTGGAGTCTGATTCGGATTCTTCGTCCGTCCCCTCGGAGTCTTTGGCCTCCGCCGTGTCCACAGCAAGCGCCTGTTGCCCCCCCCGCGGAGCCCGCACCGCCCAATGGTCCGGGGGAACATCCTCCACAATTCACGCCGGGAACCGGACCTCGGGTCGGGGGCGGCAAGAGGAAGCTGCGATCTAAGGGAGCCGGCAAGACACCGAGAAGTGGCGCAGCAGAGGTCGACGGCGACGGTAAACCGAGGCCCAAGCGGCGAGTCGTTGGTCTGGGCGGTTCCATATCTGTCCAGCGGCATCGTGCGGCGAGCGCGAAGGTGGGCCTTGGTAATGCAAAAGCCAGACGGCCTGCCTCCAAGAGGAGGCATCCTGATGGGCCTCCAGTCGGGCCTGCCAGCAAAGTGGCTGTGCGTTCCCCACCGGAGGATCAGGGCCAACGCGGTAGTGCAGCGGCAGGCAAGCGCGGGGGGGGGGAGGTCTGGAAATTCGCCCCCCGTGGGGGCGATTCGCGAAACCCCATCTGCCTGTGACGAGCCTGTTGGTGGCCCAGTGCTGAGTTCAGCGCAGGGATCACTGCAGGTGAGAACATTGGCGGATGGGGGGCCCCGCCCTCTGACCAGGGCAGACCTGTTGTATGTGCGTTCGGAACCAGTTCCGTTATTTGTGCAATTTTTACAAGCCTTCTTTACATTCTTACCGTGGCTTCACCAGGCACTATCTTGCGGGGTTCTGCTACTCATGAAGCGACTGCATTTGTTTGTGCTTCGCTTGTTTGTGACGTGTGAGGACTACCGTTTGCGGTCAGCGCCGGATATAATTTTTAACGCGCTATCAGAATTTACCGCTGAGTCTTGGCAGGCTCTTTTGCATTTGTCTACGTTGCCAGTGCCGCAGTAGGGCAGGGTGGACCCGCAGCTGGTGGAGAGGGGTTTAGGGGCGGTGGGGAACTACACGATTTCCGATGATCTGTGGCGTGAGTTGGCCCCCCCTGATTTTGAGGCGTCTGTGTCCGATTTTCACTTGGAGAGAGAGAGTCACTCGTCTAATAGGGAGGCTTTGGTGCGGCCCATGGTTAAATGGTTATTGCGTGAGGAGATAGTTACCATTATGGATGAGGATTGCCCTTTGAGGGCGACATGCTGGCCGTTTGTGATCCCAAAGTCCACAGAAAAAGTGTCCCTTTTTTTTTTTTAGGCATGGCGGTCCCCCGCCCAAGACTACACAAATCTGCTCAACTGCGAGGTTCCTCGAAGGACAGCCGCTATTTACAGCAAAACAGGGAAGTATTCAGGCATAAGGTGTCGATGACACTCTCTAAAAAGAAACCATAGGCTTAGGCCCGATCTGCTGAGTTGCTGTGGGGCTCCTACAATTGCATTTGTGTGGATAAAATCACTAAAGTTGTTTCAGTGAAAAAGTAAGTTGTGCTGAGGTGAAAGGAAAAGAGGGAAACCTAAGATGTAATGGGATTGACTAGTTCTCTGCTGACTGAATGGTTCTGATTGGTGGACAAAATAAAGGAGGTTGATGTTGAAAAAAGGTTTGACAGGACAACATTGGGCCAATACACAGAAAAAGTGTCCCTTATATTTAATCTCGTTGCTTTCAATGAGAACTTACATAAGCCGCTGTCTTTCTCGTTGGATGGTTGGGAGCAAATCTCCAAGAAGTTGGCGGATTGGCCGGCCGATAGGCCGTTGTTTTGTACACACGTGGACCTTAAAAACGCCTTTTGGAGTTTTAAGTTGCCAAGACGACACGAGAGGGCCTTTCGGTTCCGGATGCGTTGGGAAGGTGTGGAGAGGGTGTTTTGTATGTCGCGGATGCCGTTTGGTTGGAAACATTCCCCGTTGTTCTGTCAGACGGCGTCGGGAAGGATAGTGCGACCCTTGATCCCGGAGGGGTACACCCTCTTCCATTATTTAGATGATTTTTTGATTTTGGGGCCAGATCCGGCGCGTTTGCGTGTTGTGACTGAGAAAGATGTCCTTGAATTATGCCCTAGATATTTTGATGTATTCCTGCAGGTTTTGTAGTTGAAAACCCCAACCAAAGCAGCAAGTAGAGCAAGGACAGGATGTGGATCGAATCAATGATTGGTTTTGGAATCCAGTGTAACACAGAAGGGCTGCAGGTAGACAAAGCAGGTTTATACACAAAGATTCAATCACAAATGGATAATACAAAAGATTTTATACGAAAATTGGTCTGACTCTTGCCTCAGAGATAGCATTAGGCACTTCATGTGCACTCTTTTGGGTGTAATGGTGCTGGTTAGGAATGTGGGGCATAAATGTCAGGACCACACAGAAAATGACTTGGCCAAGCAACTGAATTCAGAAACAGTTACAAAGTAGGACCACAATAAGTGGTAGAAACAATTGAGTATAGGGGTCTTGGGGTGGGAGACCACTAGGCTTAACCTCCAAGGCCAACAAGCATGAAATGCCTGATTTATTTTGGTATGTCCTCCATGAAGGAAGGTACCTCCGCTCAGTTGAGTGGTAGGGGTGAACTTCATGGGGGGGCTAGGGTCACAACCCTAGTTACTTTGAGAAAGTGTACTTTAGGCAACAAAAGAGAGATAAAAACACTTAAGTTTGTCTTAGCATCAACAAAAGGGTTTTAAGGGGGGCTTGGCCTGGATCAAGCCCTCCAAGAAAGACATGGCAGTGACTTTTTCTTACTCCCCCCTGGAGTACTAGTCGATCAAGCTAGTAGGACCAAGGAAAAAGGCTCAAATATTCCCAAAATTACCTCAGAAAATGCATTAAACTTACCAAAAACATCTTCATCACTTCATAGAAGCCTATCACACTGTAGGTACCCTTGAAAAACAGTGTAATGTACCGTGTATGATGTCCCTTCGAAGGGGCATTCCTCAAAAGTTGCCGGCGTGCGACGAAAACCTTTGGAAAAAGTTTGGGGGTAGTGGGAATTGAACCCAGGACTCCCTCCCTAGAACACATGTGCTTGCCCACTAGGGTACAGTCGAACGATCTAATGCGAACGGCTATCGCCGTATAAACAGCGTTTTAGTTTCCGTCCTGACCAAGGGCCAGGGCGGAGCAATACTCCCAATGGAGGACACAAACCCCAGGAGCTGGAAAAAATAGAAAATGTAACCAGCAGGGAGTGATTCCTGCGGTTTAGCGGAAGGGGTTGCGATTTAGCAAGTGAAATCGTTAAAAATCGACGAAACCACGCGGGAAATCGTCATTGTTACACATAACCCAAAGTCGCAGACAAGCGCAAAGGAAGCGGACTCCAAGAAAAGGGTTGCGCAAGCGTAAACGGCTTTTGGAAAAGAAGGTATGAGCCGTTGTTTTTAAAGTTTTAAAGGAAATTTTTGCACAGTTGCATCAAAATTTTTATAAACTTCAGAGTTAAGTATTCAAATTCAACCCACACCACAGAGCAGGTCGACAACCCATCTCTCAGGTATGTCAGTGTCACCTCACACTCACGCATTGCGTTTGTGTTAGTTGTTTCGTCAAAACGTTAGGGTTGTCAACGCTGTGCTCGTTGGGGGGTCGGGTGTTCTTCTCTCGTGGTCTGCACAGGTAAAAACAGGAATGAAAGGTATGTGATGCGAATGGAGCGCGCAGCGCGCACGTAGGGTTAGTATATGCGCTGTGCTCGCGATGCATGTGCCTAATGGAGGCATCCACACGCTGTGACGCTTTAATTGTACCCAAAATTCACCCTTGTTTTCTTCTTCACAGGTAAGTAAAGAAAGCGTTTGTTCGTGTGCGGCCGTGGCGTTAAAGTAGGGTTGCTTAAAACGCTTAGGCTTGTTTTGTGTTCGTTTCAATTCGGCATTCACACGATGCATGGTGAGTAAGGTAGGTTAGCCCAGGAGGAGCTCACCTCCTGGTTGAGTCAGTGGTCCAGCCTCCCTTCCCTGCGTGCACATGATGCATTAAAGGGTAGGCCACGCGAACTGCGCACGGTAAACCTTGTTTACGTTACCCAGAGGCTCCTCGGTACGTTCTTTAAGAGAACCTGAGGAGTCTCTTAGAGCTTGCTTGCTTGACAGGGGCGCTGATCACAAATCAAATCACTGTGCCTCAGCCAGTACAGGCGAGGGCAGTTCAACTTCAACGACATCTGCGCTGTGCACGCAACGAGAGCACCCCTTCCCTCCAAGCCCTAGCAGGGGAAACGCGTTGTGGCGTCCCCTGTTAGGCCACAGCTGCTTAGGAGCGCTGTGTTCTCTTGTCTTTTTCACAGGAGGGCCATTAGGGCCTGAGTGAACTTCGACAGCAGCACCCAGTAGCGTGTGTAGGGGTCAGGGTCAGCAGGCCTGGCAGGAGTGGAGTGCAAGTGATGAGTGCTCACCCTGCCTTCGAAGGCCGGTGCTGGCGTTAGTGAGTGTAGTGTAGTGGTGTCTCCTGTCCCGCGTGCTTTTCCTCGTGGGCAGGGAAGTGCGTTAGCTTTTGGCCAGTAGCAAAAATGGGCGTTTTGTATGCCCTTAGCACACTTGGCCACCCCTCCCCTCTTAGTAGGTAGGGCTTTTGCCGTCTTACACCAAGGATAGGCGCCAGCACAGAAATTGGGCGCCATAGGAGTGGTAATAGTACCTGATTAGGACCTTCGGTCCGACGTCAGCGAAGCCCGGTCTCCGGGAGCCACGCTGGGGAGAGAAGTGAGACACATACAGACATACGTAGCACACTTAGGGGTATGGTAAACCCTGTAAGGAAGGGTAGAACCCCATGGGTCTGGACCAGTCAGGGGTCCTAACTGTGGGCTCGCTTGTCCCCAAGGAGGGAAGACACACCTTGCCTCATAACACCTTGCTTGTCATTCCCCCCTGGTGTAGTAAGCCACCGTTCTTCGTTGGCTCTCCAAGGTCATTACATTAGGGCAGTACCCATGCAACACATGGTCAGCAAGGCACACACTGGCTGGGTGGTTGCAATCATGATAAGCGGCCACCTGGCTCACGCTGGAAACCATAGGCATGGGTCTGCAGGGCACAGACTGACACAGGGAGATTAGTTTCGCTTCTTACGCTGGGACATAGTCTCAGCACGGGTTAGGAGCTGCCCCTCGTTGTTCTCAACGAGGTAAGTGCGGAAGATGGGGTTGATACTCCCATCTGGTTGTATGAAGGCTGACATAGTTTCCCAGGTCGCCTCAGACAACCCATAGCCATCCCACAGGGTAAGGAATTTTCAGCCCTGTTTACACTCGTGGCGAGCAATACCTGCAACCACGTAGTAACCATCGACTGCCATCTCATCGGCAGTCATCTCTTCGAGTTCGTCTGCCTCCTCTGGACTGGCAGCGTTCTCTAGGTCTATACGTTCATTCTCACTGTCGCTGAGGCGCCACTCATCCCAAGACAAGTCGTCAGGGGAGTGATAGTGCCTCAACTGCTTAGGTGCACACAGCAGTTCACCACCTAGACGTGGACTGCACCTGACATGGATCCTGGATCCATCTATCCTGATGATACGATAGGGTCCAAAGTAAGGGTCCTGTAGGCAGTTACGTGGCCAGGAGGGTAGGCGTGAGTGGTGTACCAAAACAAGGTCACCAACCTTGAAGCTGGCAGGTCGCCGTAGGCGGTTCCGTCGGCTCTGTTCACTGTCACGAATGTGCCTCAGGTTAGTACCAGCCTGGTTAGCCAGAGACTGCTTGTGTTCCAGCCAATCTCCCACAGGGCTCTTGAAGTCCTCAGGAAAGGGGGTTTTGAAGAACCAAGCAGGTCGTCCTCCATGGAACAGTTCGTGGGGGGTGAAACCCGTAGAAGAGCTCCGCTGTGAGTTCATGGACAGAACTGCCCAGGGCACTAGGCGTACCCAGTCCTTGGTGCGCTCCTGTTTCATCAGGATTCGTAAGTTTTGCTCCACCACACGGTTCTGTCTCTCACAGAGAGGGTTAGACGTGTGAGTATAGGGCACACCTGTGGTTACCTCCACGTTGAGGGCATTTAGCACTCGTTTGTACCACCCAGTGTCACTGCGGATGCGTACATCTTCATCAGAGCGCACCTGCTTAGGTGCTCCATAGGGTTCGAACCATTGTTCGACCAACATTTTTACAGTCTGCTCACCTGTGATTTTCTTATTGCAAGGGAACACACGGGTGAAGCGAGATAGACCACAGGTGACCACGAGGCAACTATCATAGCCGCCAAAGCGTGGTAGGCCGTGGATGTAATCCACGTAGAGAAGAGAGTTAGCACAATAGGGTATGGGTAAGCTGGAGATCAGGCCCCTATCCCTACTGTCGCTCTGCTTGCTGGCATGACAGCCACAAGCATCCACAATGGTCTGCATACGCGACCTCAGTTCAGTCAGGGTTAGACTAGAGTAGAAACACTCACGGAAGAAGTCCACTGAGCGATTAGCGCCAGTGTGACCAGAACTGAGATGGGACCACTGTAGGCACCCATCCAGTCGTGCCTCAGGCACCACAATTCGGTCCTCGTAGAAGAGGTACTGATTGTTTTTATACCACTGGTGCCCGTCAATGACACGGGGTTCGAGACCAGTGCTGAGGGTTTGGAGAATTTCTTCATACTCTGACTGATAGTCGGTTAGACTCCATCCCTCCAGGATTCCGGCAGTGCGCATGGACAGGTCAAGCTGGACATCCATACGCTGGAAAGCCTCTTTGGCGAGCGCCTCAGAGCTCTCACCAATAAGCGCATCGAAGTTGTTGCGCGATATATAGTCAGACAGTTCATTCTTAATCCCGGGGATATGATGCACTGTCAGCCTGAACTGGCTCAGGTAAGTCCACCACCGTTTTAGCTTTGCTTTTTCTGGTGGTGGGCCCTTCTGAAAAGACTTCACAGGCTCCTGGTCAAACAGCCAGACAATAGGGTTAGATCCCAGGAGTCGGGATTGTGACGATAGCACCAACATACCGGCCAGGAGTTCCTGGTCATAGGTGCTGTAGTTGGAACGCGCTTGGTTCCATTTCCAATTCCAGTGTCCCAGTGGCACCAGTCGCCACTCACTGGTAGGATAGTCATGTTTCAACGAACCATCACGGTTCAGTCCAGTAGTACGATAATGGCAGTGGGTTAGTTCAGCGGGGTTAAGCTCCTGCCATTGGTAGATCGTACCTCCCCCCCCTACATCACTGGCATCAGTGATCAGGACTATCTCGCCCTCAGGGCGGGGCACTCCCAGGCAGTTGGAGGAGGCAATCTTCTTCTTCAACTCCTGGAAACACTCTTCCTCTCTGGAGGTCCATCTCCAGGGAGTAGTTTTCTTGATCAGGTCAGTGAGGGGTGCAGAGGAGTAAGTAAAATTGAAGCCGGGTCGGACCCCGGTGGCCATCTTGGGGTCACTTGGGGTGTGTATCTATGTGCCGGCAAGCCGCCATTGGCTGACATCATACTCTCCCATCCACCTGAACTAACCCGATGTGATAGTGTGATAGGTTTGGCCATTCCGGCTATGAGCGGTCATATTCAGAACCGAGGCGCCGCCAGCGGAGATTTATATATCGGAACATCAGGAATCAACAGGGTTTTATTATCATAATGTTTCCGTAATTTTTCAGCCTTTCGTTCTGATGGTCAATGTATCGGCGACTGTCAGTTGGCTCGCGATTTTGCGTTAACCGATTGGTTAACTGTTATTTCCAGATATTTTGGCGGAAACTCCGATGAAGGGTCAGATTTCATCAGTAAAGGGTTCGTTGCTTCCGCAATTTTCTAAATATGCACTCGAAATTTTATTCTGAATTTTTCGCGATGTCAAAATCGGATTTTCGACTTCGACATCGCCGCACTTGATTTGGTCTTCTTCGAGTGGTCATACTCTTTTCCCTATGCTCGAATCAGGTTTCCCTTATACTTGCCACCCATTTGACTTGGAGATATAAGGGAAACAAAAGTGAATCGTGGGACCACTTTGAAGGACCATATCTACGCGCGAGTGTGAGGAAAGAGAATAAGCAAGGTTGCGTTGCAAGCGCCTTGGTCTCATCTTAATTTAGGAGGCATCAAACGCCTTTGGTGTGTTCACATGCCCGGTGTAGCAAGGGATAATGGTCAAGAGGGTAGAAAGTGATATATAACTCTTGGACCGTGCAACCGAATATTTTATTGCGACTTTCGAGTGTACCGCATGAGTGTCGGGGTTGCATAGATACTTTCCTTGGGTTCCTACGTATTTTTAACGTGAAGTTATGTCCATGGAGGGGCATGGCATATCATGGTGGGAGCCACTTTTGAGGGTATGTGTTATATGCATGGTTTATGTCTTGATATGCTCACGCCCATGTTATATATCTTCGTGTGGCCGAAGAGATGGGGAGCCACACGTGACAAGGGCTTTGCCCATGTCCCAATTGTGGAATTCAAAGCGCTAGACTAAGTCTACCGCATATGTATTGCTCATGGTATGCTTGGCAGGGAGATCCATGAGTGCACTCCCATTTTCATGGGGCATGTAGATACGAGTGGCGAAGGTATCTCCATGCGCCCGATTGGGGATCCAAGTGGGGTAATTGTTCGTAAATGGTTCCAATCATTTGTATATTGAACCATGCGCGGATATCATGGGTGAGCATAGAGATATACTATCATGACAACTTTGTATTTGGACATATTTGCATGTTTTTGACCTCATTTTATGCTCATTTTTGTGTTTTATGTGCTCAACTGGTCGGCTAACAGTAATGTGCCTAGAGATCCGTGAACTATGGTATGTTGCTTATATGTTGGCATATGCCTCGGTGGTGTACCTCACCATATGCCAGATCACATGGTCACTTTGGCGTGGCACACGAGGCCTCACAAAATTAGGTCTCAAATTCATGAGTTGACTTGTGAAGCATGTCATGTACATAACCGGAAGGGTTTCGAAGCCAATGATGGGATATTCTTGGGCATGGACCTTTGGTCTATATCACCCTTGTATATTACTTTCCGGTTTGACACATGCATGGAGCATTTGGATATTTGCCGTATGCATTTTTGAGTATATAATTGACTTTTGGGCATAATGGTGTGATTTGCCTGATTTTGCCATGTTGTGAGGTCAACATCATGGGGCAGTTCTCCAAGCCCAATCGACTCCAGGTCCAACCAAGGTTATGTCAGGGTAGGGCATGGTCCTGAGTGCCACTCTAGGCCATGACACGCCACCTCCCCTATTGGGCTAGGATTTATGGGCTTGGGAGTGAACACATTTTTGGGGTTTGTGTAGTGACTTTTTACTCATGGCATTTAGCCATCTTATTGGACTGGGTTCAGGACATCATGTTGGTGAGTCAAGGGAAGGTCTTGAGTCCAGGGAATGAGGGGTCTATGGCTGTGATTGTGTACGTTACCATCTTTCCCCAACTTTGCTTTATTTGTGTTCATATGCCAATTTCAGGGCTTTCTTCCTTGGTGCAATTCTTGTACATGCCCGCCATCGTGAGACCATCGATGTGCTGAACGGAAGCCCGCAGTGTGGATTGGATTATTGTTGGATTTGTGGGATCTGGTTGCTGTTCAGGGTTGAAGCAGGATTGTATTTTATTTTCTATATTTTTGGATTTGGAACCCTGGATTTTGATAAATGCAATCGTTGATCAGGAGCAAATCGGCAGGGGTTACAGGCGGAAGGGGCATAGCAGGGGCCGGTCCTGGTAGGGACCTTCTTTATGGTAGCAGAGGCTTACCTGCTGCCCCTACCTACCGCCGACCCGGGGACTTGGGCCCCTATGAGCCCTGCCCAAGTACGCCCCGGGTGCGTATTGTGGACTCGGTGGAGACCACGCCGGAGATTGGAGCCATAGAAGAACCGAGACGTTCAAGAGCATGGCGAACTCCGGAAGTTGAAGCCCGAAGAGAAGTACGACATTCGGGAAGAGGAGGACGTGACATGGAGGACCTGGTCTCCATGTGTGAGCGTCGCTGCCGAAAGGCATGCAACCTCCGCTCCGCCGCGGAGGACTCTGATGAGGCCTGCCATTCAGGCAGCAGTGGAGGACGGGCCCGGCGCTACCGGAAGCGCGGGTCACCCAAGTCCGCGGCAAGGGACGCCGGGGCTATGGACACGGACCCCAGCCCGGTCAGGCTGTGGGAATCCGAGGGGCACTCCGAGGGCTATGGGACAGCCTACGAGCCACCTTCGGAGTCGGAGATGTCCGCGCCGATCGCCAGGGCGCATACGGCCCCCGAGCCCGCCCTGAAGCACCACACCGAGGACTTGGAGAGGCCAGCCAGGGCCCGGACGGCACCTGTGCCCCGGCACAAGGGACCAGAGACGGACGCCATAGGCGATACGCCCATGGGCGATGAGTCTGAGGTGCCGGGAACCGCGGGATGCGCTGGATCCGGCGGGAAGCACGCCGCGTGCCACTGCGAGCACGTGTCCTTCCTCATGGGCAAGTACCCGAAGATGGGGATGGACGCCATCGTGCATCGCCTAGACCGCCTGGACAACGCGAAGGACGGTCTAGAGGAGGACGTCGCCGGGATCCTGGATGACCAGTCGGCCGCGGAGAAAGACATGGAGGAGCTGCGAGCGGAACGGGACCGGTACCGGGAGAATCTGGAGCTGGCCCTGGAGAAGCGGCAGCGAGTGGTGGACAGCCTCCTCCACCTGGTGGAGGACATGTCGGGACGCCTGAAAAGGCTAGAGGAGCTACAGCCCCTCGCCTCGGGTCCGGAGCTCCCGGCAAAGCCGGCCGCGGCAGAGCTGGTGGAGCGGGTTAAGACCCTCAGGAGCGCCATGGATAAACCCATGGGCGGCCCTGCAGAGGCACCCTACGCGCCTCCGCGTGTTGACACGGGTGCGCTGACTTTTGTTCCCATGTTCAGCGAATCCACAATGCTCGGGGAACAAACGGCGCCGGCTGGGTCCATGCGGGAAGGGCACGCAACCACGGACCCGAGGAGCCTGACGGTACAGATGTCCCATGCCACCCAGGATCCACAGCCCACTACGACTACCTATGCAGTTTATGCGGAAGAGGAGATCCAGAACCAGACCATGCAGAGGCGAACCATGGGAAGCGCCGACGGACATGGTCGAGGCCATCCAAGCGGAAACCTGCGGGCGAAGGACCCCAATACGGGGATATGGACAGCCGATGGAGCAACTCCTTCCCGCATTCCAAACCCCATGGGTTCAGGCCCAACAGGACCACATACCATGGAGGAGAGGGATGTACGGGGAGTGTACTCACACCCCCCGGCCACAGGTGGTATCCGTCTCGGTGGAGTGGTGGCCAGTGTCCCGGGATCTGATGCCCGCAGCTCCTCCCTTCAGGTCCTGGCGCCCAGCCGGTGTGGAGACTTTCCGGGCATGGGACGCCGACTTATCCCGCGGCGCTCCTCCGCATCTCGCCGGGTCGTCGGCGAGATGCGGGGAGCGCCGCGGGATAAGTGGGTATGCCGGACATTCCCACACCGGCTGGCGCAGGACCTGAAGGAGGAGCTGCGGGATCAGATCCGGGAAGGACTGATCAGGACGGAGCAGGCCTGCCTCCAGTGGTTGGAGGATGAGGAGCGGGTGGACGCTCCGAATCAGAAGCTGGAGGACTTGTGGTCCATCCCGCTGCCGCTGGACCGCGGTGAGTTGAGGGTCCGGGAGTGGAACCGGTATCTGCGGAAGTACCGCAGATGCCTCAAGCTGGTGGAGGACTGGAACGAGGCCAGCGAGATCCGCCACCTCCTGAAGGACGTCCTCCCCGGCCAATGGAAGAGGCGAGTGCAGGACGAGGAGAAGAAGCGCGCCAAGAAGCGGGCGGCGGTGAGGATCACGGCGGCGGAGGATACCCATGCGGGTATCATGGAGTTCTTCAGGAGGAACCTGGGCGAACCCAACCGGATGTTGGGACTGAAGAACGCCGTGTACGTGGAGGTGTTTGGAGACTCCATGGGGCAAAGGTTGCTGCGCCTCAACAACGTGGAGTGGAGGCGCGGGGAGCCGCTGAGGATGCAACTCATCTTCGCCCGCATGAGCCTTGACGAGATCGTGAAGTACATCACGGTGGAGTTGAAGCTCAATGCGAAGAACGAGGCCCACGTGCAGGATCGACATGGTCATGGACAACGAGGCCACCGAGAAGACCGCCATCATCGGGAGATCCAGGAGGACACGGCCAACTCCGCGGAGGATGGTAGTGGAAGTGGCCAAGACCACTGGTCCCGGGAGGATCACGAGGAGGCCCATTTCTTCGCGTTTGTGGCGCACAACGTGAGGGACCATGGGCAGGATTGGTCCAGATGGAGCCGGGTGGGACCCAAGAAGGTTTGAGGTTTGAGGTTTGATTTTGCGGGTACTAGACGCCTTTCGGCCCCGGGGGGCCACCTGGTCGGGCCAGGTGATATCCTCCCCACCGGGTCCTAGTGGGGGGCCCTCCAAGACGCACCTCCTGCCTGGTGGCGGAGTCCCCCGGGTTCACAGAGGTCGGAGCCCCGTCCTTCCCCGGCGTCCCCGTTTCGCCACTCCCCGGTCAGTGCATCAATTCGCAGCCGTGGCCGCGGGCGCTTACCCACTGCGTCGCCCCCCTAATGCGTGGTCGCCCGGGGCACCGGCGCCGCCGGGCCCGTGCTACTGGCTTGTCGCCAGTGGGACCCCCTTGGGCTGGCGCGGAGGCTGCCTAGCCTAGGGGTTGGGGCATGGCGCTGTGCGCCACTACTGCCTTGGCGGGTGCAGTGTCCCGTCTGTGTGTGCGCGGCGCTCGCGGCCGGTTCGGGGGGGTTCGGGCCGGTTCCTGGTGTTGTGTTTCCCCTTCTTCCCCCTTCCCGCCCCGCGTATCCCGCGTTGCGTGTGGCGGGCCGTCCCGTCCGGGTGTCCCTTACCCTCGCTCGCTGGTACGCCATTCCAGGTGGTCTGTGCGTTCCGCGCGCTCGGTCCGGTTGCCCTTCTGGTGGTCCCCGCGTGTCCTTTTCGTGTGTGTGCGCTCGCGCTCTCGCGGTGTCCGCTCCCCGCTGGGTGGTGTGGCGCGCGCACCTCGCGTGGTCCCGGCACTGGGCGCTGGTAGGGCCGTTCCATGTGGTCCGTGCCCCTCCGCGTGTCCTGCCCCGGTCCCGTGCTCCGTCTGGCGTGCTTGGGGGGGGGCGGTCCGGTCCCGGTTCCCCCCTTCTTGGCTTGGGGTTGTGGGGGCGGCGGCTGGGCGTCCCCGGGGGGGTGCCCTCGTCCGCGGGAGTCTCGTACGCCACTGAGGGGTGTCGTCGGCTATGAATCCTGCCCTGAGGGTGGGGGTGGGGGCTGGGTGGGGTGCGTTGGATCGCCGACTGACGTGTACTGGGGTAAGAGGCGGGCAGTAGCACCACCGGGTCGCCGACTGACTGTAGGGCGGGGGGTCGCTCTGCCTCTTTCCGTCCCTCTGCCTTCCCTGGGCAGGCAACAAAGCGGGCGTCACTGGCGTTGCGCTGTCCATGGGGGGCGTGGCCCCCCATACCACTCCGGTTCGTGTTCACCCAGCCTCTCCGGGTACGATCTGTGCGGCGTCCCGGTGCGCAGGCGTGGGCCCGTTTGTTCTTCGCGGCCCCCTTGTGGGCCGGCGGCCGGAGCGGGGGGGCGGGTCACACTCCGGCCCCCCTCTCGGGTGGGGGGGGTCCATTCCCCTTGCCTCGGGGGGGGTGTCGCGCTGCGGCCTCCCCGCTCTCGTTCCGGGCGGCGGCCTGTGGTACCCCTTTCTGGCCCTCCCCTCCGGCGCGCGCGTGCGGTCGGGGCTGACGTGCCGCCCCGGGGCGGGGGGGGGTGAGGGGCGGCCCGTGGACCGCTCCCCTGGGGGCCCCGGCTGACCTGCAAACCCCCCCTCTTTCCCCTTGGAGTGGGCTGTGGTCACGGGAGGGTCATGTGGGGCGCGGCCTCCTTCGTGTTCCGTTGTGCGCGTTGCTCCGGCACGCCGGTGTGGGTTCGTGGGGGCAGGTCCAGCCGCCGCTGCCCTTACCGTGTCGCCGGTCCTCCTGTGGGTGGGGGCGCCCCCCCGGCCCTGGGGGGGCGGAGGGCCGCGCCTGTGGCTCCCCAGCTGGGGTGGGTGCGGGGGGGGGGGGGGGGGGCCACCCCGCCCGCTCTCGGGCCTGTGTGGGAGGGGGGGGGGGGGGGAGTGGGGGGGGTCCTTCGGTTCCCTGGCGATGCCCCCTGTCGGCCAAAAAGGGGGGGGGGAGGGCGGCTTGGCGGTCCCAGCCCCGGGGGCCAGCCATCGGCCAGGGGGGTCGCGCCCTTCCCCCGCCCCCCTCTACCGAGTGCCGGATCCTCACGCGGTCCCTCCCTGGGGCCCCTCATCTCCCGGCCGTTGCCGCGCGGCGCTGGCCGGCCGGGGGTGGCCGTGAGGGTCAGCGGTCAGTGGTTAGCGGGTTGCGGGGCCGCTTTCCCTGGGCAGGCAACAAAGCGGGCGTCCCTTGGCGTCGTGCTGTCCATGGGGGGCGTGGCCACCCATACCATTCCGGTTCGCGCCCACCCGGCTTCTCTGGGCACGATCTGCGCGGCGTCCCGGTGCGCAGGCGCGGGCCCACTTGCTCTTCGCGGCCCCCATTGGAGCCGGCGGCTGGGGCGTCGGGGCGGGTCACACTCCGGCTCCCCTCTCGGGCGGGGGGGTCCGTCCCTTCAGCCTCGGGGGGTGGGGGCCGGGGCCCCTGCGGCCGGCAGGCCGGCGGGGGGGCGGGGGGGGGGGGGGTGTCGCGCCGCGGCCTCCCTGCTCTCGTTCCAGGCGGCGGCCTGTGGTACTCCTTCCCGGCTCTCTCCGCGTCGCCGGTGCTCTCCCTTCCGGCGCGCGCTTGCGGTCGGGGCTGAAGTGCGGTCCCGTGGTGGGGGGGGTGAGGGGCGGCCCGTGGACCGCCCCCCTGGGGGCCTCATCTGACTTGACACCCTCCCTCCGTCACCTCGGAGCGGGCTGTGGTTACGGGAGGCCTCCTTCCTGCTCCGTCGTGCGCGTTGGGGGGGGGCGGGGGCGGCATGGCGGCCCTGATCCCGGGGGCCAGCCATCGGCCAGGGGGTCGCGCCCGTCATCCGCCCCCCCTACCGAGAGCTGGATGCCCGCGCAGGCCCTCGCCGGGGCCCTCACCTCCCCGGCCGTTGCCGCGCGGCGCCGGCCGGCCGGGGGTGGCTGATGGTTAGCGGTCAGTGGTTAGCAGGTTGCGGGGCAGCCGGTTCCTCCCCGCGCTTGGCGCCCCCGCACTCCCTCCCGCGGGTGGCGGCGCGTCCCCGCACGTCGTGCCGTACCGTGGGGGGGGCGTGGGTCAGGGGGCCCATCCCCCCCTCCCGTGCCCGCCGTCTGGGCCCTCACTTGCGCCGCCGCTTGTGTGGGGGCTGGGGCTGCGGCGGCGGCGGGTTGTGCCGGCGGTAGCGCCAGTGGGCGAGGGCGCTACGCAAAGCCCGGGGGAGCCAGTTGTTGGCGTCCGCATCCGTGATGCGGAGCACCGCTCCCCCCTCCAGGAAGGCCGGCCACGTCGGCTCCCTGTCGGGCCACGCCGCCCGGATCACTGACCTGAGGACCCTCTCGTGGTCCTCTGGTGCCGCCCACCCCCCCGGGGGTGCCTCTCGGTGTCCTCCGTCCCTCCGGAGGAGCACGGCATCGAAGGGCCGGTTCCGCGACCTCCTGGAGGTCCCCTGGTTGGCCCAGCACAACCACCCGTACACTTCCCCCACCAGGGGGAGGGTCTCCCCCCCCAGCGGGTCCGGGACCGCGCCCCAGTCCACGTTCCACGGCCGGCTCTCCTCCGCCCCCTGTGCCGGCCCCCCTCGCTGCTCCTGCACCTGCGGCGCCGATGCCACGCCCCGTCCCCCCTCCGCCGAGGCCACCCGCGCCGGCTCCGCCCTCGGCGCGGGGGGGGCTTGCTGGTGCTGGTGTCGTGGGGGTTGGGGGGGGATGAGCTCGCCGGCGTCAGGGTCGATGTTGTAGAGGTGGTGGTGGTGGTGGTGGTGGTGGTGGTAGGTGTGGTGTGCCGGCATCTGTTGGATGCCGGGGGGGATGCACCTCACCGGCTGCACTTCCGGCTGCGGGGGTGCCCCGCCCTCTGCCCCCCTCCCCTCGCCCCGCCCTCCCCCCTGGGCTCCCGTGCCCCGTCCCTCCTGTCCCTTGGGGCCCTTGCCCTTGCCCTTGCCCTTGCCCTTGGGCCCCTTTCCGGTCCCGTGCCCATGTCGCGGGTCCCGCCTCTCGTCCCCCACACCCCGGCCCGCTCGCTCTCCCATCCCCCCTTGTCCTGCCCCCTGCGCCTGGGTACCCTGCCCGCGCCCCTGAACACCCTTCCCGTGCCCTGGCCCCTCCCCGACCCCCTGCCCGAGTCGCGGGCCCCGCCTCTCGTCCACCACGCTCCGGCCCGCTCGCTCTCCCACCACCCCTCGCTCCGTCCCCTGCACCTGGGCCTCCTGCCCGCGCTCCCGCGCGCCCTTCCCATGCCCCGACCCCTCCCCTGCCCCCTGCCTGTCACGCCGTCCGCCGCTCCCCTCCCCCTCGCTGCTGCGCCCTTCCTGGACCACTCGCCGGGCGTCCCGCTGCCTTTGCAGTTGCGGCAGCGTGACGCCCGGCGGTGAGCGCTCGCGCTTCGGGGGGCGGTCGTGCCGCTCCCGCCCCGGGGGGAAGGGCTTGGGGGGGTACGGCTTGGGGGGGCTGGTGTGGGTGTGGGCGGGGTTGGCGTGGGCGCGGTACTTCGCGCTCTCCCTGCCCACTGCTGCTGCTGCGGCGGCCGCCGGCGAGGCGTCCGCGGCCCGTGCGGGGTTCTTCCCCCGCTTGCGCGGCGTGCCAGGGGCCGCAGCCCCTCTCGCGCCCTCCGCACTCTCCTTCGCTGCCGCGGCGGCCGCCGACGAGGCGCCCGTGGCCGCGGTCGCAGACTCTCGCATATCCTTCTCGGTCTTCGCTGCTGCCGCGGCGGCCGTCGGCGAGGCGCCCACGGCCCGTGCAGGGCCCGTCGCAACCCCTCTTGCGCCCTGCTTGCTCTCCTGCGCGGCCGCGGCAGCCCTCGGCGACGCGTCCGGCTCCTGCGCCGGGGCTGCCCCCCTTGCCGGCGGTGTGCCGGGGGCCGCGGCCGGGGCCGCGGCGTGGCTCGCCGCGGTCTCCGCCTCCTGCGCGTCAGGGCGGGGCGGGGCGGCGGGGCTCGCCGCTTGGGCGGCGGGGGCGGCCGTCTCGGCTGGCCCAGGTTCCCAGGCCGGCGGCGGCGGTCCGACCACCGCCGCCTCCGCCAGCCTCCGCTCCTCGCGCTCCGCGAGGGTCTCCCCCGTCCACTCTGGGGAGGAGACGGGGGAGCGGGAGCGGGACCGGCGGTGGTGGCGGTCGTCCCGCCCGAGGGACCCATCGGAGTCTGCCATTACTGTCACTCTGGTAGGCATGCGTGGTGGCAGGCGCGCCCTTCCCACTACCTCCTGGTGCATCAGTGCCGTGCCGTGGGCAGTGCCGTGTGGTGCTCTGCGGGGGGGGGGGGGGGGGAGGGGGTGGGGGGCCGGCTGTGGCGTCAGCCCCGCACGGCCGGGGGTCCGCGGCCATCCACCGGCATTGGGAGGGGAGGCGGGGGAGCCACGCGGCCCACGCGTCGCGCCACAGCTCCCAGTCTGGGACGGGGCTCAGGGCCCTGGGCCCCCGGGGGTCGTCGAGCGGTGCCGGGGGCAGCCGCACCAGATGGACCCCCGTAACGGCGGTGACCTCCTGTGTGCGCAGGAAGGTGTGTACTCCGTCCCGCGCCGCAGGCGCCGGGAGGGGGGGGCGGGGTACAGGTGTGGCCCCATAGAGGTGGGTGGGGGTGATCCCCAGGATCCGCCCCGAGCCCCCGCGGGACGCGACGACGAGGAGGAGGAGGGGGGTGCCAGGGCACTCTTGCCAGAGGACCTGCCCCCTGTGGTGGGCACCCCTGGTCCTGGAGAGGGGGGGGGACAGGTCTGGGTTAGCCCAGCCGCGGGGCGCGTGCGTCGCCGGTGGGAGGGCGGGGCACCAAGTGGGCTCCCTGGGGAACGCCTCGTGGACGACGGCGTACGGGGGGGTAGGCCCGGTGCCGTCATACACCGGGTTGGTCGGCCGGGGGCGGGCGGACGCCCCGTCCGCGCCTTCCACGAACACCGTGACCTCGCCCACCTCCAGGTCCTCGTCCGGCGGGTGTAGAAGGTGGAGCGCCGCATCCAGCTCGGACACTCCCCCCGGGTACGTGGCCCGCGCCTGGTTCAGGTACGGGGCCGCGTCCCCGGGGTAGCGCGTCCTGAGGGCGTGCAGCAGGGCTGGGGCGCTACTGCGGAGGGACATGGCAGACCCCGCTCCCGTCAGCCGGAGGGCGTCCCCCATGGACAGGGGCCGGCCCGACCGATTGGACTCGCGCCACTCCATCCAGTGCCCGTAGAGGGCCGCTTCCGGGCTGATGAGCCCCGGCCGGACGGCGTTCACGATCCGGTGCATTGCCGGGAGCAACGTAGGGGCTCCTGCTCCGTTCAGGGCGCGGACGGCCGGGAGGGCGGTCTCGTTGAGGAAGGCCCTCGCACTGCCCTCCAGGTCGCACCGTGCGGCAGCGTGCGCTCCTTTTGCCTCCGCCACCGCGTCCGCCACCAGGCCCCGGACGGCCGCCTCCTGCGCTCTGCGGCGGGCCCTGGCGTGCCCCGGCCCATCCCCCCGTCGGCGTGGCATGGTGCTGCGGGCTCTGCAAAGGGCGGCGGCGGGTGGGGGTTAGGGGGCGAACACGTGCGACAGGTGCGCAATGGATGTGGGGTCCCGCAGTTGCACGTGGATCCATAGAAGGGCAGCGCCCGCGGGGCCCGCCTGTTCGTGTGAGGGGGTGTGTGCCCCCTCGATGCGCCGGCGCAAGGCCTCCTCCTCTGTGCGCCTGCGCGGACCTGCGGGAGGTTCGGGCCAGGGGCACGCGGCTACCTGGGTGCACCGCTCGCACCTGTTGGCGCCTGTCGCTGCTGCGGAGGACACCATGTCACACTCTCCGCAGAGTCGGCAGGTGTGCGGGAGGTGGGAGGGCGGCGACCAAGGGTCGAGATGGCGTAGCCAGAGGTCGTCCCACCTCTGTCGGAGGGGGTCCCGGATCTCCAGCAAGCGGGCGCGGACGCGGCGCCGGTAGTCCTTGCCAAGCGTCTTCCGCTGGACCTCCTGCCACGTGTCGCCGGGGAGGATCCCGTGGTCGTGGAAGGCGGCGATGAGGTCGTCCCACGACGGGCGGGGGTGCCCCTGGGGGGGGCTCGCCATGTACACGTGGCGCCCGGTGAGGTGGGGCGTCAGCGCGTCCCATTGGCACCCGTTCGCGGTGTCCCTGTGGAGGAGGGCCAGTAGGGTGCCGTCCGCGACCGCTTCCCACCCCACTCGCAGCCCTTCGCAGCCGTCCAGTTCCTGGCGCAGCGCGGCTGCGATACCGGTGGGGAGCATGAGGAGTAAGGGCCCCTGGGTGTCGCCCAGCCGGGACAGGGCGTCGTCGTATACCGGCCCCCCCGCCTTGAAGTGCGCCACGGTGAGTTGGGCGGCCCCGTCCTCTGGGGGTTGCCACCGGACGGTGGCCGCAGCGTGTCCCCACGTGCGTATCTCCGTGGCCCGGAGCACGTTGGCGGTGTGAAGGACGATGCGGGGCGGGACGGGCGTCCTGACGAGTGAGGATACGTCCCCAGTCCATCCCGTTTGCGGCCCCGGGGCCGCCTGCAGCCATTCCCCTGTCGCCGCGTCCCACGGGTGGTCAGGTCCCGCCCCTCGGACCATGGTGGGTCTCGGCCGGGTGTCCGGCCCCCACCCCCGGAGCGGGATGGCGGCGTATCGTTGCGCAGGGGTCTCCGGGGCGCGCGTGGCGGCGCACCACCGGTCCCACTCCCGCGCCCACTCCTCTCCCACGATGCGCGCCTCCCATGCGGTCATGGAGCCGCGCCCGATGATCCACGGTGGGAAAAGGGCGTCTTGCAGGTGCCTCGAGAACCCCCCCGGCAGGTCCCGATACGGGTGGGGGCCCTCTTGGAGTGGGCACTCCAGAGTGCCATTCACAACGCGGAGGGAGGCTACGAAGTCCTTGTCAGGGCGCGGGGGAGGGGGAGGGTGGTCGCCCTCCGCCGCAGTGAGCCACCGGTGCGCCCGGGCCGCCGCGCTTAGGGGGTCGTGGAGGAGTTGCTCCAGCCGGTGGTTGCGAAGCTCCCACGCGAAGTCCCCTAGCCGGAGCATGTGGTGGAGGAAGTCGTCCACCGAGGTCCCTCCCGGCGGGTCGTATCGGGTTATGGCGCGGAGCTGCGCCTCCGCGTCCTCGGGCACCAGTCCGGAGCAGAACACCTCCGTCCACGTGGCGCCTGCGGAGCGCCACGAGGCCACCCACAGGGCCTTGTCCCCAGGTGGGAGGTGGCGGGCCGCCTCGTGCACCGCCTGGCGGTAGTGGGGCCAGAGGAGCCGCGAGTGGGTGCAGCCCACGTGCATGTGCACCGGGGTCTCTTCCGGGCCGCCGCAGAAAAGGCACGGCTGCGGGACGATGGCGACGCCGGAGAGCCGCTCCTTCCGGACGCGGAGCCTGCGCTGCACCGGCGTGTGGCCGTCTCGGGCCCGCAGCGCCCGGCGGTTGGTGGCCGCCGCGGTGAGGTCCCGGGCGTGGACGTAGGCCGTGGCGTGGGCCGCGCCCAGAGGTGTGTGTCCCCGGTGCGTCAGCGCATGGTCCGTCTGCGCCCGTTGTGCGACCTCGCCGAGCACCCGCATCGTGGGGGGCCGTAGATCGAGATGGCCGTCACGGCCGGCGACGATGAGTTGGGCGTGGCCAGGGTCCGGGGGCGTGTTCTGCAAGACGGTGTCCTGGGACGCCGCCCAGTCCGCCTTGTGCAGTAGGGCGTCACTGTGGTGCGAGGTGGCTCGGACGTACCAGAACGGGTGCCCGGCGTGTTGCCCCCGCGCGCACAGGCCGTCCCGGAGCCACCTCAGGGGCATCTGGTTGACCACCTTCGCTGCGCCCGCGGGGACCCCCGTGGTTCGCTCGCGATCTGCGTGCCGTAGGAGGTGGAGGATGACCTCGGCGTCCACCGTGTGGACCCATGGTCTGTGTGCACCGTAATGTAGGGGGAGGGAGGCGGCCACCCCCTCTCCGTCAGGCACCGTGCCCGAGATGGCCACCGCCCACGTGCGGGTGAGGTCGGCGGCGAGAGCGACGCTGGTGGCGTGTTTGCAGGGTCCGCCCCCGGATGCGTCAGAGGAGGTGTGTCCCCAGGCCTCCGGGATCCAGTAGTATCCGGTGGGGCTGAGCCACCCCGCGTTGAGGTCGGTGGAGTGCCACCGGACGTCGGGGTGGCTGTGGGTCAGTTGGTCCATGCTCAGCGCCCTGGTGTCGCCTGGGCTGATCGCCGGGTGGTCGTGCAGCCGGATCTCCGCTCCGGCGACCGTGCTTGCCCAGGACCGTAGCGCCGTCACATGTTCCTTGAGCCACGCCGGGCCTCCGCGCTGGTGTACCACCAAGTGTCCTGTGTCCTCCGGACGGTCCTCCAGCGCGTGCACCGCCATGTGTGGGTCGTGCGGCACCCCCGTAGCCACCAGTAGGGCGGTGCCACGGGGGAGTCCACGGGGTTCGGGCTGGCCTGCCCCCACTTGCACTATCACCCACTCGGCCCGGAGCTGCGCTTGTCCCGCCGCTTGGGTGCACTGGTCGTCTGTGGTCACCAGCCACAACGGCATTGGCGCGTGGGGCCGGGGGCGTAAGGGCTCTGGCCACGCCACGTCCGCGTTGGGCTCTTGGTGCTCGCTTTCCGCGAGTACGTCGCGGAGGATGTACATGAGGGCCGCCGGCGGGTGGTACGCCGCCCCCCGCGTGGGGGGGGACAGGCCGTTCCGGCGGCGGTAGCCCCCGACGTGGAGGTGCAGGCCGTCTGGGGTCACCCGTGGGCCGGTGTGGGCGTCCTGCTTAGCCCTCGTGGGGTGGACGAGTCTCAGGCGGGGGTCCCGCGTGCCGGTGGTGTGGAAGAGGTGGGCCAGGGCACCGCGCCACCCGGGGTGGTTGGTGGGCCCTTGCTCATGGCGGCAATAATGGAGGTGTTCATCGGCGCATTGGTCGAGGCACTCCCGCACCGCCGTCGGCCACGGATCGTCGTTGTCGGGGAAGGGGTGGCGTGGCCCGTGGTGCCCATGCCACGGCGTTGCGTGTGGCACTGTCAGGCGGCACGTGTCGCGGTGTCGCAGCTTGGCGGTGCGCAGCGTGACGATTTTGCCCGGCGGGGACTGTAGTTGGACATGAGCCGCCCTGGGGCACTCGATGGGGTTGTACATCCCCACTCCCAGGGCGGCCAGGGCCCGGGGTATGCGCTGGACCCAGTCGCCTCCCGCCAGAGTTGCGAACTCCGGGACGAGGTAGTGCACCTCAGGGCATATTCCGTGCGCGCCGGCTATCTCCCAGAACATCTTGGTGACCTCCGCGCGCACGGAGGTTGCGCGGTGGTGGACGAGTGTACCCACGAGGGCCACCGCTGCCTGCTGGCACCGCGTGGGCACCCGTGTAAGCCCCAGGGTCCGGTCATCCTGCAGGCTGTCCCGCGAGGCGTCGAAGGCGTATCGTGCCCTGTCCTTCGCGACCTGGACCGTGATGTGGTCCAGGTGGCGTGCAGTGTCGGAGTCGTCGGCGATGAAAGGGGCGACGTACTGCGTCACCCCTCCGAGGATCGCCAGGATGACGTCCTGCACCACTTTCGGTGGCGCGAGGGTGTTAAGGCACCAGTGGTGCACTGCCGCCAGGCGTAGCCGGTGCTTGCGCTGCAGGGAGAACTCCCCGTCCGGCTGCAGCTGGAGTCCCAGGTAGGGGACGGAGTCCGCCGCTGGTACCCAGTACCACGGGTTTTCCAGGTGGGGGCAGAGGCGTAGCTGCAGGCCCAGGACCCCCTCCGTGGTGGCCATGGCGCACTTGCGGGGGTTGAGCTCCATGCCCATCATCCCCAGGTACGCGGCCACCGCCTCCACGCCCTCGACGAAGTGCTGCAGCGTGTGGGCCACCACCAGCAAGTCGTCGATATAGGCCTGGATGAGGCCGTGCTCGGCTCCTCCCGGCGGGCGCAGGCGGTGCCCCTGTGCCCTGAGTAGAGGCTCCAGGAGGAGCGCGTACAGCAGGGGGCTCTCGGGGTTGCCCTGCCGGACGCCGCGTAGCATGTAGACGGGCTGCGTTAGCCCGTGTGCTGTGACGATGCGCAGCCTGGCGCACGTGTGGAGGAAGAGCAGGAGGTCAATGACGTCCGGCGGCACGGAGAGGTGGCGCAGGATGAGGTGGAGGGCGCCGTGTGGGGCGGTGTCGAAGGCCTTGCGGGCGTCGAAGGAGAAGACGTAGTTGGGCCTTCCCCGCTGGAGCTGCCGCTGCGCCATGAACAGCGGGGGGCCTGTGTTGGAGCCAGGGAGGGCCCCCTGCTGCCAGTCGCTGACCACCCCGTGCCGTGTGAGCACCTCCGTGATGCGCTGGGTGAGGGGGCCCGTGAGCAGCTTCATGTCCAGCTGGCCCAGGGCTATGGGCCTGTAGTCGTCCAGTCTGGCAGAGCCCGGTACCTTGGGGCTGAGCCAGATGTGCGCGTCCCTCCAGTGCATCGGTGGCGGGGCGCCGCGGAGGATGGCCCGGTAGGAGTGGACCAGGAGCCACTGGACGGGTGCCGGGAGGGCCTTGATGAAGCGGGCCTCCACGTGGTTGGGGCCTGGGGCCTTGCCATCGGCCTTGTCCAGGGCGGACTTCAGGTCCTGCATGGAGTACTGCTGGACCTGTGTCCAGGCTCCCTCAGGGACCCGGGGGACGTGGCGGCCGAGGACCGCCTGGAAACCCGGGAGGTCCACCGGGCGTTTGTCATACAGTACTCGCCAGAAGGCGCGAACTGCGAACATCACGTCCTGGGCCTCCGTGAGGAGCGTTTGGGTGTTGGGAACCCGCACGTTCCAGAGGCCTGACGGGCCTGGGGCCTCTACCTCTATGGCTCCCCGCACGGCTTTCCACCGCTGGGCGATGTCGGGGGCGTGGCGGCGCCAGAAGTCCTTGATGGCGCGCTTGCGGTCTGCCGCCAGGAGGGCGCGGAGCTGGCGAATGTCCTCCTCGAGGGCGGCTGCTTGCCTCTCCAGCTCCTCCTGCAGCTGGCCCTGCGTGGTCGGGCGGAACCCGGGCGACACACTCTGCAGTTCCTCCGTGAGCCGGAGCGCCGCTTCGGACCGGATGCCATGCCTGGCCGCGTCCGCCTGGTACGCTGCCGGGGCGCGCGCTGCCAGGGTGTCATAGCGGAGGACCGCTGCCTGGAGCTGCTTTCCGCTCTCCGGGGGGTCCCCCTCCGCCGGGTCCGTTCCCGCCGGAGACGGCTGCCGGCGTCCCACCACGCGCGCCAGGGCGTCATGCGTCGCGTGGAGGTGTTCGAACACCTTGTCCACCGCAGCCGCGGGCATGGACCCGTAGTCGTGCTGCTCTGCGGGACCCAGCCAGGGCGCCAGTGAGGGTTCATCCTGCGCGGCGGTGACCGCCGCCCACAGGCAGTGTTGGACGGGCGCGGCCTCGGCGTCGTACGGGAGGAGGCGGCCTTCCGTGTGGCTGTAGGGGGTGGGCATCGCCGCGTGCCCCGCTGCGCTGAGGAGGCCCGGCAGGGCCAGGCGGACCGGGAGGTGGTCCGAGCCGACCACCTGGGGGTGTGCCATGCCGCGAGCCCAGACGCTCTCCCGCAGGGACCACGGCAGGAGGGGCTCGTTGACCAGGAAAGTGTCCACCCTGTGCTGGGACGGCTGGAGCGTGGGGGTCATGTCCTCCTCTCCGCCCGCCGCGGCTCTTCGGAAGCCGCAGGCTTCCCAGCCCGCTCGGAAATGCTCCGTGGCCGGGTTGGCGGGGACATCCATGTAGATGTTGGTGTCACCGGCGATGATCACCGGGTGTCTCCCGCCGAGGCTGCGTGCCGTGGCATACATTTGTATGTCGGCCCAGAACGCCGCCCGTCCCGCCCACGGGGAGCAACCTGCTTGCGGTCCGTGGACGTTGATGAGGGTGAGGCCTCCCCCGTCCGTGCGGATCTCCAGGGCCGCGGCTTTCCCGGGGACAATTTCCGTGAAGCTGAGCACCTCGTGCTCCGCCACGTACTTGCTGCTGACCGCGGTGAGGAGGCCCCCCCCTCTCGAGGTGGAGGTGGCCCCCGTCTCCGCCAGCCGGCTGCTGAAGTAGGCGGTGTACCCCTTGTCCCGGAGCGCCGCGGCCACGTGCATCTCCTGCGCCCTGGTGGCGATCCCCGTTTCCTGGAGCATGATGGCAAAGCCCCCCTCCTGGGGCAGCATGCCGGTGATGAGGTGCTCCTTGTCGGTGCAGGCCGCCGGCCCCCTGCGCCGCCGGAGTGTGTCCCGGAGGGACCGGTCTGGCGGCACGAGGCCGTTGCGCAGGTTCCACGAGAGGAGCCACAGGGCGTCGCCCGTCGTGTCCTCCTGGAGTCAGCTATCCCGCGTCGGCATCGCCGCCGGGTTCGCTGGTGCCGCCAGGGCATCTGGGTGCGCCGCATCCGCTGAGCCCGTTCCCAGCGGGGCCCACAAGGGGGCCCGGGGGACCGGGGGAGTCAGGGGGGCCAGGGGGGCCAGCCCCGCGGGGATGGACATGGGCCCTGGTGGGGCCGCACCGCCGGCCCCCGGGGCCGCTCCGGGTGCCTCCTCGCCTCCATCTGCGTGGCCGGCTGCCTGGGGCGGGGGGCGCCGGGTGTACGGGGCGTGCCACGGGGACCTCCGTGCTCTCCCCTGCAGGATGTTGGCGGCCGCCTCCTTGTCGTCCGCCGGGGCCGCAGCGTGCACCGCGTGCCACGCCAGGTGTTCCAGCATCGCCCCGCTGGTGTAGTACTTGTCCGCACACAGGGGGCATTTCGTCGGCTCCGTGGCCCCTCGCGCCGGGGGGAGCTGCACCGACTTCCGAATGGCGCCCTCCGCCGCTGGTTCGAAGGGCAGGTTGGCCAGCGGCACCGTGTGTGGTGCCAGCGTGCGGCCCGGGGCCGCCGCATCGAGGGCTCGCGTCGCGGGCGCGGGCCCGAGGCCTCGGATGGCATCGCGCTGCACGTCTGCTTGCAGCCACGTTTGCCAGTGCGTGGAGCCGATTTGGCGGTCGGGTTTGCTCCTCCACCGCAGGTCGTGGAAGGCCTGTAGCCAGTGGTACACCGTGGTCGGGACCGCCAGCTGGAGCTCCAGGTCGGCGGGGTGCGCCGCTGCCGGCCACACTCCCGGCCTCGCCGCCCGGGCGTTGTCCTTCAGCCTGACCTGGAGCAGGAGGGCGTGGTGTTCGCCCTCCCGCAGCGCCTTGATGATCATGCGTGTGCAGTCTGCCACGCGGATCACGGCTTCGGGCCCCGGCAGGCGTTCAGGGTCGCAGACGACGACGTGCGCGTCCGCCGGGCTGAACATGCAGACCACCCACTGTGGGTTCTGCTGCCCCCGTTGGGCCACCGCCAGGGTAGCCGCTGGGCGGGCGTGCGTGATGGGCCCCGCGTGGAGGTCCGGGACGTCCGTGGCCCTGATGGCGTCTCCCTGCCACGCGGCCCGTAGATGCTCCTCCTGGTCGGGGCTCCACACCAGTGCGGGGGGGTTGACCCACCCCGGTTCCTGCCTCTTGTTGGGGGCGCTGACCGTGTGCAGCAGGACCGCCAGCGGCCAGGGGTCCGCCGACATGTAGTAGGCCTGGGTGGGCCCCTGTCGCCAGCCGACGTGGGACAGGGGCGGGAATGCCCCTTGCCTGGCGGTGCTGTGCCAGACCGCCCATCGGCCTCCGGCCAGGACGTGCGACCGGTACCCTCCGGCGTGGCCGTGTACGATGGCTTGGTATCCTGCCGTCTGCAGTACCAGCGCCTCCCCCTGCTTAGGCCCGGGCGGGGGTGCGCCATCGCCCGCACCCCAGACGCGAGTGCGCCCGCGGAGTGTGGCATGCCACGGGTCTGGTGCATCGCGCTGGGGCCCTTGTATGCATCCCGCAATTTGCGCCGGGCCGTGGTGGTGGACGAAGCTCTCCCCGCCGTCTGCTAGCAAAGCCGCCGCGACGACGTATAGTTGCTCCGCCGTGAGGGGCGCCGTCGGCTCGTGTGTCGCGGCCGGCCGTCGGGGCCGCGTGTCGCGGCAGGGGACGTGGGGCAGCAGCTGCGCCGGCCACGCCGCCACTGGACCCATGGTGACGGCCGCGACCGCGGACGCCAGCGCCGTGCGGTCCGTGGGTCTGTACTGCCGGAGTCCCGTGGTATCTCGGGTGAGATGCCTGCAGGCTGCCATCCAGGCCACCGCTCCGCAGTTCGTGCAGTCCGGTTCGGCACCGCTCGCATCGTCGCCTCCCCACTGCTGTACCGTGGTGGCGGTGTCGAGCGGGGGGCCCCGCTGTAGCGCCTCCGGGCCCTGCCCCGGCGGGAGGGCGGGCGGGATTGGCTGCGGGTAGTTTTGCGCGCCCCGGCGCTCCGGGTGCGTGTGGTACGGGTCCTGCCGGCGGTGTTCCGGGGCTGCCCGTGGCTGGAAGAGGAGCTGGTGCAGGTACCAGTGGCCCTCCGCGGCGGACGGATTGCGGAGCGTTAGCCACTGTTCCACCACGCCTCCTGGGTGCGCGGCCTCGACGCGGCGCTGCAACCCCAGGCGGCCTAGGCGGTTGGACGTGCCCGCGGGTGGGATGTGTGCCTGCGGGTAGAGCACCCGCAGCGGCTCCAGCGCCAGGTCCAGCACTTCGTCGTTGAGCTGCTTCGTGAGGGCCGACGCCCTGTGTAGGGCGTGGAGGACCCCGGGTGTGGGGGCCGTGAGCTGTTCGAGCACCGGTCCCGGCGGGTACCGCGTACCCGGGTTCGTCAGCCACTCCCTGGTGTGGCTCAGTACGGCTTTCCACACGTCCCTGGTAAAGGCGTGCCGGGGGGCCAATGAGGGGACCATCCGTAGGAGGCGGTGGCACGCCGGCGGCGACCGCATGGGCTGTGGGGCGGCCGCCGTGATCCACCTGCACGCCGTGCCGGGCACGATCGCCCCCCATTCCACGGTCCCCATGCCCTCGGCATGAATCAGCGCCTGGCCTTGGACCATGGGGAAATAGGGGCTCGAGCGCCCCTTCCCTTCCCTCCACCGTACCCAGGCGGCCCCCGCCTGCAGGCTGCGGAGCAGGGCCACGCCGGGGAGGGGCGGCTGCGGGAAAGCCCCCTTGACGGCCTGGGTGGCGTGGGCCAAGGTGCCCATTGGCAAGTACCACAACGGGAGGGTCCAGGGGCCCGGCAGTGGTTGCGCCACCCCTGCGTCCCAGCGCCACTCGGAGTCTGGCGGGGCGGCCGGGACCGTGCCCGTCTGCAGGAAGTGGCGTGCATACTTGTCGGGGTGCCGTTGGAGGGTTGCCGCGAGGCTGAGCCCCTCCGCCGCTGGTGCCACCGGGAGGCCGCCCCGGGGCCTGCGCCAGGGGTATTCCTGGTCGGCCGGCCAGGTGTTGAGGTCCCGGGCGATGTCCTCCGCGGTCCCTGTGGGGGCGTCCTCTGGTGCCAGGTGCCACATGACGGCGAGCACCGCCCATGTGGAAAAGGGCCACGCCCGCGGGGGGGTGTACACCTGGATGGTCCACTGTGGGCACGCCCGCCGCACGCGGGACACGTGGAGCACCCCTCGGGCCATGTCCGCCGCCAGGACCAGCACCATTCCCGAGGGATCCACAATGATCCCCTCTGCGGGTCCACCGTGGCGGCCCCGGGTGTGCAGGGCCACCGCCGCCTGTCCCGCGTGGGTGACACGGTCGACGGCCTCCTGGATGTTCACGCTGCCGCGCGCGGTCTCATCCAGGATCCAGCCCTGCGTCACCCCGTAGCGTAGGGCGGCGCGTGCGGCCGCGGGTTTCACCTCGGGCAACGCTCCGTCGTCGGCATCGGGCTGGGGGTGCTGTCTGGGGCACCAGCCTTCGCCGGTGCAATGGCCCCGTTTCCACGCGGGGCAGATCGCGGATACGCTGCCCGCCGGCGGCGCAGGTTCCGCGGGCGCGCCCCCCGCGGGGGGCTCCGGCAATGCCTCCAGGTCGGAGTCTGTGCCCGCGTCCTCTTGTGGGGGGTCTCCTTCGCCGTCTCTGAGTCCCAGCGCCCTGATGACCTCGTGTGCTTCGTCCAGCGTCGGAGATCGGGGGCGTGTCTTGCGTGGTGCCGCGGGTTCCGCCATTGCTATGTCGCTGTGTCTAAGAGCAGGGGGCGGGGTGCGGATGTCCCGTGGCTGGTGCGTTGGTGCGTTGGTGCGTTGCTCGCTGTGGGGGTGGCGGGAGGGCGTCCCCGGGGGGGGTGCCTTCCACCGTTGTGAGGGGCGCCTGGTGTCAGGCGCCGTCCCTTCCCCGGCCGCTCGTCCTCCGGAGCGTGCAGCCAGGGTTCCGCGACCCGTGTGTCCCGGGTGCGGTCGATGCGGGCATGTGGACCCAGCACCGGCCCCACAGCGTGCGCCCTTGCGGGCCGGCGTTGCTCGCTGTGGGGGTGGCGGAAGGGCGTCCCCGGGGGGGTGCCTTCCACCGTTGTGAGGGGCGCCTGGTGTCAGGCGCCGTCCCTCCCCCGGCCGCGCTCGTCCTCCGGAGCGCGCAGCCAGGGCTCCGCGACCCGCGTGTCCCGGGCGCGGTCGATGTGGGCGTGTGGACCCAGTACCGGCCCCACGGCGTGCGCCCTTGCGGGCCGGCGTTGTTCGCCGTGGGGGTGGCGGAAGGGCGTCCCCGGGGGGGGGTGCCTTCCACCGTTGTGAGGGGCGTCTGGTGTCAGGCACTGTCCCTTCCTCGGCCGCTCGTCCTCCGGAGCGTGCAGCCAGGTTCCGCGACCCGCGTGTCCCGGGCGCGGTCGATGCGGGCAGTGGACCCAGCACCGGCCCCACAGCGTGCGCCCTTGCGGGCCGACGCTGCTCGCTGTGGGGGTGGCGGAAGGGCGTCCCCGGGGGGGGTGCCTTCCACCGTCGTGAGGGGCGCCTGGTGTCAGGCGCTGTCCCACCCCCGGCCACTCGTCTTCTGGAGCGTGCAGCCAGGGTTCCGCGACCCGCGTGTCCCGGGGGCGGTCGATGCGGGCGTGTGGACCCAGCACCGGCCCCACAGTGTGCGCCCTTGCGGGCTGGCGTTGCTCGCTGTGGGGGTGGCGGAAGGGCGTCCCCGGGGGGGGTGCCTTCCACCGTTGTGAGGGGCGCCTGGTGTCAGGCGCTGTCCCTCCCCCGGCCGCTCGTCCTCCGGAGCGTGCAGCCAGGGTTCCGTGACCCGCGTGTCCCGGGTGCGGTCGATGCGGGCGTGTGGACCCAGCACCGGCCTCACAGCGTGCGCCCTTGCGGGCCGGCGTTGCTCGCTGTGGGGGTGGCGGAAGGGCGTCCCCGGGGGGGGTGCCTTCCACCGTTGTGAGGGGCGCCTGGTGTCAGGCGCTGTCTCTCCCCCGGCCGCTCGTCCTCCGGAGCGTGCAGCCAGGGTTCCGCGACCCGCGTGTCCCGGGCGCGGTCGTTGCGGGCGTGTGGACCCAGCACCGGCCCCACAGCGTGCGCCCTTGCGGGCCGGCGTTGCTCGATGTGGGGGTGGTGGAGGGGCGCCCCCGGGGGGAGTGCCTGCCACCGTTGTGAGGGGCGCCTGGCGTCAGGCGCTGTCCCGCCCCCGGCCGCTCGTCCTTTGGAGCGCGCAGCCGGGGTTCTGCGACCCGTGTGTCCCGGGTGCGGTCGATGCGGGCGTGTGGACCCAGCACCGGCCCCGCAGCGTGCGCCCTTGCGGGCCGCCGTTGCTCGCTGTGGGGGTGGCGGAAGGGCGTCCCCGGGGGGGGTGCCTTCCACCGTTGTGAGGGGCGCCTGGTGTCAGGCGCTGTCCCTTCCCCGGCCGCTCGTCCTCCGGAGCGTGCAGCCAGGGTTCCGCGACCCGTGTGTCCCGGGTGCGGTCGGTGCGGGCGTGTGGACCCAGCACCGGCCCCACAGCGTGCGCCCTCGTGGGCTGGCGTTGCTCGCTGTGGGGGTGGCGGAAGGGCGTCCCCGGGGGGGGTGCCTTCCACCGTTGTGGGGGGCGCCTGGTGTCAGGCGCTGTCCCTCCCCCGGCCGCTCGTCCTCTGGAGCGTGCAGCCAGGGCTCCGCGACCCGCGTGTCCCGGGCGCGGTTGATGTGGGCGTGTGGACCCAGCACCAGCCCCACAGCGTGCGCCCTTGCGGGCCGGCGTTGCTCGCTGTGGGGGTGGCGGAAGGGCGTCCCCGGGGGGGCTGCCTTCCGCCGTTGTGAGGGGCGCCTGGTGTCAGGCGCTGTCCCTCCCCCGGCCGCTCGTCCTCCGGAGCGTGCAGCTAGGGTTCCGCGACCCGCGTGTCCCGGGTGCGGTCGATGCGGGCGTGTGGACCCAGCACCGGCCCCACAGCGTGCGCCCTTGCGGGCTGGCGTTGCTCGCTATGGGGGTGGCGGAAGGGCGTCCCCGGGGGGGGTGCCTTCCATCGTTGTGAGGGGCGCCTGGTGTCAGGCGCTGTCACTCCCCCGGCTGCCCGTCCTCCGGAGCGTGCAGCCAGGGTTCCGCGACCCGTGTGTCCCGGGTGCGGTCGACGCGGGCGTGTGGACCCAGCACCGGCCCCACAGCGTGCGCCCTTGCGGGCCGGCGTTGCTCGCTGTGGGGGCGGCAGAAGGGCGTCCCCGGGGGGGGTGCCTTCCACCGTTGTGAGGGGCGCTTGGTGTCAGGCGCTGTCTCTCCCCCGGCTGCTCGTCCTCCGGAGCGCGCAGCCAGGGTTCCGCGACCCGTGTGTCCCGGGTGCGGTCGATGCGGGCGTGTGGACCCAGCACCAGCCCCACAGCGTGCGCCCTTGCGGGCCGGCGTTGCTCGCTGTGGGGGTGGCGGAAGGGCGTCCCCGGGGGGGGTGCCTTCCACCGTTGTGAGGGGCGCCTGGTGTCAGGCGCTGCCCCTCCCCCGGCCGCTCGTCCTCCGGAGCGTGCAGCCAGGGTTCCGCGACCCGTGTGTCCCGGGTGCGGTCGATGCGGGCGTGTGGACCCAGCACCGGCCCCACAGCGTGCGCCCTTGCGGGCCGGCGTTGCTCGCTGTGGGGGTGGCGGAAGGGCGTCCCCGGGGGGGGCTGCCTTCCACCGTTGTGAGGGGCGCCTGGTGTCAGGCGCTGTCCCTCCCCCGGCTGCTCGTCCTCCGGAGCGCGCAGCCAGGGTTCCGCGACCCGTGTGTCCCGGGTGCGGTCGATGCGGGCGTGTGGACCCAGCACCGGCCCCACAGCGTGCGCCCTTGCGGGCCGGCGTTGCTCGCTGTGGGGGTGGCGGAAGGGCGTCCCCGGGGGGGGTGCCTTCCACCGTTGTGAGGGGCGCCTGGTGTCAGGCGCTGCCCCTCCCCCGGCCGCTCGTCCTCCGGAGCGTGCAGCCAGGGTTCCGCGACCCGTGTGTCCCGGGTGCGGTCGATGCGGGCGTGTGGACCCAGCACCGGCCCCACAGCGTGCGCCCTTGCGGGCCGGCGTTGCTCGCTGTGGGGGTGGCGGAAGGGCGTCCCCGGGGGGGGCTGCCTTCCATCGTTGTGAGGGGCGCCTGGTGCCAGGCGCTGTCCCTCCCCCGGCCGCTCGTCTTCCGGAGCGTGCAGCCAGGGTTCCGCGACCCGTGTGTCCCGGGTGCGGTCGATGCGGGCGTGTGGACCCAGCACCGGCCCCACAGCGTGCGCCCTTGCGGGCCGGCGTTGCTCGCTGTGGGGGTGGCGGAAGGGCATCCCCGGGGGGGGCTGTCTTCCACCGTTGTGAGGGGCGCCTGGTGCCAGGCGCTGTCCCTCCCCCGGCTGCCCGTCCTCCGGAGCGTGCAGCCAGGGTTCCGCGACCCGCGTGTCCCGGGTGCGGTCGGTGTGGGCGTGGGGGCCCGGCACCGGCCCCACAGCGTGCGCCCTTGCGGGCCGGCGTTGCTCGCTGTGGGGGTGGCGGAAAGGCGTCCCCGGGGGGGGTGCCTTCCACCATGGTGAGGGGCGCTTTGGGTCAGGCGCTGTCCCTCTCCCGTCTGCCCGCCCACTGCTGGGTGGGTTGCCGGGGTTCGTTGGGTGTGTGCGGTGTGTGTGGTGCCTGTGCCGTGCGTGTCGTGGTGCGTGGTGCTGCTCTTCCCTTGGTCCTCCGGTGCTCCCCTCTCCGGTGTCTCGGTGCGGTGTTGTGCTCGCCGTGTGCCCGCCGTGTCCCCTCCTCTGTGTGCGCCCCTTGCTCGTTCGCTGGCTTCCCCTTGTTCCTTTCGCGGCTTCGTTGCTCTTTACCCTTTCCTCTACCCCTCTCCCTGGCATGCACTTTTTCCCTGCCTCCGCTTTGTTGCGTGTCTCTGTCTTTTTTCTTGTCGGCCCGGGCTTCCTCTTTTGAACCTGCGTAGGGAGAGAAGGGTGCGTAAGCAAGCGTGCGGCGGCGGTGGTTTTGTCGCGACACGGCACCTCGAGCTGGCTGGTACGTCATGCGACATTCGTGTGCGACCGGCTTGCGTGTAGGTTTATCGCCCCATTTGCTCCCGGCTTGTTTCCACCCCCCTTTGGTCGCTACCTTTTCTCGTCGCCCGTTCCGCGTGCGCGGCGTGACATTCAACATACCTGCCTCTTTCCCCACTACCTTAACGCGTTCTAGTCCTCCCGCCTTGTCGGGCGTTCGCTTATGTGTGACGACGGCACGACACAATACTTGCCTAAGCGTCTAAGACAACCCTACTTTAACGCCCGGACGCCCGGACGACACGAGCATACGCTTCTCTTCGGGACCTGTGAGGATAGAACATGGGTGCGTGCACGTGTGTTTGTTGGGACCCGGCGCTCGCCGGCGCTATGCTATTTGTGTGTTTGCTCTTCCTGTCCCCCTCCCTGGCTATTTGTGTGTTCTAACCCACGCAACTCCGCGGTTGGCGACGTGGCACGACATGGTAACATACTTGCGTTCTTGGTGGCGGTGTGTGGCTTGTCTACTATTCGTTTGCATGCGGCGGCATACCTTTTGTTCCCTTTCGCTCCCCTTCGCCTCCTACATAAGCGGGCGTGCGGGTGGGCGGCGGGCACGTCTCGGTTACGTAGCGTAGCGTGGCAACATACTTGGACCCCACTAGTCACGTGTGTATGCTTGGTTGTTTTTTTTTTTTTTTTTTTTTTTTTTTTTTTTTTTTGTTTTTTTTTTTTTGTTGTGTTGTGCTTTACCTCGGTGGTCTTTTTGTTCCTCCCTGTTTGTCCCTTCATACCATGCTGCTCGTCCGCGGCGGTGTTGGCCTTGCGGCGTTCCGGGCATGCGCGTGCGGGCATACCTTTCTTTCCCTATGCGAGTGGGGGTGAGCATAGGCGTTCTTTCGGTGCCACCTCTTGTTGGTTTTCCTTGCCGGTGCGGTTTTCGTTGCGCTTTTCGTGGCGGCGCACTTTGGCGTTGCTTATCACGTTACTTGTTTTGCGCTTGTTACGGCGTTATGCACACAACATATGGCACATAACATACTTGCTTTCCGGCGGCCGGTGGCGTTGTTGTTGCTTGTGTGTATTTTTCATGCACGACATTCAACATACTTGGGTACATGTGCGGCCTCTTGCTCTTTTTGTTGTGATCCCCTTCGCGCGTATTTCCTACATGAGCGGGCTTGCATTGCTTGGTCGTGTACTTGTGGTATATCTCCACCGTGGTGCGGTTCGTTACCTATTTATTCTCCTTGTCTACCTCTTTCCGCGTTGTGTTTGTTTCGTTGGTTTTTCGCGGTGCGCGGCACATAACATACTTGCTTGTCGGCGGCCGGTGGCGTTGTTGTTGTCTATGTGTGGGTTGTTTTGGGGCGCGCACAAGTCCCTAGCGCCTAGGGCACGCACTTTGCTAGGTGGTTTGGGGCAAGCAACGCTCAGTTTCTTCGCCGTCGCGACTCTATTGTTCGTCTTTTTCGGTGAGTGTCCTACATTTTGCGACCTCGCCAAACAGCGGCGTAAAATTGTTGGGGGGGTTTCTGAGGTCGGAAAAGACGATTTTTCGCTTTATTTCTGCTGGCGGTGCGTCTTTTTCTCGTATTTTTAGTGTTTCTAGTGTCGCCGCCAGGCGCCTCTCCTCTATCTATCTCTCACGTGCAGGATCGACATGGTCATGGACAACGAGGCCACCGAGAAGACCGCCATCATCGGGAGATCCAGGAGGACACGGCCAACTCCGCGGAGGATGGTAGTGGAAGTGGCCAAGACCACTGGTCCCGGGAGGATCACGAGGAGGCCCATTTCTTCGCGTTTGTGGCGCACAACGTGAGGGACCATGGGCAGGATTGGTCCAGATGGAGCCGGGTGGGACCCAAGAAGGGCAAAGAGCCAAGGAGGATCGGGAACCCACCGCTCTCGTTCCGAGAGTACAGGTCTCAGCACGACGGGTGCTGGGTCTGTTATGGCAAGGGAAACAACCATGCACACGACCACCGTCAGTGCAAGGTGTATGAGGCGGACAAGAAGGCCTACTTCGCCGCCCACCCCGAGAAGAAGCCCAAGGAGCAGCGGATTTCCGATTGGAAGGCGAAGGGCGGAGAGGGGGGAAAAGGCCAAGGCAAAGGCCAAGGAAAAGGCGGAGGAAGAGGCTATGGTGGTGGACCTGGCCAAGACCGACGAGTGAGGTCGATCGAGGAAGTTGCTGAGGACATGTTGAGGACGTTGGAGGAACTCAAAGCCCAGCAGCGTGGTGGACAAAGTCCTGGCGGATCGCAGCCGGAAGGGGCTGCGGGAAGTCAAGTCTAGAGGAGCCCCCACGGGAGTGGGACCTCGGAGGTCTCTCCTCCGAAAATCAGTGGAATCCCAGAGAAAGCGAAGGCACATCGGGTGCCGAAGAAGGCTCCAGAAGAGCCAGAACCACTGAGTTTCGCCACTCCCAACCCCTGGAGCGCCCTGCCAAGGGAAGTACATGTGGGTACGGGACATGGCAAGAAGGAAGGAGCGACCACGGAGAGCCCCGTGGACAGGCAGGACCAACCCAAGATCTACACCATCCGTGACCATACCCTTGAAGTCCTGATGCACCCGGACGTGCTAGAGTTGCATGCCGTGAGAGTCGTCCATACACCTCATGGCGACGAGCGGCAGTTGCACTTGAAAGTGCGAGTACGGTGCGGACGAGAGGAGAAGGTGGTGGATGTGTTAGTGGATACGGGTGCCCAGGTGAGCCTGGTCCGGAGAGGGTTGTTCAAGGAGGAACTCCTGCAGCCCAGCCGGAGACCGGTCCGCCTGAAGGTCGCCAACGGAGAGATTATGGGTGGTGGCACCCATGAGGCCACTATCAGTATGGAATTCTGGGAACATGAGCGCTTGAACCGCCCTGATCAGGCGAAGAGAAGCACTCTATCCGGGAACTTCTATGTGGCCGACATCACCGACTGGGATATGATCATGGGGTATGACTTCATGGTGGCAAACGCCATTGCAGCACTTCTCCATCGTGCAACGCTGGTCCGGGAGGATGATGAATGCCTCACATGGCTGTCCACGGACTATGCATGTGGATCATCCCAATGGAATGCTGAGGAAGAGGACCGGATCGTCCGAGCGGTGCAAGCTGTGGGGGCCAAGTCCAGAGGAGACCGCGGAGTTCAGCTCACGGAATATGGAATGGCGCCACAGGTGTACGACAGGATGATCCAGACGCTGGGAGCCGAAGAGCCCGAGACGGACGTCTTTGCTTCCCGGGATGCCCCACTTCTGCGGAAGTGTAGGAGGCATTGGCATCGAGGAGACTCAGCCTGGCACAGGCATTGGGGTTTGAAGGAGTGGGGACCCATGTATTGGCATGGCTCCCTGGACAATACCAGACGTACGGTGGAGAAGATCATCGCGGATAGGGCGAAGGGGATCCTGGTCATAACCGGCATAGGATCCACCCCATGTCCGCTGGAGGGTCTCAAGTCGACGCTGGACTCCATCACCCTGAACGAGATGTCATTCGGGCCAGAGGAGGAGCTGTTCATCGACGCCAAGGGTGTATCAATGCCCTCCCCGGGTCAAGCGTGGGGTACCAAGGCTTTCCTGGTGGACGGGGCGCAAGCCCAGCCCACGGGTGATGAAGCATTCATCCGTAGGGTGGAGGCGGTGCCCATGAAGGTCATGTTTGAGCCCAAGGAGGGGACGGATCAGCCAATTGATGGCATTGACGTCCTGTCCCACGCCGAGATCGACGACGTCGTCAACTACATGCGAATGGGGATGCACGACCGTGTGGCAGCCAAGAAGAGGCGGGCCACGGTCACATCTCCGCATTGGTGGGATGACAAGATGTTGGTCACCGGCAAGTACGAGAAGGACGAGTTCGTGGCGAGGGTCATGGATCACATCGCGGACCAATACGATGGTCCGGTTGGGTCGGACCCACCAACATGGGATTTTCCAAGAATGGGTGCCGATGGCGACAGTCACCAGCCCGATGCCGCAAATTTCCGAAGATTATCGGTGGGAAGAGCTCCCCACGACGATGAAGACGGCATATCGGACGAGGAGAAGTCGGAATCGGACCCAGAAGAGGCATATACCGCAGTGCGGTCGGTCGTATCTATACCGAAGCAAGCGGCTGAAGAGGCCCAGGAGAACCCGAAGGTCGCCGAGCTGAAGGAGAGGCTGATCAAGGCCTATCCCCGGCTATTCAGTGGCGTCGCCAACAAGAACCCTCCAGATCGTGGGAGGTTTGGTACAGCGAAGATCAAGCTGAAGCCGAACCCGAAGATCTATCGTCATCGGGAGTATCAACTTCAGGGCGATCGGGCCGAGGCCATGAAGAAGCTGTTGGCCGAGTTCATTGAGCGGGGATGGATCGAACCCTCCGACAGTGAGTGGGCCAGCCCAGCCTTCATCGTGCCCAAGAAGGAGAAGGGCGAGTGGAGGTTGGTGGTGGATTACAGGGGTTTGAACGAGCAAACCGAGCATGACTCGTACTCGCTTCCCCTGATCGACTCCATCCTCCAAAAACAACAGAAAAAGCGGATCTTCACGGTGTTGGACCTGAAACACGGTTATCACCAGATGCCGCTACACCCGGACTCCAGGCCCTGCACAGCGATGTCAACGCCGCTGGGGCCCATGCAGTGGAAAGTGGTGCCTATGGGCGCCAAGAATGGCAACGCCGCTTTCCAGCGCATGATGGAGGACCTACTCGGTCCTGTCCGGGACTGTGCCGATCCCTTCGTGGATGACATCATCATCGGGTCCGGCACGGAGAACATGACTGAGGACGAGCTCATCGACGCGCATGAGAAGGATCTGCGCCGAGTGCTCAGCGAGCTGGACAAGCACAACATGGTGTGCAAGCCCACCAAAGCCTCACTCTTCGTGAAGGAAGTGGAGTTCGCGGGTCAGGTGGTTGGTCACGGGCAACGCCGTCCCATGCCTGGGAAGCTGGCGTCCCTGCACCACTGGGAGAAACCCCAGACCATCAGCGAACTCCGGTCCTTCATGGGGTTCTGCAATTACTATTCGGGCTATGTCCGGATGTATGCAGAACTCTCGGGGCCGCTGCACAAGATGCTGCAAGTGGGCAAGTTCGATGGCCGGAAGGGGAGCAAGAAGAAGCTTGCCTGGACCCCTGAGGCTGAGGATGCGTTTAACCGCCTGAAGGAGCGACTCCTGGGGCAGTTGGGGCTGTTCCTGGTGGACCCAGACAAGGGATTCGTGCTACGGACAGACGCCTCGGACTATGCCGTGGGGGCAGTCCTCGAGCAAGTCCGGGACGACGGGACTCATGTTCCCGTGGCGTTTTGGAGCAGGATCCTGGCCGAGGGCCAACCCCGAACATGGACCGCGAGGGAGAAGGAGACATACGCCATTGTATGTGCGCTCAGGAAGTGGTCTGGCCACATCGGACTGCAGCCGGTGTTGGTTTGCACGGACCACCAGTCCCTACAGAGCTGGCACAAGGAGCATGTCGACACCCCCTCAGGACCAGCGGCTAGGAGGGCCCGATGGCACCAGACGTTCGCCAAGTTGGACCTCAGCATCGTGTACGTCCCGGGGAAGGACAACACTGTGGCAGATTGCCTCAGTCGCTGGGCCTACCCCGCGGGCAAGGCGTGGATGGACATATCCAGCCATGGCGACGCCGAGGAGACTGAGGAGGCCAAGCGCATCATCGAGATGGAGAAGGCCATGGAGCAAGAGGGGGTCAAGTGCTTTGTGGCGATGGCAAACCGTACGGACCTGGCCAAGTTCCGGGGCGCCCAGGTCCAAGCCATTCGAGAGGAAACCCTCGAGCAATGGATGGTGGCCCCTGTAGAGCTAGTCAGGTCGGTGCTCACAGAGGACTGGTCGGATGACTACGCGGCATCCAAGCACTGGAGCAAGTACTGGAATGCCGTGAGCGCCCCGTCGGACGACGAGTGGCCCGAGGGCTTGACCGAGGATGGGGACAAGTTGTTCCTCAAGGACAAGCTGCTGGTGCCCGAGAACCGAGTGGAGGAGCTCATTGACCATTGGCACAACGCCCAGCTCATGCATCCTGGCCGAGACAAGATGCAGCAGGACCTGGAGTGGCATTTCAAGTTCCCTCCGGGGTACTACGCCATCCTGGATAGGTACTGCAGCGACTGTGCCGTGTGTCGGGCCACGAAGAGCCCCAACCACTCCACAGCGGGCAACCCGGTGTATACGGCTATACCGGAGGCCCCTATGCGGTCCGTGGCCATGGATGTATTCGCCATGCCTGAGGTCACCGTGGAAGGAGAGACCTACGACTGTGTCATCCTGGCGGTCGATAGGCACAGTGGGTATACCGTGGCGGTCCCTGGCAAGAAGTCCAAGAAGAAGGACAAGAAGGACAAGCATGGAGTGGGGCTGCAGGCCAAGACCGTCGCTAATGCCATGATCAGGCATTGGCTGACGATTTTCGATGTCCCAGCTGTCATCTGCAGCGATCGGGGCAGTCAATTCGTGGGGACGTGGTTCAAGACGATGTGCAAGCACATGGGGATTCGGCACGCCAAGACCGTGGCATACCACAGCCGGTCGAATGGCCGGGCTGAGGTGGCCGGGCGGCAGATGTTCGAGAAGTTCCGCCAGCTGCACATCGACGAACCGGGCCGGAATTGGTACAATTCGCTGTGGAGGGTACTCCAAGCGTATCACGACCTTCCGGGGCCCACTGGACTGTCGCCCCATCGCATCCTGCTCCTACGGGATCGAGTGTCACGCACTCTCCCGTGGTTGAACCATGGCAAAGTGGCCCGGGAGGCGAACGCTATGATGGCTGAGGCGGACGACACGGCGGCCAAGGTGTGCAAGGCACTGCAGGACGAGCATGACAAGAGGGCCCAGTACTTCAAGCAGGGAAAAGTCCGGAAGTATGCTCTCCAAGACACCGTGTGGGTGGAGCGGCACCACAAGGATGTCCTGTCCAGGCATCGGCAGGCATCTTGGTATGTGCCGGGGGTAATCGTGCGGAAGGTCGGGCAGGATGTGTATGCGGTTCGTGTGGGGGATAACAAGATCCTGGACCGCGACCATACCCAGCTTCGTCCCCGAGCACCAGACCCCAGCGGACGTCCCATCACCTTCGAGTTCACGGCCGGCGATGTGGACTCGGACGACGAGGGTGAGGACGACGACTTCACCGCTGAGAAGATCCTGGCGGACAAGCCGGACCCGGGGACGCCTGGGGGTAGGCTTTATAAAGTCCGTTGGAGGGGATTCGCCGCATCCAGGGACTCGTGGGAGCCTCCGAGCAGTTTTGTGCCGAGGTACACCACGGTCTGGATGGACTACCTGAAGAAAAAGAATATTTCTTTGGATGTCAAGGACGTGTTGGTCCATTTGGTTGCTGCTGTAGCACCGTAATGGATCCCCCCTTGGCATTTTGTTTGTTTCTGTGCTTGGGGAGACGGCTGAGGGCGTTCATCCGGGGATTTTCGGCCTTGATTGGCCATATACCCCCTTCACTCGATCTCCACATATATATTTCATTGTGGTATACTTATTTAGGTCGACCGACGACGTTTCTCTATCTTTGATCCCCTTGGTCCATGTTGTAGATCAAGAGGAGACCGGATATGGCGTAGGGCACCGATTTTCAGTGTCCTCACCCCTCCCTTGGGGCATGAGGGACGCCTACGACGTGTGTGGGGCCTCCATGTGTCCTTGGGACATGGAGGGGGGGGTTGGAGCCCATTGGGGTCCTCCTGTCCTCTCTTCAATGACTTCCGAGCGGTAACAACGCTCTGAGAAGGGGGGTGAAGCCGGTTCGGACCCCCGTGGCCATCTTGGGGTCACTTGGGGTGTGTATCTATGTGCCAGCAAGCCGCCATTGGCTGACATCATACTCTCCCATCCACCTGAACTAACCCGATGTGATAGTGTGATAGGTTTGGCCATTCCGGCTATGAGCGGTCATATTCAGAACCGAGGCGCCGCCAGCGGAGATTTATATATCGGAATATCAGGAATCAACAGGGTTTTATTATCATAATGTTTCCGTAATTTTTCAGCCTTTCGTTCTGATGGTCAATGTATCGGCGACTGTCAGTTGGCTCGCGATTTTGCGTTAACCGATTGGTTAACTGTTATTTCCAGATATTTTGGCGGAAACTCCGATGAAGGGTCAGATTTCATCAGCAAAGGGTTCGTTGCTTCCGCAATTTTCTAAATATGCACTCGAAATTTTATTCTGAATTTTTCGCGATGTCGAAATCGGATTTTCGACTTCGACATCGCCGCACTTGATTTGGTCTTCTTCGAGTGGTCATACTCTTTTCCCTATGCCCGAATCAGGTTTCCCTTATACTTGCCACCCATTTGACTTGGAGATATAAGGGAAACAAAAGTGAATCGTGGGACCACTTTGAAGGACCATATCTACGCGCGAGTGTGAGGAAAGAGAATAAGGAAGGTTGCGTTGCAAGCGCCTTGGTCTCATCTTAATTTAGGAGGCATCAAACGCCTTCTGTGTGTACACATGCCCGGTGTAGCAAGGGATAATGGTCAAGAGGGTAGAAAGTGATATATAACTCTTGGACCGTGCAACCGAATATTTTATTGCGACTTTCGAGTGTACCGCATGAGTGTCGGGGTTGCATAGATACTTTCCTTGGGTTCCTACGTATTTTTAACGTGAAGTTACGTCCATGGAGGGGCATGGCATATCATGGTGGGAGCCACTTTTGAGGGTATGTGTTATATGCATGGTTTATGTCTTGATATGCTCACGCCCATGTTATATATCTTCGTGTGGCCGAAGAGAAGGGGAGCCACACGTGACAAGGGCTTTGCCCATGTCCCAATTGTGGAATTCAAAGCGCTAGACTAAGTCTACCGCATATGTATTGCTCATGGTATGCTTGGCAGGGAGATCCATGAGTGCACTCCCATTTTCATGGGGCATGTAGATACGAGTGGCGAAGGTATCTCCATGCGCCCGATTGGGGATCCAAGTGGGGTAATTGTTCGTAAATGGTTCCAATCATTTGTATATTGAACCATGCGCGGATATCATGGGTGAGCATAGAGATATACTATCATGACAACTTTGTATTTGGACATATTTGCATGTTTTTGACCTCATTTTATGCTCATTTTTGTGTTTTATGTGCTCAACTGGTCGGCTAACAGTAAAGTGCCTAGAGATCCGTGAACTATGGTATGTTGCTTATATGTTGGCATATGCTTCGGTGGTGTACCTCACCATATGCCAGATCACATGGTCACTTTGGCGTGGCACACGAGGCCTCACAAAATTAGGTCTCAAATTCATGAGTTGACTTGTGAAGCATGTCATGTACATAACCGAAAGGGTTTCGAAGCCAATGATGGGATATTCTTGGGCATGGACCTTTGGTCTATATCACCCTTGTATATTACTTTCCGGTTTGACACATGCATGGAGCATTTGGATATTTGTCGTATGCATTTTTGAGTATATAATTGACTTTTGGGCATAATGGTGTGATTTGCCTGATTTTGCCATGTTGTGAGGTCAACATCATGGGGCAGTTCTCCAAGCCCAATCGACTCCAGGTCCAACCAAGGTTATGTCAGGGTAGGGCATGGTCCTGAGTGCCACTCTAGGCCATGACACGCCACCTCCCCTATTGGGCTAGGATTTATAGGCTTGGGAGTGAACACATTTTTGGGGTTTGTGTAGTGACTTTTTACTCATGGCATTTAGCCATCTTATTGGACTGGATTCAGGACATCATGTTGGTGAGTCAAGGGAAGGTCTTGAGTCCAGGGAATGAGGGGTCTATGGCTGTGATTGTGTACGTTTCCATATTTCCCCAACTTTGCTTTATTTGTGTTCATATGCCAATTTCAGGGCTTTCTTCCTTGGTGCAATTCTTGTACATGCCCGCCATCGTGAGACCATCGATGTGCTGAACGGAAGCCCGCAGTGTGGATTGGATTATTGTTGGATTTGTGGGATCTGGTTGCTGTTCAGGGTTGAAGGAGGATTGTATTTTATTTTCTATATTTTTGGATTTGGAACCCTGGATTTTGATAAATGCAATCGTTGATCAGGAGCAAATCGGCAGGGGTTACAGGCGGAAGGGGCATAGCAGGGGCCGGTCCTGGTAGGGACCTTCTTTAAAATTGTGGATGTGACGCCGATAGAAATTACAGGCGCCCACAAAACTCCTCACATCGTGTAGACCCTTCATAGGGTCATCGCGAATCTGCATGTCCTGTAGGGGCTGCATCTTAGACGCGGCTGGTTTCCACCAGCCATACCCCACGTCGAAACCCAAATACTCCATCTCCTCTTTCATAAACTCACATTTTTCGAGTTTGATTCGGAGATGGTTTTCTTGACAGACAGTGAAAAATTCACGGAGGAGAAGGACATGGTCCTCTTTGGTATTAGTACCCAAACTCACGTCGTCGATGTGAGCCTCCCTTTCTGCACCCCGAGAAATCAACTCTTGTACTAGAGGCCTGCGCCTCAGTATGTACAAAATTTTGTTCATAAGCTCCTGGAAGAGCGCTGGGGCATTAGCCACCCCGAAAGGCATAACCTTCCACTTGAAAACACGACCCTTAGGGGTTATAAAGGCCAACAGCTCCTGAGCTGCGGCGGTTAGGTCCACCTGCCAGAAACCAGAGTGTTTGTCCATTTTGGTCTTGTACCTGCATTGGGCAATACGCTCCAGGGTGTTTTCCATGTTAGGAATACTCCCTGAGTGGTTCTGGGTTTTCTTGTTGACCTCACCATAGTCTACAACAAGACGTAGGGCAGTCGACCCTGGTTTAGCAACAAGGAAACAGGGACTGCAGTGATGGGGATAGTCCCCGTGTTTATACTCTTCAACGAGGCCAGCATCAATGCATTCTTGGATCTGGCGCTCGATTTCTTCAACCTGTTCCTGTGGAGCGGGATAGGGACGACGCCTCACTCGCGTCTTTTCAAATTCTGGTTTCAATTTCAGGTCCATCTGGACCAGTTTTTTACAAGAAAGGGGAGGCGGCAAGGCGCCGAACACCTCCTCATAGGTTATGAGCAGTTTCTTCAGGCGGGGGTCAAGGTTAAGACTCTCGAGTTTCTGAAGGAAATCCTCCTCAGCATGGAGGTTGCTTTTTCCATGTTCTTTCTTTTTATGCCGATCAGCAGTTTCGGCAGGCACAGTGCCATCGTCCCACTCAGGGGGACGTTGCTGCCCATAGTGTAGAGAATACACTAGAGGTATCTCAGGATCAGGCAGCGTATAGGACTCATCGTCCTCCTCAGACCAGATGGAATATTTCCAGGTCTGTCTGAGGTATTGCAGCCGCTCTAGGCGCTCAATACCTTCGGCCTTCAGGTACAACAGCCGCCGGAGTTCTTGAGTGTCATGCTCAGACAATGGCATGTTATTAGCAGCAGGCCGCGCCAGAGCATCAGCACTCCGGGCCACGGGTTCACCTGTGTGCATAGGCTGCATGTGTAGCACTGGCTTCCCAACAGGGGAAGCGGGTTCAGAGGTTGACTCTAGATCTACCTCCTCTAGCAACAGTTGAGCTAGGAAAGCACTATGTTTTAGGTCAACACAGCTGGGATCAACAGAGGGTATAGTGCTGGCGATCTCAGACAGTTGGTCGTCAGCATCCTCTTTCACAGCTGCAGGTTCCAGATAGTCATCAGGAGACTCACACCCTGTAAGTGTGGCAGATAGGTGCTCAGGAGATCGATTTTTGAGATCATAAAGGGTCAGCCCACGATTTTCGGCCATGACCTCTTTTAGTAGCACCTGGTCTAGGTCACACAGGGGTACAGGATTGAGAGATCCATCGACGATGGACAGGAAACTGGCCCACTCAGGGGCCTGCATAGCTGTGTCTGAGTCCTCAGGCACATAGATGGGGCCGTCGGGGAGTTGCACTCTTCCCACGGTCATTCGATCTAGCATACGGCGCCAGTAAGCATGTTCACCAGAGCAACCCCAGTCAGGGGTGCACATAACAACCCTTCCTCCCTCGTAAGCGATTTTGGTTAGAACCTTCGCGAGCAGGGAGAAGGGAGGGTTAGCATACGCTAGGCCCATTGCTTTCCAGAAGAAACGGAAAGCATTGTTCAGTTGTTTCGAGCAGTACAACTGCATGATGTGCTGTTGTTGGCTCGCAAACAATTCCACCTGGATCCCATCCAGGTTTACCTGAAGGGCCGCCAGTCCATTTTCAAGAACATGACGGGCCAGTTGGTAGTTTTCAGTACGACAGTTTGTCTTGGCTGCGTAGCGCAGCCCAGACTCTTTTCGTCCTGACAGCTCCAAAGGAACGGAGAATAGCCCACTGCCAAAGTCGCAGTGCAAAGAGTAAGGACGCTGTAGGAACAGCATTTTTGTCTGGGGGTTTCTTCTTAGAAAGTCGGTGCCAATGACGATGTCAAAGGCGTCAGTGTCCAACACTCTGCAGTGTTGGGTCACGGTTTCGTCGCTCAGACATATGGTCACATCGACCCCCCCCAAGGAATGGATAGTACACCCATCCCCTACTCTTATGGCCACAGTCTTAGTTTTCCTGAAAGTTTTAAGCAGGCGCCGGGCCACTATGGAAAGTGTTGCACCGGTATCAAGCACCGCTCGAAAAACCTGATCCCCGATTTTCACGAGGATCCAGAAAACCAAGTCCTCCTCTTCGGAGCCGCCCCCCTATTACTCATCAGGGAATTTCACATCCACCCCTGCAGCCATGAGGGACTTGGCCATCCAGGCCAAGCGCCTCTTCTTGGAATTATTCCCCTCAGGGGTAGCGTTATCCCCTTGGGGGCGTTTCTTGGGGTCACCTGCGGGAGCGGGTGTAGCAGCAGGAGTGGGTGTTGCAACGGGCGCTGATGAGCGCCTCTGGGGGTTAGGGGGTCCCGTTTTGCCACCCCCTTTGCCACCTCCTTTACCACCTTTATCCCCGTTCGGGGGATTTCTGGCGGGCGTCGGGGTCTTCTGGCGCTCCGCCTCCTGACGCTTGAGTTTGTCACTCTCGCGTTTCTTGATGTGGCATTCGTCCTCGTAGTGACGACGTTTGCCACAGTAACCACAGGTGATGGTACACCTGAAATGGTCCTGATGGGTCACCTGTTTCCCATCTTTGGTGTGCTGCTGACGTTTCATCTGCAGCATACAGCCACTGCGGAGATCGCAGTCAGAGGCATGACAAGGTCCCCCCTTGTCATTGACAGGCCGGCAGTACAACAGGGGGGGTGTGCCTGCATCAGGTTGAACCTCGTTCATGGCACGTAGGTTGCCCCTCCCTTTACCACCTTCCTGGTTGGTGTTTGTGGGATTTTTATGCCCCTTCCCTTCGCCACGTTCGGGGGTAGGGGTACCACCTCGTCCCAAATGCTTCTTGAGGAATTTCTCCATGTGGGAGTCATTCTCTCTCTCAAGAGCTAGCTCAATCAAGAGATCCACCAGTTCATCGTACGAGTGGGTCCTGCTCTTCCTCTCAGAGGTTGAGCGGCAATCATCCCACGTACGCTGGGGGATCTTACTCATGAGCCACAGGTGGGGCTCAGTGGCTCCGTAGGAGCCCACATTCATCCTCGAAAATAAGTACTCCAAGTCGCACACATACTCAGAAATTCGCGCAGCGGATGGAAACTCAGGGAGCATAGGTAGCTCCTCGATCTGTGTGCGTACGCTGAGGTCAGTCTCATAGACTGGGAATGTTTTCTCCAACCTCAGGAGTACCTCTGCCCAGGTAGAACAGGTTTTCACAATCTGTTTAACCTGTTTTTGCAAAAACTTCTTTTTGCATGAGCGTTTTAGCAGTGAACATTTGGTGGCCACATCCACATGGGATTGGCCAGTCAACAAAAGGAACTCTGCAAATTCTTCTGCCCATTCGGGCAGATTTTTGGGGTCGAACTCCGGCAGTTCCAGCTGGATGTTCGCCTGGGCGATTGGTCTGCCCGTCTTCCCACCCCCCGGAGTTAGGCCTGAAGGCGACACGCCGGCAAGAGGTGCCAGGGCTGACAGGCCTCTTCTCTCGATCTCTGTGACAGGCACGTCCTGTAGATCAGCCATAGGCACTGTCCTGGCACGGGGGTGAAAGGGGCTGGGGCAGGTAACCTTAGGCAACAGCCTTGAGACCCTTGATCTCTTGAGATCTTCTGCCAGGGTACTCAGTCCTGGAGAGAGAGAGGGCAACTCTGGCTTGGGTAAGGGTTCTGCAATACCCAGTTTAGCCTTAATGGCCTCCGATAGGGCCGTCACATCTGGATCTTCTGATCCAGACAGGAGTTTGGCCAACAGCTCGGCCGTGTGATCCAGGGCACCGTAGGTTGGCCTTGGATGATGTTGTTCTTCGACTCGTGTTGGGCCCACTTCGGGAGCCCTGGGGGTTGGACAACATGGTCTTGGATACTCAGGTCTTAGTCGTCTCGGCAGGGATGCAGTGGACGGGGGACCAGAGTGTGCGTAGGACCCTAGGTCTGTACGTGGTATGGATCCATGTACAGCCAATGGCTCCTCTCCATCTTCCCCACGGATGGATTTGTAGTACTCCTCATGTAGGATGTACTCATCCATCTTCTTCTTCAGCTCCTCATACTCCTCAGGTCCTTCAATGGCAGTTGAGGATGAAGCTGGACAATTTGATCTTGATATTGAGGCAGCTACACGTCTGTGGAGGTGACTGTAGCTGTCTCCACCGTGTGCTGCTAAGGCCTCGGTGGTAAGGCCTTTATTCTCTTCCGCCCTTCTGCGTTCTGGATCTCCTTGGGACCCAGATGCGCCACTGAGATGATGTGGAGCTCGGTGAGGTGGTTCACTCATTGGGTGGACCATGCTGCCCATTTGTACTTGGACAGTTCGGATAGGCCAGGTCCTGACGCTTGGCGTGGACATGATGAACTTGTTGTTGAGCTTTTGTTCTGCACTTCTTCTCAGGGTCGGTGCAAAAGGTCACAAGGGACTGTCTCTGCTACGGGAAAGATGTCCTTGAATTATCCCCTAGATATTTTGATGTATTCCTGCAGGTTTTGTAGTTGAAAACCCCAACCAAAGCAGCAAGTAGAGCAAGGACAGGATGTGGATCGAATCAATGATTGGTTTTGGAATCCAGTGTAACACAGAAGGGCTGCAGATAGACAAGGCAGGTTTATACACAAAGATTCAATCACAAATGGATAATACAAAAGATTTTATATGAAAATTGGTCTGACTCTTGCCTCAGAGATAGCATTAGGCACTTCATGTGCACTCTTTTGGGTGTAATGGTGCTGGTTAGGAATGTGGGGCATAAATGTCAGGACCACACAGAAAATGACTTGGCCAAGCAACTGAATTCAGAAACAGTTACAAAGTAGGACCACAATAAGTGGTAGAAACAATTGAGTATAGGGGTCTTGGGGTGGGAGACCACTAGGCTTAACCTCCAAGGCCAACAAGCATGAAATGCCTGATTTATTTTGGTATGTCCTCCATGAAGGAAGGTATCTCCGCTCAGTTGAGTGGTAGGGGTGAACTTCATGGGGGGGCTAGGGTCACAACCCTAGTTACTTTGAGAAAGTGTACTTTAGGCAACAAAAGAGAGATAAAAACACTTAAGTTTGTCTTAGCATCAACAAAAGGGTTTTAAGGGGGGCTCCGCCTGGATCAAGCCCTCCAAGAAAGACATGGCAGTGACTTTTTCTTACTGACTGCTCGGTTGGTCAGGGCGCTAGAGGAGGCTGGTTTTATTGTGTCGGGGAAGAGTACGTTGGAGCCGGTTACGGATATATTTTTCCTAGGGAAGTACATCAATTTGGGAGTGCGCACGATCCGTTCACATCCAAGGGCCTTTCTCCAGATGTTCAATATTTGGCTCAGGCTGGCCACGAGGTCCAGGCCTTCTTCCCGGTTACTCTCCAAGGCATTGGGCTTCATACATTGGCATTTTCGACCCCGTGTGGGGGGGGGGGCCACTGCTCGCGGGAAGCTATTGTAGTGATCGGTGGGGGGGGTTTGAAAGACCCACGCCACTGAAGGTGTTGCATGGACTGTGTACCGCGATCGTCCGTTGTATGGATACTTGGGAACCCCCAACACCGGCACGCCTTGCTGTGTTTCATGCATTGTCTGCTACGCCCGATTTATGGGCTGTTCGACACTGTGTGATGTTTGGGGATGCTGCATTGGATATCATTCGATATAGAGGAGGGGCATTCATCCCGCGATTGTCAGGTGTGCGTTCCCAGGTGATCCCCCCTGCAGTTCACACGTAGCAGAGCGCTGAGCTTTGGGTCTTGGTGTGGTTGGTAAGGTTGGCAATCAGGTTGGGGTGGAGTTATGTTGTGCTGGTCACGGACTCCCTGGTATCTGCGTGCCAGTTGGTGGCCCTGCGAGCGTCCACGTGGCTGTCAAGGCAGCAGAAGCTACTGAGGGCCCTGGTTCTGAGGCTGTTGCAGTCTGGTTTGATTGTCGAGGTCCGGTTGGTGCCGGGCGTGTTACAGCCGGCTGACCCGCCAAGTAGGTTGGACTCCAATTTCCAGTCTAATGTGCAACGGGCGTGTTTCCGTGCGTTTCAACTCTGGCAAGTGTTGCTGAAGCACCCAAGCGAGGTGGTGTCGGTCGGAGGGTTGGTATTGTGAGGTGTTCTCTGATGGTTTTAGGGAAACACATGGTACGCCATTTTCGCGGTGCTCGGTGCTTTGGCCATGCCTAAACGTGGGAAACGCCGCCGCCGCAGGCGTTAAAAATTTCGTCACCGCCGGTCGGTGGAAGCGCTGCGGCGCAGGCGGGAATGTGCGCAACAGCATTTGAGGGTTGTGCTGGAGAGGCGCCTTGCCTGGCGACCGGTGAAGCGGATCTGGTTGGGTTTGGCTGCTAGGCTGATCTTCATGCGGCCTTGCTCAAAGGAGGATGCTCCGGGGGTGCTGCAGCTGGCGGCGCAGGACCTGGCGGGCCGTCTGCATGGTGTTGCGGAGCAGCAGAAGACCCCGTCCGGTGATGCGAATGTTAAGGGGATGGGCAAGAATCACCTGTGCCGCCATCGTTGGATTGTGAGGGTTGGGGATAGTAGGCTGTACCTTAGTCTGTCGTCGCACACGAAGGCTGGGGGCCAGCGTCTGCCCTATATATGGGTCCAAGGGAAGCAGGTTTTGGTGCGGCGCGTGTGTTTCATGTTCCGTGCTTTGTGAGCGCCCGCCGTTTCTGAATATGCGGGGTCTGGAGTTTGGGGCCTTTGCATGCGAGCACTGTACCCTGTGGTTGGCGCCAGCGCCGTGGATGTTTGTCTGCGGGCACCAGAAGCTGCCCCCCTGTGGATTCGGGCGCCATGTTTGCGGCCCCGTGCCTTTTCCTGTATATGGACCAAGGGGTGCGCGTGTTTGCTGCAATGCAGGTGCTATATCCAGGTGGTTGGAATCACCATCCGGTCTGGATGGCTTGAGTAGGATCAACATGTGTGCTGATGCGGTGCGGTCGTGCAGTGATACGGGCCGCTGACGTGAAGGCATGAGTCGGGATTTTGACGAATTGGACTACAGCACACTGAACTCGCACGCTGGGGTTCACGCCGGTGCTGTGGCTGCTTGGCTGCGTGCGCCGAGCACTGACCCAGTTTGGGTTCGTAATGTCTGTAGGTTCCAGCTTGGTGAGCGTGTTTGGTCTGTGCATGGGGACAAGGATGAGGAGTACCAGAGGTGAATTGTGGAATTGCCTTGGTGCTTTGTCCTGTGTGATCCCCTGTTTGTCTTGCCCCCTTTTCGTTTACGAACAGGGGATCACTATCTCTGTGTGTGTATAGATTTGTTGAAAATTTATTGTGTTCCCACCACCCGCCCCCGCGCCCGCCCCCTCACTGTGTGCGGCGGTGCATATGAGTCTGAAATTCTTTGTTGGTGGGTTGTTCGATATTTGCGGTATATTACTGTCAGTTGTTATAATTTTGGGGCTTAGGCCTACATCAGTGCTGCTTCACGTGTTTGGATCGCCGGTGTGTGTACGTGTGTGGTTGTGTCCCGTGGACCCGGCAGGGTCTTTTGGAGAGCGCACACTAAGGCCTGTGGCGCTATGGGCGAGTACAGCTTTAGTTCTATTGCAGGCGATGAAGTCGCCCGCAGCACTCTGACTGTTTTGGTCGGCCAGAGGTGAATTGTTGAATTGCCTTGGTGCTTTGTCCTGTGTGATCTGGCAAAGCCTAATTCATTTTGACTAATAGCGGTGCTTGATTCCCATGGATACAAGCAGCAGCTTGGAGATTTTATCACCCGGATTTGTCGCCAGCGCGCATTCGATTCGTTGTACATTTATCTCCGTTGTTACGATTTTTCACGATTTTGCCAATGAGATCATATGTTTATGGGCCCATTGCATTGACCTATTTTAGGTTGTAACCATACCTATGAAGACACCTAAAACATGGTCGATATCGTGCCCCTCTATTTCGTGCTGTGCTAGTGCTTTTATTGCGTCCCGTTGACCCTCTTTTGTAGTTAGCACCGGTTGCTACTTGCACGACGTAGGCTGACAAAAACAATGGCTTGTTATCAAACAAATCTTAATGCTAGAATTCTACCAAAAATGCCATGTTTAGGAAAGGACGCCCAAAAAAAAAGAGCGCCCACAGACGACTGTGTGTGCAGGACTACTTTGAGGCTACTAGTGTTGCAAAGGTTCGAAAAAAGACCCAAAGAATGAAAACCTACTTTCAATGATCAACACATTGTCCGTCACGGCATTTTCATTAGCAGTGTGAAGTACAAATGGATGAACCTATTCAAAATGGTAACACTGCTCAATGGTTGTATTTACACAGTTCTGTGGGCAGTTTGCGAAAGCAAAAGCACATTGATGAAGCCTAAGATATCAACTTTGGAGAAGAGATGAGGCATAACGATAAACCATACCTAGAAAGCCCTTGGACTACATTGATAGTAAAGTGATTGAACATTGCAAGCCTATTTTGTGCCCAGCAGCAACAATATGTAATGATATCATAGACACGTCGATTATGATATTCTTACTTGTCCTACCATTAATTGATATGCTAATGTAAAGGGCAAGAAAGAAGATGCGGGATTTCCTTGAGATGGGGCAGTGGCCACCACACCAACAGACATGACTGCAAAAACAGTTGCCATCCATCAAAAATCTTGGAATGGACTTCAGAATGGCTTCATTGCTGCATTGCTTGCACACGACCGCCAAAGGTATGCCATTACACTATTGGATCAACCATTTCAGAGTTTCGGCTGCCTCAATGATGCTTACAAAGATGCGTCGCAGCAACAATTGCAACAAGAGTGGGATGACAAATGGAGGCCACCAGGGGCAATTATCCCAATAATAGAGTTTGTCGCCGAAGAAAAGCGGAAAGGTCTAACTTTGTAGTGGAAAGACGAGTTCCAACGCAGTTTTGCGCCGGGTGCCCGTGATGATGAGTTGGATGGCTACTTAGCATTACTGATAGCCGACATGCATACAAACATGATGGAATGGTGGTCGGCACAATTGGTCTGCAAGGATTCGCAAATGACTAATTAATCGATGGATCGGCAAAACTAGTACCAAACCTTAAGAGCCCCACATGATTTTATTGAGCTCTAGTTACTTTGACTATCCAGTGCACCAACTTTAGGATCTCGTCTATAGAATTCAAAAAGAAATACGTGTAACTCTTTGGTGCACACACACATGCGTGTGCACACGCACATAAACATATACCTTTTTAATCATAATTTCTTGTAACATTGTCATGATAGTGCGAAATGTAGTCAAACTAGATGAAGTCTTCACAAAACTCACCAAATGTTGCTCACAATGAGGCCCTAAAACCATTCTAGTGCCACCCAAAGTTTGAACACCACTGCACGCAGCACAGAATATCACAAAAATCCATCACAATCACTGTCCGCTATCTATTGCTTGGCTGAGCAGTTGGGGTCCATGGCGGAACCCTTGGAGACTTTGCCACTCTTCAAGACAGCAACATGCAGTCTGCAAAAGTATGAATAGAATGTATCAGGGAGGTCCAATAACAATACTAGGCAGCGAAAAAGTAACAGTATCAAACATCGTCACTTCACCAAAGTGCAGATGTGTCGCGACATGCAACAATACACATTTTAGCGCGACAAACGCAACAAAAAACACACGTATTATGTTAATTGCCATGTACTTGGTATGTTGAACTGCGTTATTTTCTCTGCTGCGAACACTGACAGTAAAATGTGTATGTATGTTTTGATTCATACATTCGGCTTTGCGGATTGGCATTTTGCGTCTTTTGATGCTAGACATCTTCACGGTGACTAAACTACGGTTTCTTAGGTCTACTGTGACATGTGCATTATGGTGATGTGCTAATTTCACATTAATATGTTGCATAATCATTGTATTTGGTATGTATTTCTTTGCAGTTTATCCATATCCGGGGGTATATGTAGTTGCACGTCGAAGGTAACGATGCACTGATGATTGCAATATGGCGGTATAACATGCATGACCTTCTAGACCTTTTGAAATACCATGCGGGTATATTTTTTCATTGACCATCAATGTGGCGTTTGGTTGTTGTGTCATTGTCTTCGATCCGTACCTTTGGCAGTTTGGCTTCGTGTGATTTCTATTTTTTCAACACGTCGAAAATTGCATAGAGACACCAATTTTGCAGCGCAAAACAAACTGATTGGGGATGCTTTATGCTGTATTATACATATTTTTCCAAACTAATTTGTCATTTTCAAGCGACACAAAATGAGAGCTGCTAATGATGACCAAGTGCAATCAATAGGTGGCTGGAATATTTAGCTTTGGCGCCCAATAGAAATTTGAAATCAAACCGGTGTACAACTATGAAAAAATGAAGATGTAGAGATTGCTTTGTAGACACAATTTTTGCAAATTTGTTCAAATCGCGCCGATGACAATTTGTAAAATTGAAAGCAACCTCGGCATGCAAAAAATCAACCTCGTCTCCAACACTGCTCCATCGTTGAAAACAACATACGGAGCAACTTGCCTCATTCATTGTTTTGCACGGAGCGTGGACCTATGGTTAAACATAGGAACATTGTAATGGATTTCTTGGGCAAACTCTCGGCGGCAAACACTCAAACTGGAAACATGTCAGGATGAACAACCAGCTGCAAAAAAATTTATGTAATCGACATCCGGGGGCTGCTTTTGCATAGTGGGCACAACGCCAATTATTATTTTGGTGGATAGCAGCCAACTTTTTGCACCTCGGAAAGCTACTTACGTTGAAACCAGCTCCGCAAAACTAGCAAACAATGACCATCATGACCATATACTTAACCGGAACACAGGATTGGCTTACGAAAAGGTTCTTTCTTTGTATGTTTTCTTTGTGCCGATTTTTGAAATAATTCACCATCCAATTTTCGGTCATCTCTGGGTGATATTGCAACTACTTTTTTGAACAAAAAAATTGACTGCTGTTGCAATCTTGGGAAGAGCTAGGAGGCAGAATGCGTGGTCCTGCAGCCATTGACCACCGCAGACCCCACCACTACGAAAAAATTTCATTCCTTTATATGCAGACACACTCGGACATACCAGGGGGGGGTCTCAGCCGCCACAGAATGCATGAATGAATGAACTACGAAACACACACACCCTCCGTCACCTCAAGTGTTGCTGCTGAAAATGTATTTCTTGGTTCCAGCTGGAGGGGTGCAGGATCCCGTCGCCATGGCGCCAGGTCTGGACATGAGATTCCTGCCTTTTGGGGCCTGAGGGCTGGACTTTGCAAACCCCATTTGCTTGAGCACTTAACCCCACGCCCATGCAATTGAAGATGGCCTAAGGCAGACCTTAGGCCAATTTTGACAGCATGGGTTGTTGTTGGTGCATTGATGCTGGTGGTTTAGAGCGCCACAAATCCAGTTAGGGAAACTCATTTGACATGCCCTTGTCCTAATGCACAGAGATATGAATGCACATAGATGCACACCCATTACAACAAAAAAAATTGGGATACACAATTGGTATACGAACACGGAAAATGGGGTGTACTGAACGCACAACAAAACGCTTTTGGAATACACACTAGAGGCAAGAACCTGCTGTGTACAAGCACAACGGGCAATACACGAAAAGTGTACTGGAGGAGAACTTTTCAAGGATACCTGCAGCAAGAGCAACGCGGTTGTTGCTGAAGCATCAAAGGCCGTGCGCATCTGACCTGATGGGGAAATAGTGATTGGTAGGTTTGGTTCGACAACTGAAAGAGAAGTAATTGGCTTCCTGGTTCAGTTGGCTGACGACCAGTTGCCTCCCTGTGCTTCCCAAGCTCTATTCAAGCTGGTTTAAGCTGGTTTATTCAAGCTGGCAAAAGCCAAAGGAAGCACTGCCAAAAAAATTTCCTGGGAATGCTGTTGATGGAAACTTGGACTTCACGTCTGTTGAAAAAGCGAATGTCATGGATTTTCGGAGCTGCCCCAACACAATCTCATAAATGACCACCCACTGGGGAGCTTCCAAAGGCAAAACAGAAGGGAATGGAAACTTCTGAAATGCCTCACAGTATTGCAAAACTAACGATAACAAATAAATTCCCCTTCCCACCATCAAGAACTCTCGCAGCCAAACATTAATGGCTTTCGCTCCATGAAATCCTTTTTAACCCAATCCCAGGGCAGACAGCATGCCCACCTTTCAAATTAGTTATTGAGCATGCTTCATGGTACTTGTCCAATTGGCACTGCAGGTGAAAAGCACAGAGATGTAGACACGACGAACCAGTCCTCTCCAAAACCCCCCCAAATGATCCCCAATCCGGGTGCAGGCTGAGCGCGAGGGCTTCACAGGGTGGCACAGTGTGGCCATTGACTTCTACCGGAATGCCAACGTCCCCTGGGCGTTTGGTGTTTACCAACACCCCCCCCTTTTTTTTAAACCAAAACCCCTCCCAACTATTACCAAAATTTATCAAACCCCCCCCCCCCGACATCATTTCCCCCCCCCAAAAAAAACCCCAATAAGATTCAATAATAATCTTTTTTTGTAAGATTCTGGGGCTTTTCGGCAAGAACTGGATTTTTTTTTGGTAACATTGTGTCATTCGTAATAATTCAATAATTCAATAATTCAGGTGTCATGGCTGCACGGTTGAAAACCGGGCACGCCGCTGTGGCCGAACGCGCCGCTGCAGCCAGTGTGGCCCCTGGCACAGCAGCTCAAGGGCAGCTGCAACAGCAGTTACTGGCGGCTAACAAGCGGTTTCAGTAGCCATGCTGGCGGTTGCAAAACGGTGTTGGGGGTTAAGGGGGCAGAACTTGGTTGGGTAATCCCCCAAGAGAGAACAATGGTCAGTTTTCATTGACTGAATGCCCCCGCCACAGGCATTTTCCCCAAAGTGGGAGGGGGGTACAACACCCCCTTCAAGTGTAGGCCTGGGGCAGCTCCTCCTGCTCACGGCTGAGCTGGCAGATGCCAGCGGTAGGTCTGCCGAGGGGTTAAAGAACTATGCAGACAGGAGGGCACTGCACAGGGACATGTGCTGTAATAGACTCCCTTTGGTCGGGCTTTCATTCCGTGGAGCCGAAAATATTTGCAGCACAAATCCTTCTTTTTTGTTGTAGAGCCAGAACGGGGCAGGGCGGTCCATGGCAAGAAGAAACAGGAAAGTGCAGGACTCTGGACGCCAACAGCGCATGCGGTTACAGGGCACCTGGTGTCGGTTGACACATCAACCACCGTCGGTGAAGCTCCGACAGTCGTCGGTTGACGGCAACCTGGCAGCCACCCCAGGCAGCGGAAATACTACCAATGGGAGGGGAGGGGGGGGGGCGGTGATCCATCTTGACACATCGGGTGAATTTGCATCATGGCGCAAGAGCCCACCTGTGCATGTGCTGTCTGGCTGTGCAGCAGGTTGCTCACCTGCAAGGCTTTGGTTGAACACGTCCACACACCCATGGCTAGTGCCGTGACCGTGGTAGTCGCAGCTGCGGTGATGCAGTCTGCTTGTTCAACACGTTGCCTCCATGCCCAAACTGGTGGACGGGCGCTACCCCCACCGGGATGTACGGTCACAAAACACGGAGTGTACATTTTGCTGGGCTTATGCCTGAGCACGCCAGTCTGATCTGTGGCTCTGGCTCGGTCCAGGGCTGTCCCTTAGGCATGACACTTTCTTTATTTTCGCCCTCCCACGAAGGACAGCATGAGGTCTAGGGTCGCTCACCTTTCGAGTTGATTCACCCTGGAATCCCCCATGAATATATACAGCAGCAGACACGAAGCACCTGTACGCCTACGCCCGGTTGCCGCGGTAGTTGCGCCGCACGTGCCTGGCCGGCTTCATCTTCATTATTTTTTTGGGGGGGGGCATCCTGTCCTGCCCCCAAGGGACCCCCAATGCCCCCTGTAATGGGGGGGGACGGAATGGGTGTGCCTTAAGGTCAGGCGGCTAAAAAACCCCAGCGCCGGGACAACAATTTTCCACCACGAGAATACATACCACAAAATAAGCCTATTATGGTTGGGAAAAACTCTTTTGGGGGTCCTTTGGCACCGGCTTTCAGCCACCCAGTTCCAACACACATACCCACCCCCCCCCCTTTCTGTCAAGAAACCCGTCTGCTGTAAGGGGCTGGGTAGGAATGGCCCCATCCCTCCATTATCAAGTTGGAGTCACACACCGCTTCAAGTCCCCAGAGCGTCATGACTCTGCATGTTGTGCTGGGGTATCCACCGCCATTTGGCGACCCTTGCATTTACGCCCCCCTCTTGCGCAACGACCAGCAGTGCTTCACCGTTTGACCAGCGGGTGGTCGTCGTAGAATGCGAGCGTTGCGCAAGGGGGATGGGGACGGTGGAGGCCAACGTTCGCTTTCCATACTGGCCCATACATCCCGTACTTCCCAAACCCATCAAACTCGGAATCTGCTGCCCCAGTGCGAGGGCCACATTAAGGGCTGTCATGGCAGAATTTGCGCACATCAGAACACTGCCAGACCAACACAATCCAAAAAGAACATACAAAAAGGAAACAGTAGGCATGTGAATACGCCCACTGCGAGCCAGGAGATAGAAGAGGGGTAGAATATGGGTTAGGGCCAAAAAGGCCAAAAAGCAACTAGTACATTGCTGTGATCGAAGGCAACAGCAACCATCAACTTTGGGGACAAGCAGCACACATCATAACCCCCCATTGGTGTGTTGTCCGACATCACCCCCGAGACATGTGATGGCCGTGTGCATGGGTTGGAACGACGGGGTTGGCATTGTAGCTACGATCCAAAAGGATAGCGTGTTAATGGGTATTGTCTTTTGAGGGAGTCGATATCATTGTCTAGTAGGAGCAATGGCTCAGTGGTCGGTTCCGATCGACGGAATGTTCCATCACTTCATCAGAGTACTCGCATCGCACATCACCTGTCCCCTTCCAGGAGGGATGGGCGCCCCCCCCCCCCCGGGGGGGGGGAGCGGGCTCTGCTGAAAAATCTGGCTGGTGGCATCACTGAACCACAGATGCAGAGCCACCTGGCCGATCCCCATCCCTCCCTCCGGTGCCCAGATTTGCCTGGGATCACTTTCCATACATGATGTGGCTGGCTCGAAGAAGACTGCACTGGTACAGATCAGGGCGGGGCAAATGGCCTTATACAGATCAGGAAGGCGCACAGCCTTATGACATCATGCTACAATCATTGTTTTGATGGTTTTTGATTGAGGTGTTCGGAGACCTGTGCACGCCGTGCCCCGCTGCACGTCTGCACCGGGTGTCTGCGGTTTGTTCTAGTTTCTCTCACAAGTGTGTGTGTGTGGGTGGGTGTGCGCGCGTGCTGGCCTCAGTGTCCGTTTTTTTTTCTCTCGAACGAAAGCCGTCCTGAGCTGCCCTGCAGCGGCTGAGAGAGTGCCCCCCGCGCGGTGTGCACAGTGCGCACCGTGCATCAGGGTGCGCGCCGTTGTGTGCGGCCGTGTCCCCCCTGTTGCCCGTGGGCACTGGACGCCACCGTGTCCCTGTGTTTCAAGTCCCGGGGTCATGTCCTGCAGCACGGCCCAGACCCCAGGATTGAATTCTGCAGGACGCGTGGCGTGTGCGGCGCGCAGGAGGCACCCTCTGAGGAGGTCTTGTTGCCACCACTTCCACTGCTCTGTTTGTTTGTGGTTCTTGCAGTTTCCAATCGTGGGCATTTGTCTGTGTGTATATGCTTATCTGCATGTGCGTGTGCATGTGTGTGTACCCCCCCCGCCCGTCCTGACAAGGGCTTGTTCAAACACGGCAGCCCCGTTTTCCCGCATTTTTGGGCTTAGTTTGAAACCATCGTTTTCGCGGTTACAATCCAATAGAAACTGTGGTTTGTGGCTCTGTGCGGGCTGCAGGAAGTGTCAATATGGGTGTCAAAGTGTTGGTGGAGCTGTAATTCCATGTGCTCTTGTGTTCCGGGGTATGCCGGCCTGTTGGACCCCCTTTTTGTAGTTATGAAGGGGTAGGGTTGGCTTATGTCTGCAACATGTGTTCCGTGGTACGTGCCGCACGGTAACACGGGCTTGTCCAAACACGGCCACCCCGTGTTTCCGCAACTTTGCCCCCTGAACCACGACCTGGCCCGTGTTAGGACGGGGGGGAGTATATGTCTGTCTGTGCGCATGTAGGAGAGACTGTGTGTGTGCGCGTGCATGTGTGTGTGACTGCATATGCCAGGGATGCTTCTTTGAGGGGAGTGTTGACCTCTACTGATCGGTTGCCGAGGTGCTGACGGATTTCACGGTTTTTACTTCGAATTTCTCTGGCGCTATGCATGCTTGCATGTTCGTGCCGTCAAGTGCAAGTTGCTGTCAATTCATTAGCATTTGCTGCGCTGCAGCAGTGGGGGATCTCTTGGCCCTCCAGTGGGAAAGCATATGTCCATGTAGTGTATGAGGTGCGCATGCTCGATGCTTCTGGCGCGGCAATGAATCGAGCGCCGGCATGGGCTTGTGCCCTGCAATGTCTTGTGGGAAAGGTGTGGTGTTGTTCTGCGCTCACGAAGATTTCCATGGGGCTTCGCGACATGTTCCCTTTTGCTTCAAGCCCTGTCCATCAACCCAACAAATGCAGGACGACGAGAATGTATGTGTTGTATGATGATGTATGCCTTGACCCATACAGAGAAACCCAGGTTTCCCCAGGAACCCCAGTTGGCTGCCTCTCTTATCCACAGCGTGCAGTGCGGGGCCGTGCGCTCCCGCCCGTCAGATGGTTGTTCGACTTATACTGTGCCCGTGTCAGGAGGGCAGCGAGGTCCAGGGAACCAGCTAAACGCCGTGAGCACCACAACCAGTCTTGTGTCATGTGTTGTGCACCGGAAAGTTTCCCACTGACCACTGTCTGCACCAGTCATTTGCTTATGGTGGGGTCTACCCCACGGGGGGTGGGGAGGTGGGTGGATGGGGGCGTATGAGGGCAAAAAAAAGTCTATGTACATGAATTGGGCGTCTCATTTTTGGTTCTGTATTCCTAATTTCATTTCCCCCTGGAGGACGACTTTTTGGAGTTCTAGGGCGGATGGGTCCCAAGAGAGTCAGGAACAAATACACACTCAGAGAGACACACACGCACGCACACGCACACTACGCGGACACGCCAACCCCCGAATACGCCGTGCAGTTGGCACGACGACAGGCAGACGCGGGATGTGGAACTTCTCGTCAGGCCAACAATGAATTGGACACGAAGAACAGACATGACATGTATATAGCAGCGCATGGAGGCTAGGGGCCTTTCTGCGGGGGAAAGTAGGCCAGGTACACAAACACACACGCACACACACACACTGAGCAGCGAATAGTCGAAAATGGAGGCAGCACAGTGCAACGGCGGATCAAAGAGTGTCGATCAAAGAGTGTCGCAGATCTCGTCAGTACCCCAGAACAAATGAAGGAAACACAAATCATGTGGACACAAGGCATAGGCGCCTTTCTGTAGGGGAAGCCACACACACACAAACAAACACACAAGATCTGAGGTCCAATATAAAAGACGGGGTGGATCTTCCAATTCTCAGTCACAATGAATGAGGGTGGGCTTGCATCCACAACCCTGCATCCGTGGACGACTGCCCCATCTCTGTACAAACCACACTGGGCGCAAAACTTCACACTTTCCGCCCACAGAGGCGGTTCAGATGAGAGTTCTTTCTGTGTCACACTGTTGAACACAGGTACCAACGCAGGTGGGCAGCACAATGCACCATCGGGCTCCAGAAGGGGCACTCCGAGGAAGCAGGCCTTGGGCGGGGGAGGGTGCTAGCTGCACCTGAGCACGAGCCAGAGCAAAAGATTGCTGTTTGCAATGCACTGCCACGATCAGTAGTGTATGGGACAGTTCAATTTACGAACAATGCCGATGTTACAGGCCCGGGGAGGCTGCAATGTGACTGCAGCCCTCAGAATAAAATAAGGCAAAACGGGACACGTTCAACGGGGCCCTACACCGGTGCACAGACTGCCTGGGATTGCTGCAACGGCAAGAATGGCACCGGCATGCAGGAAAAACGGCATTTCCTCTACATTCGGCTTCGCATGCGCATGGTACATGCAGACTTGCAGTCAGTGCTTGCCAGTGCCGCCAGGGACAGGGGGGACAAGCGTCACCTTTGATGGGACAAGCGGAACTGATTTGGGGAGCATTACACATGACCACACGCAAACGAGAGAGAAACAGCGGAAGGCCCTTGGCAGGGTCTCTGGCATGGGGCACCAGAGTTTCGAACACAGGGGCACAATCACCCACCTTCATAGTGTTGCTGAACGGACGGACATCCAAACCGGATCTGTTTGTGGGTTCAGCCCACAGTAGTGTTGGAGGAAGTATGTATGAGCGAGGGCACGGACTTTACGACACAATGCCCAGCCCCGGCTTCGGTAGGACATTCCCATACGACCATGTCAGCTCAGGTTGGTTTCAAATGTGTGGGGTTTGGGCCAGGGCGTGTGGGGGGAGGGGGGGTTACGACAGGCCGGGAAGTGTGTGTGGGTTACTATGGGGAGTATCTGTCAGTCACAATAGGTAAGGGGAATAACGCTTATCAAGGCCCAAAGTGAGATGCGAGCTTTTGCGTCCAGCCCTCGGAACCCCGTTAGAGGTGGGGGGGGGGGGGCGTCCCAAGGGGGGCTCTAAGCCCCTGTCAACCTCGCAGCAATTGGAGTCGGCCATGCCCCAGTGCAATGCGGGAGACAACACTAACAAAAACGGATCCCGCCCCCTCCTCCCGCCCGCCCTGGGCTGGAGCCCTCGTAGTAGGTCTCCGTCTTGCTGTTCCCCCTCCCTGGCACAACAACCAGCAATGTTTCACCCTTTGACCACGGGGCGGTAGTCCAACAGTGCTTTTAAGCACCATCACAAGCAATGAACATCGGAATGGCTACCATGCAGCAAGAGGGACACAGGAGGTGGGTGTTAGGGTCAGGGTTGGGGTTAAGGTTAGTGCTGGGGTGCGTGCAAAGTGGACAAAAATTTCCTTCTTTTGTGCCCATGGAGCGTCGGGCACTGAAGGATTCCTGAGGCCAGTACCTTTGGCAACAAACTATTGGCCGGAGGCCCCTTGGGGGGGGGGGTCTGTGTCCTAGTACCAGCAGAGCCGCCCGCCCCCCCCCCCCCCGGTTTGTGTACCAAAAATGGCCCGAGAATCTTTTCTCCCTTTGCAAAATTCAATTTTTCCTCTGAGGAACTTTTTGAAGGTTCCGAGGGGGGGGATCTGAGGAGGGGAGGGGGGGTGGAACCTCCTCCGTAACTTTTTCCAATTCAAGCACAAGGCTGTATATATCCCATGTGCACTACCCCAGTCAAAACAGACAGAGCGTGGGCAAATGGGGACCAGCCATCCACGAAATCGAACCAGCACACGTGCAGTCCAGGAGATGGGGCATTGGCCGGGGTCCAATGCACCTTGGGCCCCGGGTCCAGCCGGCCGTAGATTTGCGGTGTGCTGGGCCTCGAGTCTGGGGGCACTGGGGGCCTCGGCACATTCAACTTGGGGTGTGGCATGGGGCAGAGCATATACCGATCCGTCCAACGGATGAGAAGTTGTGCAGGTTCACTGGACGAATCGTGCGGATCCAAGACGCTCTCCACCGTGGAGAGGGTGAAGTTGTGCATGGAACATCCGGACATCGCCCAAAACATTTTCCAGCACACGAATGTCCAAAAGGGATTGGAAACAAACAAACAGCCACAGCTGTGGCTGTGGCTGTGGCTGTGACGGTGGCGGTGGCTGTGGCTGTGACGGTGGCTGTGGCTGTGACGGTGGATGTGGCTGGAGCTGTGACTGCAGCAAGAGACATGTAGTACACACAGATGCAGTCATGTGCAGTCAGGCCTAGGACACCATATAACAATAGAAGGCGAACGCACTCAAGACATGCATGACATAGTTGTGTATCTTGAATCTGCAGCCTGCGTTATGGACACCATTGCCCTATTCGAGGCGCAGGCGATTCAAGACAACGGTGACACGTCTGGGCATTGCGTCTCTATTCTGGCAAAGCGTGGCTGACGCAGCCGCTCACGTGGTTGTGACAGCAGAGCCTGGTGGCGACCACCTGAGCGACAACGAACAGTGTCAACCAGTCGGCAATACGCATTGACATGCATTTGCACCAGCACATGGGAGCATTCATTTGGGTGGGGGGAAGGGGCAGGGCATTCGAGGCGGGGCCTACTTTGCAAACCCCCCCCCCAAAAGCTGTCGTGACAGAGGCTCTTGCCAACCCGCCGACAGGGCACATCAGGAGGTCGGGGGAGGATTACCCAAACATACCAGGGGGAGGGGGGGGGGGATTAGGAACGTGCGATATTTGGAATGGCAAAATTTGGTGCGGAGAAAATTTGGCACCAATTCTTTAATACCACTGCAAAACTGGCACAAAATTCCCAGATTGTGGCACAAGAACAAGCATACACCGCGCATATTGGTTGTTATTCCTTTTGGACTTTGGTTGGTTGGAGTTAAATCTTTTTTCTTGGCTTCTAGATGCTTGTTGTTCTTCCATGATGGCTTCTGGATGCTTGTTGTTGTTTGCCGGAGGCTTCTGGATGGCTGCTGTTAGTTCCTGATGGTGTCTGGTGCAAGATGATGAGAAACAGGAGTTGCAGCAATACTACAACTCCCTTTGACCAGTGATAGCCCTTGAGGACGATCAATACGCACTTATACGCGCGTTTATGCGGGTATAAGTGTGACATGTAATATACGTGTGCGTATACGCGTGTAAGTGCGTATACTGTCACATATATTATATACGCACGCACACACATGCGTGTATGTGCGCACGTATACGTGCATATAGACGCCCGCGTAAATTTTACGCGCGCGCATGCGTGCATATATATGTGTGTGTATGCACACATGTATACGCGCGTGTATATACGCGTTTGTATGCGTGCGTATATTATACACGCATGTATAATCCGATACATGGATATAAATATACATATACATACATGTAAATATACATATATATATATATCCTCTAATCTACACCCCTCTCCCATACTCTACGTGGCTACACTCTAAGGTACGTGCGAAGGGTACAACTTGGTGCATACACGTAGCGGAAGGGACTAAACTCGATCAAAACGGGCTCGAAATGGGCTCAAAACACTTGTTTGTGCACCCCGAATGTTCCAAGATCACTTTTGGAAAATGTGTTTTTGACCAATTTTTCACCCATTTTTGCTCCCAAAACGGCCCCTTTTCAAGGAATATTGGGATTTCCATGGGCCAAAACCCGTCCCAATGGGCTCCAAATAGGGTAAAAACACTTGTCTAAGCATCCCAAATGGTCTACGATCACTTTTGGAAAAACGCGTTTTTGACCCATTTTTGACCCATTTTTGGTCCCAAAACGGCCCATTTTCAAGGCATTTGGGGATTCTCCATGGGCCAAAACGGGCGATCTCGGGCTCAAAACCGCCTAAAAACACTTGTTTGAGCCTCCCAACTGGCCCACGATCACTTTTGGAAAAACACGTTTTTGACCCATTTTGGACCCATTTTTGGTCTTGAACCAGCCCCTTTTCAAGGCATTTTGGCATTTTCCATGGCCCAAAACGCGTCACCATGGGCTCAAAATGGGCTAAAACCACTTGTTTGAGCATCCCGAATGGTCCACGATCACTTTTGGAAAAACGCGTTTTTGACCCATTTTTGACCCATTTTTGGTCTTGAAACAGCCCATTTTCAAGGCACTGTGGGGTTTTCCATGGCTCGAAGCGTGTCATCATGGGCTCAAAACGGGCTAAAAACACTTGTTTGAGCATCCCAAGTGGTCTAGGAACAACTTTGAAAAAAATGATTTTTTTCGCCCCGGGGACCCTGGTGGACCCACCGTTGGCCCCAACTGTGCGCGGGCTGTGCTGCCCTCCGGCTCCACCAAGTGACCACTGGTACGGGGGTCTAGGTGGCTCGTTGGGCGATTCTGAGGCTTGGAAACCACAAAAAGTGGGGGCTTGCGGGTGGACTAGGTGCCCTCGGAATCGGATTTTGAGCCACGTAGCCCAAGATACGGCCTGTTCTTGGTTTCGGGCTGTTGGTGCACATGGCGCAGATTTTGGGGCTTTTTGGCGCCTTTTTGGGCCGTTTCTCGGACATATCGTGGAGTTGAAGGGCACTAGAGGGCTCTTTGACACGGTGAAGTCAAGCCGCACGTGGAGTGTAGCCACCGTTTCCCTCCGTTTGTCCGTTTTGACTGGGTTTGGGGGCCGTTTTGGGCCAAAAAAGGCTGTTTTGGGACACAAAATGCGCAGATTTGGGAGGGCACCTCCCGACTTGGCGCCCCCGCCCCGTGGCGCCACCGCTGAGTTTTTGGCTGTAAACTTGGATTTGGCAAGGCCACCACCTAGGCTCTAGGATGGCTAGAGTAGAGTAGAGCCCGGAGCGATGAGGCGGAGCAATGGCCAAAACGGAAAGGAGAAGTGCTTGTTGCTTGTTGTTGTTGCTTGCTTGTTGCTTGTTGCTTGTTAGCTAGATTTAAGGGGAGAGGGGTGTAGTAATATATGGCATATACGCCATTTCCCCCCCCCCCACCCTGGGCCAACCGGTGCACTATGGAGCAAGGTTAGGGACCCCCCCCCCCCCTATTTTGGGGTTGGGAAACACAAAAAAACATGTTTTAGAAGTGAATCGGATGGTTATTAGTGGGTATTTGCCCCTGTAAGGGGCTGAAATGGCTAAAATTAGGGTATGACATCACTGCTGGTAGGAGCCTAACTAGAGTACTAAACATAGGTACAATTGTGGTCCAAACCCCTAATACTAGCACCAAATACCCCCAATAATACTTTGAGGGACATGAAAATGGACAAGGGTATGTTAAAATTGTTGAATTACTATGTCATTGGGTGTATATAGGGGTGGTGTGGGTTATTTTAGGATTTAGTGGTTATTTTTAGTACTCTGGTTAGGATCCTACCAGCAGTGATGTCATACCCTAATTTTAGCCATTTTAGCCCTTTATAGGGGCAAATACCCACTAATAACCATCCAATTCACTTCTAAGACATGTTTTTTTGTGTTTCCCGACCCCAAAATAGGGGGGGTGGGGTCCCTAGTCCTGCCCCGAGTCGCACACTAGGGTCCAGGGTGGGGGGGGGGGCATGGCATATATGCCATATATATATATATATATATATATATATATATATATATATATATATATATATATATATATATATATATATATATATATATATATATATATATATATATATATATATATATATATATATATATATATATATTATATATATATATATATAATATATATATATATATATATATATATATATATATATATATATATATATATATATATATATATATATATATATATATATATATATGTATGTATGTATATATATATATATATATATATATATATATATATATATATTACTACACCCCTCTCCCCTTAAATCTAGCTAACAAGCAACAACAAGCAAGCAACAACAAGCAACAACAAGCACTTCTCCTCACCGTTTTGGCCATTGCTCCGCCTCATCGCTCCGGGCTCTACTCTACTCTAGCCATCTTGGAGCCTAGGTGGTGGCCTTGACAAATCCAAGTTTTGAGCCAAAAACTCACCGGTGGCGGCCGGGGGCGGGGGCGCCAAGTCGGGAGGTGCCCTCCCAAATCTGCGCAGTTTTGGGCCAAAAACAGCCATTTTTCGCCCAAAACAGCCCCAAAACCCGGGCGAAACGCCCAAACGAAGGGATACGGTGAGTACACTGCACGTGCGGCTTCACTTCACCGTGTCAAAGAGCTCTCTAGTGCCCTTCAATTCCACGATATGTCCCAGAAACAGCCCAAAAAGGCGCCAAAAAGCCCCAAAAACCTGCGCAATGCGCACCAACACCCCAAAACCAAGCACAGGGCGTATCTTGGGTTAGGTGGCTCAAATCCGAATTCCGAGGGCGCCTAGTCCACCCGCAAGCCCCCACTTTTTGTGGATTCCAAGCCTCAGAATCGCCCAACGAGCCACTCAGACCCCCGTACCAGTGGTCACTTGGTGGAGCCGGAGGGCAGCCCGGCCTGCGCACGGTGGGGGCCAACGGTGGGTCCACCAGGGTCCCCGGGGCGAAAAAAATCATTTTTTCCAAAGTTGTTCCTAGACCACTTGTGATGTTCAGAGAAGTGTTTTTAGGCCGTTTTGAGCCCGTGGTGGTGCGTTATGGGCCACGGAAAATCCCAAAATGCCTTGAAAATGGGCCATTTTGGGACCAAACATGGGTCAAAAATGGGTGAAAACCGCGTTTTCCCAAAAGTGATCCTGGACCATTCGGGATGGTCAAACAAGTGGTTTGGACCCATTTTGAGCCCATGGTGCCGCGTTTTGGCCCACGGAAAATCCCAAAATGCCTTGAAAAGAGGCTGGTTCAACACCAAAAATGGGTCAAAACTGGGTGAAAAACGCAATTTTCTGAAAGTGATCATGGGCCATTTGGGAGGCTCAGAAAAGTGTTTTTAGCCTGTTTTGAGCCCAAGATCGGGCGTTGTGGCCCATGGAGAATCCCAAAATGCCTTGAAAATGGGCCACTATGGGACAAAAACGACGACTAGGTCCTTCGTCCGCAATTCTATGCAATTTAAAGCCAGTTCCCTTCAATTCCAAACTTTTCTAGTAGCCAAGAGTTCCAACCAGTTCAGGTTGCCATCCGTGGGAGTTCCCAATGTACAGGTGTACTCCTAACGGAATTACCTTCACCTTCATGCCATGTCTAAACCTTGGGAGCAAGGGTTACAACTGTTTCTGTAAAGTGATTACCACGAGACTCGCAAGTAATTCCTTCACGTGTTTTGCCAATTGTGCTTCGTTCCTCCAACGCTGCCACGCGATTACAGTACATTGCGGTTTGATGGACATACGTACGGACGGGCTCTTTCTGAGCGGATATAAATTCCCATTACCCTTCCCCTCCACCTTGTGCACGACTCCCACATAATGAACCCGCGTGTGTTTTAGGAGAGGGGTGTAGATTAGAGGATATATATATATATATATATATATATATATATATATATATATATATATATATATATATATATATATATATATATATATATATATATATATATATATATATATATATATATATATATATATATATATATATATATATATATATATATATATATATATATATATATATATATATATATATATATATATATATATATATATATATATATATATATATATATATATATATATATATATATATATATATATATTACTACACCCCTCTCCCCTTAAATTTAGCTAACAACAAGCAACAAGCAACAACAACACGTCTCCTTGCCGTTTTGGCCATTGCTCCGTCCCAACGCTTCGGATCATTTGCCCATGTAGCCATCTTGGAGCCTAGGTGGTGCCCTTGCCAAATCCAAGTTTTGAGCCAAAAACTCACCAGTGGCGGCCCGGGGCGGTGGCGCCAACTCGGGAGGTGCCCTCCCAAATCTGCGCTGTTTTGGGCCAAAAACAGCCATTTTCGCCCAAAATAGCCCCCAAACCCGGGCGAAACGCCCAAACGAAGCAAAACGGTGGCTACACTCCACGTGCGGCTTGGCTTCACCGTGTCAAAGAGCCCTCTAGTGCCCTTCAACTCCACGATATGTCCGAGAAACGGCCCAAAAAGGTGCCAAAAAGCCCCAAAAACGGCGCAATATGCACCAACCCCCCGAAACCAAGCACGGACCGTATCTTGGGCTACGTGGCTCAAAATCCGATTCCGAGGGCACCTAGTCCACCCGCAACCCCCCACTTTTTGTGGTTTCCACCCCTCGGAATGGCCCAACGAGACACGTAGACCCCCGTACTAGTGGTCACTTGGTGCAGTCGGAGGGCAGCCCGGCCCGCGCACGGCGGGGGCCAACGGTGGGTCCACCAGGGTTCCCGGGGCGAAAAAAATCATTTTTTCCAAAGTTGTTCCCGGACCACTTGGGATGCTCAAACACGTGTTTTTGGCCCGTTTTGAGCCCGTGGTGGCGTGTTTTGGGCCACGGAAAATCCCAAAATGCCTTGAAAATGGGCCGTTTCAAGACCAAAAATGGGTCAAAAATGGGTCAAAAACGCGTTTTTCCAAAAGTGATCCTAGACCATTTTGGACACGTCACCATCCCGTTTTGGCCACTGCACCTTCCCATCGCCTCGGGCTTGACTCTACTTTAGCCATCCTAGAGCCTAGGTGGTGGCCTTGCCAAATCCAAGTTTTGAGCCAAAAACTCACCGGTGGCGGCCCGGGGCGGTGGCGCCAAGTCGGGAGGTGCCCTCTCAAATCTGCGCAGTTTTGAGCCAAAAACAGCCTTTTTTCGCCCAAAACAGCCCTAGTAAGGGTTCAAAACAGCCAAATGAAGGCAAACAGCTGCTACACTCCACGTGCGGCTTGACTTTCTCGTGACCAAGGGACCTTTGGTGCCCTCTAACTCCACGATATGTCCGAAAAACGGCCCAAAAAGGCGCCGAAAAGCCCCAAAATTTGCGCAATGTGCACCAACACCCCGAAACCAAGCACGGGCCGTATCTTGGGCTACGTGGCTCAAAAACGAATTCCGAGGGCACCTAGTCCACCCGCAACCCCCCACTTTTTATTGTTTCCAAGCCTCAGAATTGCCCAACGAGCCACCTAGACCACCCCACGAGTGGTCACTTGGTGCAGCCGGAGGGCCGGCTAGCCCACGCACAGTGGGGGCCAACGGTGGGTCCACCAGGGTCCCCAGGGCAAAAAAAAACAATTTTTTCTAAAGTTGTTCCTAGACCACTTGGGGTGCTCAAACAAGTGTTTTTAGGCCAATTTGAGCCCGTGGTGGCGCGTTATGGGCCACGGAAAATCCCAAATTGCCTTGAAAATGGGCCATTTTGGGACCAAAAATGGGTCAAAAATGGGTCAAAAACGCGTTTTTCCAAAAGTGATCCAGGACCATTTGGGATGCTCAAACAAGGGTTTTTAGCGCGTTTTGAGCCCGTTTTGACCGAGTTTAGCCCCTTCCACCACATCTATGCACCACGTTGTGCCCTTCGCACGTACTTTAGAGCCGTGTGGTGGAGCCACCTAGAGTTGGGAGAGGGGTGTAGATTGGAGGATATATATATATATATATATATATATATATATATATATATACATACATATATATATATATATATATATATATATATATATCCTCTAATCTACACCCCTCTCCCAACTCTAGGTGGCTCCACCACACGGCTCTAAGGTACGGGCAAAGGGCACAAAGTGGTGCATACATGTGGTGGAAGGGGCTAAACTCGGTCAAAACGGGCTCAAAATGGGCTAAGACCACTTGTTTGCGCATCCCAAATGGTCCAGGATCACTTTTGGAAAAACGCGTTTTTGACCCCTTTTCGACCCATTTTTGGTCTTGAAATGGCCCATTTTCAAGGCATTTTGGGATTTTCCATGGCCTAAAACACGTCACCACGGGCTCAAAATGTGCTAAAAACACTTGTTTGAGCATCCCAAGTGGTCTGGGAACAACTTTGGAAAAAATGATTTTTTTCGCCCCAGGGACCCTGGTGGACCCACCGTTGGCCCCAACTGTGCGCGGGCCGGGCTGCCCTCCCGGCTCCACCAAGTGACCACTAGTTCGGGGGTCTAGGCGTCTCGTTGGGCGATTCTGAGGCTTGGAAACCACAAAAGGTGGGGGGTTGCGGGTGGAATAGGTGCCCTCGGAACTTGGTTTTGAGCCACGTAGCCCAAGATACGGCCCGTTCTTGGTTTTGGCCGTGTTGGACACAAATAACGCATATTTAGGCCATTTTTGGCCATTTTTGGGCCGTTTCTCGGACATATCGTGGAGCTAGAGGGCAAGAAAGGGCTCTTGTTCACGAGCCAATTGAGGCACATGTGGAGTGTAGGAACCCTTTGCCTTCGTTTGGCCGTTATGACTGGGTTTTGGGGCCGTTTTGGGCCAAAAAAGGCTGTTTTGGGGCACAAAATGCGCAGTTTTGGGAGGGCACCTCCCGACTTGGCGCCCCCGCCCCGTGGCGCCACCGCTGAGTTTTTGGCTATAAACTTGGATTTGGCAAGGCCACCACCTAGGCTCTAGGATGGCTAGAGTAGAGTAGAGCCCGGAGCGATGAGGCGGAGCAATAGCCAAAACGGAAAGGAGAAGTGCTTGTTGTTGCTTGTTGTTGCTTGTTGTTGCTTGCTTGCTTGTTAGCTAGATTTAAGGGGAGAGGGGTGTAGTAATATATATATATATATATATATATATATATATATATATATATATATATATATATATATATATATATATATATATATATATATATATATATATATATATATATATATATATATATATATATATATATATATGAGAGCTTTGGGCCCCCGCCTCCGGGTTTGCCCCCCCCCCCCGGGTTTGCCCCCCCCATGGGGGTTCGAAGGACCCCCCGGGCCGGGCCCGAAGGGCCCCGTGTGGGGCCGAAGGCCCCCAAAATGCAAGAATATGATGTTTTACCACCGTATGCCACTCCATTTACCCGGATACCTCACCCGTTTACCCGCCGACCATGGGAATTGCGGTCTGTAGTCTGTAGACACTGTCTGCCCCATGTAGACACTGTCGCCTCGACGCGGGCTACTACGGTAGACACCACCGGCATATTGTAGAGCCAACTCACCGGTGGCCCCGCAGGGCGTAGGCCAAGTCGGGAGGTGCCCTCCCAAATCTACGCCATTTTTGCCAAAAACGGGCATTTTTTACCCAAGACGGCACTAGAACCCGGTCAAAACGGCCAAACGAAGGGAAACAACTGCTACACTTCAAGCTACACTTCAAGTACAGCTTGATTGCCCCGTGACAAAGAGCCCTTTCATGCCATCTAACTCCACGATACGCCTGAGAAACAGCCAAAAACTGGCCAAAAATGGCCCCGATTGCGCACACTGTGTGTCAACAAAACCAAAACCAAGAACGGGCCGTATCTTGGGCTACGTGGCTCAAAACCGCATTCCGAGGGCACCTATTCCACCCGCAACCCCCTGCTTTTTGTCGTTTTCCAAGCCTCAGATTCCCCCAACGAGACACCTAGACCCCCGTGCCAATGGTCATTTGGTGGAACCGGAGGGCAGCCCGAGCCGCACACGGTGGGGGCCAACGGTGGGTCCACCGTGGCCCTTGGGGCGAAAAAAATGGTTTTTTCCAAAACTGATCCTAGACCACTTCGCATGCTCAAACAAGTGTTTTTGGCCCGTTTGGAGCCCGTGGTGACGCGTTTTGGCCCATGGAAAATCCCAAAATGCCTTGCAAATGGGATGTTTTCGAAACAAAAATGGGTCAAAAATGGGTCAAAAATGCATTTTTCCAAAACTGATCCTGGACCATTTGGGATGCTCAAACAAGTGTTTTGGACCGTTTGGAGCCCGTAGTGACACGTTTTGGCCCATGGAAAATCCCAAAATGCCTTGAAAATGGGCCATTTAGGGAGCAAAAAGGGGTGAAAAATGGGTCAAAAACATGGTTTTCCAAAAGTGATCTGGGACCATTCGGGGTGCACAAACAAGTGAAATGAGCCCATTTTGAGCCCGTTTTGACCTAGTTCAGCCCCTTCTGCCACATGTATGCACCAAGTTGTACCCTTCGCATGTACCTTAGAGCCGTATTGTGAAGCCATCTAGAGTTGGGGAGACGGGTCTAGATGAGAGAGAGAGAGAGAGAGAGAGAGAGAGAGAGAGAGAGAGAGAGAGAGAGAGAGAGAGAGAGAGAGACAGGGAGAGAGAGAGAGATTACTACACCCGTCTCCCTTTAAATCTAGCTAACAAGCAAGCAAGCAACACTTCTCCTTTCCGTTTTGGCCATTACTCCGTTCCACCGCTTCAGGCTCTACTCTACTCTAGCTATCCTAGAGCCTAGGTGGTGGCCTTGCCAAATCCAAGTTTTGAGCCAAAAGTCGGTGCTGCCCCGGGGTAGAGGCGCCAAGTCGGGAGGTGCCCTCCCAAAACTGCGCCTTTTGTGCCCCAAAACAGCCTTTTTTGGCCGAAAACTGCCCTGAACCCCAACCAAAACGGACAAACGGAGGGAAACGGTGGCTACACTCCATGTGTGCCTTGATTGCCCTGTGACAAAGAGCCCCTTGTTGCCCTCTAACTCCACGATACGTCCGAGGAACGGCCGAAAAAAGGCCAAAAATGGCCAAGAATGCGCGCTGTTTGTGTCAAACCGCCCCAAACCCAAGAACGGGCCGTGTCTTGGGCTACGTGGCTCAAAAATTCCGAGGGTACCTAGTCCACCCGCAACCCCTCACTTTTTGTGGTGTACAAGCCTCAAAATCACCCAACGAGACGCCTATACCCCCATACCAGTGGTCACTTGGTGGACCCGGAGGGCAGCTTGGGCTGTGCACAGTGGGGGCCAACGGTGGGTCCACTACGGTCCCCAGGGAGACAATAAGGATTTTTGCCAAAGTTGTTCCTCGACCACTTGGGATGCTCAAACAAGTGTTTTTCTCCCATTTTGAGTCCGTGGTGACGCGCTTTGGCCATGGAAAATGCCAAAATGCCTTGAAAATGGGCCGTTTTGGGACCAAAAATGGGTAAAAAATGGGTCAAAAACGTGTTTTTCCAAAGTGTTTTGAGCCCGTTTTGAGCCTGTGGTGATGCATTTTTCGCCCATGGAAAATCCCAAAATGCCTTCAAAATGGGCCATTTTGAGACCGAACATGGGTGAAAAATGGGTCAAAAACGTGTTTTTCCAAAGCTGATCCTGGACCATTTGGGATGCTCAAACAAGTGTTTTTAGCCCGTTTTGAGCCCATGATGACACGCTTCGAGCCATGGAAAACCCCACAGTGCCTTGAATATGGGCCGTTTCGCGACCAAAAATGGGTGAAAAATGGGTCAAAAACGTGTTTTCCCAAAAGTGATCGTGGACCAGCTAGGGTGCACAAGCAAGTGAAATGAGCCCATTTTGAGCCCAATTTGAGCCTTTTTTTGGCCCCTCTAAGGTCCCAAAAGCCTTAAAAATGGCCCATTTGAAGCCCTTTTTGACCAAGTGTAGCCAGTTTCGCCGCATGTATGCACCAAGTTGTACCCTTCGCACGTACCTTAGAGCCGTATTGTGAAGCCCTGTAGAGTTGGGGAGAGGGGTGCAGATTAGAGGATATATTACTACACCCCTCTCCCCTTAAATCTAGCTAACAAGCAAGCAAGCACGTCACACCTCCATTTTGGCTGCTACTCCGTCCCAATGCCTCGGATCCTTCCCTAATCCAGCCATCCTATTCCCTCAGTTGTGCCCTTGCCAAATCCAAGTTTTGAGCCAAAAACTCACTGGTGGCGCCCCGGGGCGGGGGCGGCAAGTCTGGAGGTGCCTTCCAAAAATTGCGCACTTTGTGCCCCAAAAGAGCCTTTTTTGGCCCAAAACGGCCCCGAAACCCACTCGGGACAGCCAAACAAAGGGAAACGATTGCAAACACTCCACGTGCGCCTCGATTGCCCCGTGACAAAGAGCTCTTCGTTGCCCCCTAACTCCACGATATGTCCGAGAAACAGCCAAAAACTGGCCAAAAATGGCCCAGATTACGCGCACTTTGTGTCAACAAGCACCAAAACGGAGAACGGGTCGTATCTTGGGCTACGTGGCTCAAAACCGCACTCCGAGGGCACCTATTCCCCCCACAAGCCCCCCACTTTTTGTGGTTTCCAAGCCTCAAATTCCCCCAACGAGACACCTAGACCCCCGTACCAGTGGTCACTTGGTGGAACCAGAGGGCAGCGCAGCCCGCGCACGGTGGGGGCCAACGGTGGGTCCACCGGGGTCCCCGGGGCGAAAAAAATGGTTTTTCCAAAGTTGGTCCCAAACCATTTCGGATGCTCAAACAAGTGTTTTTAGCCCGTTTGGAGCCCGTGGTGACGCGTTTTGGCCCATGGAAAATCCCAAAATGCCTTGCAAATGGGATGTTTTCGAAACAAAAATGGGTCAAAAATGGGTCAAAAATGCATTTTTCCAAAACTGATCCTGGACCATTTGGGATGCTCAAACAAGTGTTTTGGACCGTTTGGAGCCCGTAGTGACACGTTTTGGCCCATGGAAAATCCCAAAATGCCTTGAAAATGGGCCATTTAGGGAGCAAAAAGGGGTGAAAAATGGGTCAAAAACATGGTTTTCCAAAAGTGATCTGGGACCATTCGGGGTGCACAAACAAGTGAAATGAGCCCATTTTGAGCCCGTTTTGACCTAGTTCAGCCCCTTCTGCCACATGTATGCACCAAGTTGTACCCTTCGCATGTACCTTAGAGCCGTATTGTGGAGCCACCTAGAGTTGGGGAGAGGGGTGTAGATTAGAGGATATATATACATATTTACACGGCCATCATGGGTTCTCCCCCCCCCCTACACCTAGTACCGGGAGCGCTTTGGGTTGGGGTTAGGGGACCACCCCCTATTTTTGGGGTGGGGAGTTAAAAAAAATGTGTTTTGGAGGGATCGGGTGAGGCCGAGTCGATCCACGCTCGTTGGGCTATGTTGGGTACCTTGAGCTGCTTGACGCCTAAGTTGTTGGCCAAGTACGCTAGTGTGCAGTTTGGCAAGCTTGCTTGGTTCAAGGTTGGTGCTCCGATCTTCTCTAAGGGCGGTTGGGACAACCTTAGCAGCTTCATATTGGTGGTCGCCCGTCCATCCTTGCCATCTTGGCCTGCCAAGTTGTGTAGATGAGCGCCGTTGAAGCCTACCGTGTGAATAGTGGTCCTCTTGGAGAGGATTTGGACTTGCTTCACCGACCCTGAAACCTATGCAGGGTTGGAGGTGAAAAACTGTCGGTTGGCCACGTTCTCCATGTTCGGCTCCAACGTGTAGGTCATTGTGTCTGGTGAGGGTCCCGTTGAGAACTGGGCCTCCCACTTTGCGGATCCATTCGCCGTGAACGTTATGACTTGTGTCCACGTGACACAATGCACCCACAGCTCTGTGGCCATGTACGCTGCTTTTGGCCGCAAGGCTGCCCCTGCGGCCTCTGCACGTGTCTCTGCCATGCTGGCCGCCTGGTATTGGCCACGAGCACAACAAGTGGAAGGCCCCATTCTCTGTTGCCTACCCGAGGGGAGGTTGATTTTGGAGCTACTTCCTCGCACTTGTAAATGTTGGAAACTGCAATTTTTTGGCGGGGCCAGAGCGCAGTACATTAAAGTACAGCAGGCCCTGACAGCACAACTTGGTGAAAGTAGTTGTAACAAAGAATGCACCGCTGCTCCAGAAATTTGAGATCCGTTGATGACGAACTCAGGCCCCATGGGCGAGTTTTTAGCCCAAAATTTGAGAAACCCCTGTTTTGAATGCCATTCAAGACCGACCCCCCCCCCGCAAGGGTGGAATAGGAAGGGGAAGGGGGAACGGGACCCCGAGGGGGGGATACAGTGGGGGGCAGATCCCCGGGAGTGGCCGTCAGTTTGACTGGTGAGTACCCTGGTGACTGCGGCTCGGGTGGCGTTGGTCTAGCTTCCAACCACAGCGCCCCCGCTGTCTATCGTGAGGCTGAGTTGATCCACGCTCGTTGGGCTATGTAGGGTACCTTGGGCTGCTTGACCCTTGGGTTGTTGGCCAAGTACGCTGGTGTACAGTTTGGTGAGCCCGTTTGGTTCAAGGCTGGTCCTCTAATCTGACGTGCACGTGGAGGTGTAATCAATAAGCTCACCCTCTTCTACCCCGTCTTGTGCCCAAGCTTGCTGCAATTGTTACTTGTTTGCTGCGGTGCTACCCCTCTAGGAGTTTGCTTGCTTGTTGCTATGCTGCTGCTCTGCCATGCCTTGCCCCTTACCCCCGGCGATTCCACGGGCCAGTGCTCGTCGCCGTTGCTAATGCGGCTAGTGCTTGCAGTTGCCACTGCCCCCAAACCCCGGCTGGCCGTTATCCCAGTCCTCTTGGTGCTCCGTCAAGCTATGGGCCACCCCGGGCAGCCATGGGACCCACGGGATCGAGCAAGGCATGAACCACCTGTCGGTGTGAGATGCCCGATAACTCCAGTAGGCGGCATGATAAGTGTTTATGACTACTGATTATGACTATTATATGTGCGTGTATACGTGCGTATACTGTGACGTATAATATAGCCATGAGTATACATGCGTATGGACCACACTTTGCCCTTGGGGGTAGCGGCAAAAATGTAACCCAGTGTGCCCCAGCATGAGCTTCTAGCAATAAACTATTGGGCACTGACTGAAAAAAAATGATCTAAGATTTGGAAACTGGACCACAGATCACGGCCCCAACACCGTACTGCACAACATGCGGTGCTGAATTCTCTCTGATATTATGGACTAACCATCATGTGCAACGACAAGAGGCAGGCTGCAGTAGCCCCCAACTGGCCTACTGAAGGGTCCCTGTAGAGTAAGCTGTGCAGGCACAAGGGGAATGTGCCAAGAGCGCCAACAAAGACACCCAGAAAAATGGCTTCAGTCCATGAAATACGATGGCAAGATTTGGTACACTTTTGTTGTGGAACGCTTGACAGCCGTGGGTTGTGTGCTGAGGTTGATGTGTGGGTGTATGGTCATGGGCGTGCTGTAGTTTGGCTAAGCCGGTGAAACCTTCAACGTGCGGGGGGCGGGGGGGTTGGAAAAGGGGCTCATGTGACCGAAGGCATGTTTGACTTAGAGCCTGCTTTTGAAAATCGGGCAGCAGAGCGGCCCAGTCGTATTTTTTTTTGAAAAGTTTTTTCCCTCATGGTGCCGACCTCCAAATGATCAGCGCGTCATGGGGATCCATTCTGATTAGGATTAGGAATGGGCGAAATTTGGAATGGCAAAATTTGGCGTGGATGTGGATGTGCTGTACCCTATTTCCCGACCCACAGACCGCTGCAGTGCATTGCGCAACCCCCCGTTTCGGCCAATGTACACAATGCCATACTCAATTGAAATGCAAGAAACAGAACACGCCAAATCTCATGCAGTGGGACACAATGAGACAAGCAGAGGGCTGAGCTGTGCCCCTACGACACACAGGGGACCGGTGCCCCTGCCACATGATGATGCACGTGGACGACCCAGTCCCTGACGGTATGTCATGGGCATCCCCCACCCCTAAAAAATAAAGAGAGGGGCATGCTTGGCTCACGCCTGCCGTTCATTTGACACCCTTTCCACGCAATTGGCCGCCCACGTGTCTTGGACAGGGGAGGGAGGCGGATGAGAACTGTCGCTCCGGTGCCAATGCAACTGCATGGCTGAGAGTTGCTGCAGAGCTCTGCTGCATCAAAGCAGCGCATCATACCCGTAGTCTTCTTCGCTGTTGTAGTCCTCCAAACGACAGCTGAACAGAGAAAAAAGGCACAGCGGCGCTGCCCAAAGCACGCAGTCGCACTCGCGAGGGAGTTTGCCACGAAGGCTCAGTAAGTGTGCCTCCGCGTGTACGCAATGGTTTGAGTCTTTGGGGCTGGACTGTTCGCATCGCACGTCCCCAAGCCACCGGAGAAAAAAGGTTTTGGGAGGTGAGAGTGGGACCATTGCCCTTCCATTCACAATGGCTGCCTCTGCCGGTTGGCGTCCCTCCCGCAGCGGCGCTGACAGGCTTCACATTTGGTCATTCTTGTCCCAGTGAAGTTTGGAGGCTGCTCTCCACCGCTGATGTGAAATGTAACACAGGGCCCGGGGGTCAAGTGGTGATGCGCTGCATTTCCAGGCATTTGGCCATGGGCTGTTTTCCCGTTTTTTGAAGCGAGCACCTGCACCCGGGGTAACGCCCCAGCCTACGGGCTGGCACCTGGTTGTGGGCTCGCTCAGAGGGGAAGTTGGGGGGAGGGGGGGGGGGGGAAGGAAACTTGGTTGGAAATTGGGGCGTTGGTGAGGGGAAATGGGGAAAGGAGGGGGGGGGGCGATGTGGCCTAGGCATTGGAAAGTCTTTGCGTTGTTTGATGGGGTGCTTTGCGAGGGGGCCTAATGGGCAGTGAATCGGACCGCACAAGCCACGGTTCATTGGGGGTGCCTTGCTCGACGCAGCCCATGCGCTGGGCCAGCGTGTGTTACTCTTCAGCGTCCAACTCACGTTTCGACCTCAGAGACTGCCACAGGGAGCCTGCTCTGAGGTTTCACTGCACCCGACTGACGATGCAGAACGAATGCCAGACTGCAGCACCCCCAATCGAAGCCTTCCAGTATGCGACACGAGGCACGAGGAAATGGGGACGGGGTGAGTGTGATGGGGACTGTGGGCACTGAGTAACACCCAGCCCGTGAACAACACCCCCTGAAACACGACGCCCACAGAACACTCTGCCCATGGCATGCTGTGCCCCACAAATGCCATGCTCCCGGGACACAGTATCCCCAGAGCACTGTGCCTCCGGAGCACTACAAAGGTGACCAAAGTACCTGCCTGCAGCCGTGGTACGTGGGCATATCCCCGCACACAGCTTTGGCACGTCCCGTTATCAAAAGGCGGATTTGCAGCAAACGCAGACCTGTCTACGTCACTCGGCTTTTCGCTCCGGTAGTCATCAAGAATGCGCCTACAAACACAGGGCGAAACGAAGTCGGTGGACAGAAGAGGGCACGCACTGCGACCCAGAAGACGCACCACAAGAGCCAAAATATCGCAGGGGCGCATAGTGAGGGGGATCCTCAAATGGTTTTGCAGGAGTACAATGCAACGGGATGGGCCTGAGCCTAGTGGGGCTCAGCCATAAGGCAACGCAACCACATGTCTGTGTGGACACAAAGTACACAGGAACAGCAAATGCACAGTTCGTGTGGACGGAGCCTCCAGAAGGACTCCAACTGACGATATGACACTATGTCTGTTGAGACGCCCCATCTGGAGCCGGGCCAGCAGCAAGCCGCACGGCGGCAAGCAGATCATGCACCGTCCTAAACGGACAGAATTCTCCACCACATCGTCACTTCAGGTGTTCCAAATCGCCTTTCAAGGGCTTTCCGAATACACCCCACAAGCCCCCCCCCCCCTTACAGGACATTCAGTGGGCACAAACGAGGATTGGTCCTGAAAACCGCTCCGTGTCGGCACGTTTCCCGTGTTGCCGAGAGACATGTAACTGACGTCAATTGCTTCTCTCGGGTGAAAGTAGGACTGGTAGTGCTGCAGTCAGACCCGGGCTCCGGTACCTTGTACACTCACTATTCACTCATTGAGGCCAGTGCATCCAGTGTCAGGCATTCGAGACAATTTGGCAGCTTGAAGAGGTGCATGACAATGAGGGCGTGTGCCACAAAGGCGTGTCTTGCCGTGAAATGCGGCAGGTGTTCAGCAAGGGTCGGATCCCCACTCCCTGCTGCCATGGATTCCGGTGTTCAGGTCACTGGAAGACATGCCTACATTGAGCTGTCAAATGAGACATACATGTCAAACACATCACATGAGGACTCAGATTACACGTCATTATTACCAACCAAAACTTGGACAAGGGCAGAACCACTTGCAAAGGCATTGCCATTCAACCATCGCCTTTGAGGGGCACTGAGAAGGAAAGGCCTGAATCGAGTTCCGAGACCCAAAGCCTACAGTCCCAATGCAGCAGAAAGTCAGTTCCGCGGGAGGACTGTGGGTGCTGTTGACGAAAGATGTAGTAGAGGAAAGCCATAGCAGCTGGCAATCAAACGACAACAAAAGTTCGCCCAAACTGCCAACAGTTCGTGGTCAATTGCGGGTGGTTACCCTGTAACCGCCCGGCGGTTGGCTGGTAACCCCTAGCCTTGAGGGCTATCCTTGTCCGTGTCATTATCAACAAAAACCCCGTTGACTGGGACCAGAGCGGCACGAGCGATAGATCGGTTTGGGCCAATAAAAGTGACAGGGAGTGTGCCCCAAGTGTCATATGTCAGGCAGTTCCTGATGGCTCTGTACTCGAGCGCAGGATTGGTGGACCTTGGATCACAAAGGGGCGATTGGAAGGGGGGGGGGGGGGTCGGTTGAACCAGCACCCCTCCAGCCCTTGAGATCTGGCCGTCACTCTTCCCCAAGCTGTCCCCAAACATGTATTAGAAGGGAGGCGGAAGGGAGGTTTGGTGGTGTATGGGGGGGGCGGGGGGGTTGACCCGACCCTGATCCTCCTCCGGTATCAACCCTGGAGGGTTCCAGACGCTTGCTGTCCATTCCCGGTGGCTCCTGGATGTTTGCTTTTAGTTCCTGGAGGCTTCTGGATGGTCGCTGCACATTCCTGGAGGCTTCTGGCTGATTGCTGTTAGTTCCTGGACGTTTCTGGTTGCAGGCCATTCCTGGAGGCAACACGAGGTGATGGTGGCACACCATCACACACGGAGCCCACAAGGGGAACAAATTCTGACCTGGACCACGCATTAGAAGAGGGGGAGGGAGGGTCCCTCCCCCTATGGTTGTCAGCCGTTCTAATACTCTCACCCCCACCCTGACATCACACACCCGTTCGTGGGAGGCGAAAATCCTTCTTCGACTGCCTCCCCATACTCCAAGGGATCCAGGGCCAGCGTGTCCGCGCCTAAGCCCGGCATGTAGTCACTATACAGAGTGGCCGCATGCTTGAACTCGCATTTGATCTGGAAAGGGCAATGTGCAACGAGTGGCCCTTCCGCATTGCGCACACGCAGGAGCAGACCTGATGTTAATTTATGGCCATATCTCTCAGGGACGTCGACAATTGCGCCAACTCGGTGGGTTTTCGGGGGTCGTGGCCATTGTTGCCTCATTTGTGTCCACTGAGTGTTCCGGAGGTAGGGGTATGTGGGGTATATTCGGAAAGCCCCCATAAAGGGCTATTCGGAACACCCAGGTTTGCATGCTGTACTGACGATATGTTTGAGATTTTTGTCCGTTTTGGACGATGCCTGTGATGCTTGCTGCCTCCTTTTGTCAACAGGCAGCTACCATGTCTTCATACAAATTCACACCCCGCGCTGTTGCATCCCCAGATGCACCACAGAAACCCTTGGTTCGGAAACGGGCACGCTCTGGCGGGGCAAACTGGGTGCGTGTGACTCATCGCACCTCCCCTAGCAATGCAATGCAATGCAGTGAGGCCATTGCATGGCGCAAGGTCCGGCTGACCAAAAAGCGAAATGTGGACCTCACAACTGATGGCCTCTGGGCCATGCCTCTCAACACAGGGTGGGTGCCTGTGAAGGCACGGAGGCTGCAGGACTGGGAAAAATTGAAGAAATATGTTCCCATGCACAAGCAGGGCGATGTGTGCCCCAATGGAGTCCCAGCCCTTGTGGAAGGGGACAACAATGTGGACAATTCGGGTTTGGAATAATCAGTAGCCCCCTGTGCATTGCTCCGTCCCGTGTATCGTCGAGTTTCCAGCTGTTTGCTCAAAATTATGGTCACCTACCCCCCCCCCACCCCATACATTTCTGAAATGGCCTTTTCACACAAATTTCAAAAAGTATACCTATACCCCCCCAAAAGGGAACGATATTTCGGCGCATCGGACGAAAAGTTCAAAAACCCTGGGAAAAAGGCCAAAACCCGCACAATGAATGTCCCCAAGAGATATTGCTCCGGTTTTTTTTTGGGGGGGTACACATGAGATACACAACAATGGAACTGGGCTTACACGTGGGATACACAGATCGGAATCGGGGCCGCCACTGCTGGAAGTGCTGGAGCGTCCAGAACCCTCGTTGGTCGCCTGCGCTCTGGGCACAGGACACAGCAAGGAGGTCAAGCTGCGTGGCTTCATTGCCAATTTTCCGAGCTACAGAAGGGAAATGGTGGCCAGGGCACAGGGAGAGACAAGGGGAAGCAACATCAAGGGTCTTCCACACACCTGGCGAGGAATGTACAAACAGGTTGTGATACACGTGGGATACACAAACTGCAAGGCTGGGACTCAAAAGATCCACAAAAAAACGTTTTGGGAGACGCACTGACACCAGGTCTGCGTAGGAGGCTCTGCACCCGCAGATGGACCGCGCAGATTCCCGAACTTCCACTTCTGACAGTTACCGAGGCGCCGAGTAACTGCAACAACAGACTGCTGGGCTACACTTCACCAGAAAGCGACGCACGGGGCGACAGCCAGCCAATGGTGCCCGGCCGATTACCGACAGTAGTTGGCGGTTGCCCAGTAGCAGTTGACGTTTGGCTTACGGCAGTTGGCGGTTACGAGATGGAGGCTGGTGGTTTATGGACAGGTTTTCGCCAGCGGCACCACAGGCGGTTAGCCGGGGGAACCGCGGCCCAGAGGGCGGTGCTAAAGGACCGTCCAAAGTGTGGGAAAAAAAAAAGCAAGTCGAGTTCCCCAAGGACCGCCCTGGATGGACCGCAGAGATCAGGGTCTTGGAGTCAGGAGGCACGCCTGTGACTTGCCTCGTGGCGCACCAAGAACGATTCCCGCCACTTTCCCCCTTCTTCCGCCCTCAAAACCCTTCCTCAATCGCTTCGTTCGCTCGAGAGACATGCCCCCCAGCAGTCCTCCTGCACCCCTCGCTCATCACCCCTCCCCCCACATTCCCCCTGGACCCCCCTGCACTATCAGTCCCAAAATTGCCTAATTTTCAGGAATTTTTAGAGATTATATGCGCTCACATGAATCCAGAACGGCTCCGCTCGCTCAAGAAACACCCCCCCACACACCACTCCTCCCGCACCCCTCACCCATCACCCCTCCACCCGCATTGCCCGCAGAACCCCTGGTGCTGCACTATCAGTCCCAAAATTGCCCATTTCAAGGCTTTTTTGGAGGTTGCATGGGCTCATTTGGGTCAGGGGTGGCGCAACAACCGACCCACGGTTTCCAGTGCCGTGGGTGCGGGCGGGCAGGCGGGGGCGAACCCACGGTTTCCAGTGCCGTGGGTGCGGGCAGGCGGGGGCGAACCCACGGTTTCCGGTGCTGTGGGTCCAACACGGCCCCCAGGGCACGCAACTTCCCCATCCAGCGCACCAACGACAAACGGGACCCCCAGCCAAGGCCTGCCCTTGAAGACATTGGAGGCCGCAGGATAACTTCTGTCAAGCCGGTTGGTCACGGTTGGGAAAGCGGTTGGGAGCAGGAGGCGGTTAGGAAACCGTTGCACCGCAGGTAGAGTTGGAAGGATACGATTGGAGTGTAACTGACAGTTACGCGCTTTCCCCGCACAACCTCAAGAAGCCCCATTCCAGTGGGATGCCGGATCCCTCTGGGCCCCCCTGGGTGTATTTGTGTATGCACATGTGTTGTTACTGCGCCATCATTGCCGTGAAGCCCGAGCCCCCGTATTGGCGGATGGTGCATCTGCCTTCAGTTCTAACTTGCCCAAGGATGGCCCAGTTGCAGCCGAGCGCTTGAAGGTAGGAATGCAAAATACCTGAAAGGACTCGGCATAGTATGTATGCAAGATATCCCTATGTGGACCATCGATCTCATGCTTGTGTAGCACGACAGATTCGTTAATGAGTGTGGTGTTCAGCCAGAAATTGAGAAGCGGCTTCTGCGAAAGCCTGATTACAGCAGAATGTGAACCGAATGCCGATGCACAGGCTGCCTACTTGAGGAGACTGGCCCTGTCGGCGCCCTCTGGCCACTGGCTGAGGTCCTGGAATTTATCTTGAGGTCCTAGGTAACCTAGGCACCCCCCTCCATTGGCCCACATCAGTAAGGACGACACCATTTGCAAGACGCATGGACTAGCTGAAGGATCGCGATGACGTTGCAGAGGTTGTTGGATCAACACTACGCCTGTGTCTATGGAAACAACGCATGCCCCCCCCCCCCCCCCCCAATGTCCATCCCCCCCTCAGGGACGACGGTCCCCCCCACCCCCGGGAGTGACGGACACCACAAAACAGTAATCTGAATTCTACTACACCCAACTAAAAACTTTTTTCGGCGCCTTCGGCACCTGCAGTTTCCTGCTGATTTCTTATTGTTCATGGGCCAAGTGACGCCCCCCCCCCCCCGGGGGGGATGGACAAGGGGGGCTGAGGGTACACCAGCAGCGCTTGTGCGAGGAAATGACGCGTCAGTTGTCGCTTTCTCCCAGGCAATAGATAGACGACAGATGTGTTCGTGTGTGATTGGGTGTGTATGCAGGCTTTGAATGCGACGTCATCAGCCTTCCCCCAAAAGAATCGGAATCAATAACACACAACTGAACACACCTTCTCCGCAGTATAACATTGAAGTTGCCTGGTGAAAGAGGAGAGGACAATCATGAACCCAGCGATGGGATGCTTCCGCTCTGGTTTCCCCTGCCTCCTGCAAGAGCCTTGGCCCTTGTCTCCCACGGCCCTTTCTGTCCCTGCATTCCATCCTCTGTTCCGGTTCCATGCGTTCACTACGTCTGCACGGCATTGGCACCGACACACGCACGGGCATGCGCGAGAGCTTGGGTGAGGCATGGGCACACAAGTGCATAGCGCCCTGGGCATAGGCTTCTGCAAGGCCTCCCAAACTCTTCCAAGACAGGGGTCGTCCATTGGACACCTTGCAATGGGGGGATTCAGGGGATAAAGGGGGTGTGGCAATTCCCATCACCCACTTCAATCCCCTCCACGTGAGGTGCATTGAAGGTGAACCATCGGTCGGAGTGGGCCTCCATTCAATCCGGCAGCAGCCATGTGGCTGCGGACGCACCCGACATCGCGAGGGCGCACCGCATACCTTCTAAAGAAACAGGAGGAGGCTCGATGACGATTGGCTGCTCCGCTGAAGATGGAACCCAAACCTGTCACACGAAGAATTGTGACCGACGTAACTTCTGCCTCAGGATGGCAGGATGCCTCAGACTTCTGCCACATTCTGCCTCGGGATGGCAGCATGTGGCAGGCTGAGACAGAACGTCGCAGGATGCCACGAGGAGCATGGCAACTGTGACAGAATGTGGCTGGCACATTGGCCAGCACCCACCCACACACACACACACGTACACACACGCACACACACACACGCGCGCGCGCGCGTACACACACACACACACACACACACACACGTACACACACACGGACACGCCAACACCCAACAAACGACCTGCGGGCACACACACACACACACACACACACACACATCCAGTCATGCGTCAGAAACGCGCGTTTGGAGGGCCCATGCGCAGGCGCGAACCACGCTCCTCAAGGCCCGAGCAGGAACTCAGGCAGGGATGTGCTTAGCCACGGGGGTGGGGGGGTGGCAACGGGTGATTTGAGAGACCCAGCCACCCAGGGACCCAGAAACGCCCCACCTTCTGTTGGACCCCACCCACCCTACCACCGACTCCCACAAAAGCGAAAAGGGGCAAAATTTTTCTTCCGGCGCCTTTGGTGCCGACCCACCCACCCCCAAAACATCCCACCCTCACCGGGGGGTGGGGGTCTGGACACCCACGAGGCCAGAATTTCCAAAACACCCACCCACCCCCCGTCCCACAGGCTGAACACTGAGCACATCCCCGACCTCAGGCACTAGGGCGTGGGCCCTCCAAGAGCTACGGCTCCACCAGCAGGCGGAGAGGCAAGGAGACCCCAGGGCCATTCTCCACAGACCACTGCCACATGAGCAATCAGGTGGAAAGCCCCCCCCCCGCCCCCCGCCAAGCGCAACCAGCCCCCGCCACAGGGTTCATCTTTTAAGGCTTAAGCTTCAGCCAAGCGCCGTCGCCGTCAACCACCAACAGCCAACAGCGAACAGCCGTCGGTGAATTGCCCCTGCAGCGGTCTTGGACAGGTGACCTGACCACCTCCAACAGGCAGCCCCCAAGCTTTTTAATTGCCAACTGGATGAGACTACCTTGTGAACTCTCTGCACCAGGTAAACAGGGCTGTGGGGAAAATCCCCAGTCACAAGATATCAGTATGCACGCTTGTGGTTCGCAGGCACGTGCTGGTGCACACAACAAAGAGCATGAACAGTTTTGTGGGTGATGACCGCCAATGCGCCCAGCGGGTGGGCCAGCTGGCTGCTGTCAAAATCGGTGTGATACGGTGCCAGGGCAAACGGACGAGGCCACTCCTCCAAATGAACGAGGCCGCCAGAGATGAGATCAGCCTGTGCTTATAAGAGGGGAGGGGGATCGTTTGGCCCTAAGAGCCATCCCCCCCCACAAAAAAAATTGACCCATTTCTTGGCTTGGGAAAAGTCCAATTTGCCGAGGCTGCCCCTCGTGAGACCCCCTCAGACCCTCCCCATAAGAAACAATTCCTTACAAGCACAGCCTGGACGAGATGTGGCATGATACGAAGCAGACATGTGGCCATGGATCATGAGATCAGATGCACCTCAACGCGTCAGGATGGCGCCATGTGTGACGAATATGACAGGATGGCAAGGGGTGCCCATGTGCCGTTTGAGATTGTGGCAACGTGTTGCAGACCGTGACAAGTCTGATGGCGTGCATCAACATGAAGTGAACACAGACCATGAAAGCCACAGAGGACTCATTAACTGGCCGCAGGTTGCCTCAGAGTCGATGAAGGGCTTCCTTCTCTCCCGAACCTGCCCAAAGCCTGCCGCGACGGTGTCTTTATCCAGTCTGCAGGCAGGTTTTTATTCGTGGGTTTTTGCGCGTGCATTCTTGTTCGCTGGCCCCAAGCCTCTTCATGAATCAGGACGTAGGTCGGGGGGTGGGGGGGATGACTACTCGCCTCCAGGACTGCCCGCCAACCGCCCCCGGTTTACTACCAGCTGACGTCGGCCGACTGCCAACCGCCATCGGTTACTTGCTCGCCAGGCGTTGTTCAAGGGACCTTCTTTGGCGAAATTGAAGGGAAAAAACACGAAGAAGCAGAAGACGAAACCGTCTCCTAACGAATGCCCTGACATCAATCCGAGGGATGTGCATGGACCCGTCTAAATCGACTGTACTGACACACACCTTTTTATAACCAAGGTCGGTCTCCCCACTGACGATGTGCCCATTGTATTGCACTCCTCTTATCTTGAACATGAGGTCTACAGGGGGAAATCAAGAAGCAGAGGGAGAGATGGAACAAAAAGGATAAATACTGGATGTGCCAGGATTCAATATCACCAACCAAGGAGAAGTAGGCACATGCACTGAATTGACAGGACGAACGCCTCCCTGCTGTTCGTCAGCATTGCAGTGCCTCCGCTTCCTTCCTGTTTGTTCACTGTGCATCGTATACACCAATTGGGCCCATGCAAAAATATCACCCACAAAGCGTGGAACTTTTTGAGTATGTGGTTGTTGAGATACCCTGTCCCCTGTCCCGCCACTGCCAACATTGATGCATTCCCCCATGAACTGCCCACATCCATGCCTTGGCCCCATCCCCCAAAGCCCTGCCAACACCTCTCCCCCGCCTCCATGCAAAAAACCATATGCCACAGTTGCACGCCTGAAAGTGGACCAGTTCTGGTCCCCGTGACGCTCTTGATCGATGGCCTTGTCACACGCCGTCGGTCTTCTGGAGGTTCTATCTTCTACACTGTTTGTTTGCCCACTGGATATGTCTAACCTGACTTGCAAACGGTGCTTGTAATTGTACTGGGTATATAAACCAGCTTCCTGTTATGTTCTGGTAGACCCACCCACCCCCAAACACCCTGCCCACACAAGCCTCCCTAGGTCCCTAGGTGCTACCATTGCTTCCATGCCCTGCACACCCAGGTCAAATCCCCATACTCTGCTCACCCCCCCTGCCTAGGCCCATGCACCCTGCCCACACACCCCTTGCTCTGCCAACACCAATCCTGTGAGCTGGCACCGAAGCCCCCGAAAATCAGCGTCTCTCCTAGACCTGCGGCATCAGGCTGTCTAGCATAGTAGCGCAAGGCTGTATCTGAGCCTGGTCCTCCCATCATCCAATTGCCGAATCACCCCCACACTGAATCTCAACAAATACACACAGGCACTCATGGAGTCCACATCATCCATGTGGGGGCCTCATGTCAGCCAGGCTCAGCCAGGCATTTTTCAGTCCACCCCCCCTACCTCTTTCCGAGCCAATATTTGGGAAAGGCCACAGGGAATGCATATAATACCTTATCCTGTTTCCTCAATCGTCTTGTGCAGGGGCATACTGATGGTATTTGTGGGCTCTCTGCATACATGCAGCTTCATCCACCTTGCAGTACTGTTTTCCTACCTTCGCGACACGCCGTCCCACCATTTGGCACCCTCAAAGCTCGCCTGCCTGTTCTCAAGCCCGTCACCACCAATCACAAGTCGCAAGCGTCTCTCTTGTTCCTAAGTCAAATAGCCTACCGAGTTCATTGTAGGCCACGGCCTTCCCTTTGATTTGGACTGGTGTGCCTACACAGCAAGCAAGGCCTCCAGCCTTCTACTCTGGCAGTCTCGTATTTGTCAATTTCTAGATAGAGGGGTGAAGAGATAGCATGGTAAGTGCCTGCACACCACTGTTGTTTGTTAAGCGGCTTGTCCGTTGGGCTCCTGGCCCAGACTCTTGTCACCAAAGGGGTATAGGGATAGTGCCAGCTTGGAGCTTGCAGCTTGGATCCGTTAACATTGTGTTCTGGGCAACTGATTGAGAGGGCCCTCTGCATCCTAGTTAGTCATCTTACAAGGCTGTGGAGGTTGCCCTATTTGCCAACGTTGAAGAGGGTTCTAGAAATTGGTGGATCACATCTCTCCTTTGGGAACACTTGGCAAATGGTGTAGCATGAAAGTCCACTTCCTCCAAGCGTCATCTTGGGGCATCTCCTCCATGAGCATCATGGGCCTGTGCGTTTGATGATTGCGACACCTAGATCACCCGGGTGGGTTGACTTTGAGTGTGGTCCTCCAACACAAGTTCAGAGACAAACAGTTGAACCAGTTGAACCGCCGAAAGTGGTTTGCTGTCGTTGGTGCAACACTGACAACAGTTGAATGTGGTGAGTGGGGGCCACCACACACTAGGTCTGGGACTGGAAACCACCAAGCTAGAGAATCCCCAAACTAGATCAACGTCCAAGGTTTCATCAGGGCCAGGATCACATCTTCATGAATGGCTTGTCCCTGACGCCACGCCTCTGGAGCTCAGGTAAGGATCCCATACCAAAGCCTGTAGAGTAGGTGGTAATGGGGGTCACACAGAGTCCCTCCACAGGTCGTGTCTAGACTGTATGAGTGGGTCATTGCTCGGCTACAGACCCCCAAAATACAGTTTCTCATATACCTCAGATACCCTCCCACTGCGCATAGGCCTGGGTGTGCAACTATCATTTTATGATGTGGCAAGGGACATGAAGCAGCAGACATCACGGCAGCACCTTCCATCTATCTGGGAAGACTCCAGGGATATTTTAAGTGCTGTACGCTTTGCCACAGACTGTTCGGCTAAGGTGCAGCTCCAGGGGCTGTGTGAAAGGCGTTCTGGCAGTGCACTCTGCAACACCATGAAGTGTGGTCGTGCTGTGCTTGGATCCCACCCAAGTGGAGCGCCGCACACATGCAGATCTGCACAGACTTGTCCAACGTTTCCCCAACCTCCAAACGACGTTGTCCGTGCCTCCGCACTCTGGACCACAGGTTCACCTGCTGTGCACAGGGGGGGGGGGGGGGGTCCTTAACACAAAAAACAAATCCTCCAGTAATACATCCATCTAACGTTTGCAATTGGTAAAGAGAAGACATATGAATTTTCACCTGCAGGCGGTACTTAATGAACAAAAAACTGGCCATTAACCACCCGTGATTGGCGGTCAACTACTGGTCATTGGTGATTGGCCGCCGGCAGTTGGCAGTCAACCACCGGCCCAAGAGGGCGGTCTCTAGTGGGAGGAAAAAAATTGAAAAACAAGGGGGGGAAATCTCGTTCATAAAGGACCCCCCTGGCTGTGCATGCCATGCGCACTTTTGTGCGGCTGCATGTGTGCATTCCCCTGCTACAGACAGCACACCTTTTTGACCCCCAAAAGGGTGGTTTGAGATCGTGACTTTTTTGAGCATCAGCTGCTGGTTCAGCGGGTGGTTGGACAGGTCCATGTTATTTACAGTGCCCTGAAAATACTGCACAAAGCGCCGCTGCGACGGAATGGTAACGCCCTGATCAAAAGAAGAGCGCATGGCCGACCCGGTGTCCAATAATATGGAGGCAGACACTGCCATGGATTGAATGACGGGGACTGGGGCGAGAGGAGGAACGCCGCTTTTGTTGCGCGCAGCTGTTTGTGTGTAGAGGTGCGTGGTTGTGTGTGGCAGGACCGACCACCATAGCATGAGCAAAGACAATAATAGTTCCAAGGCTGGGATTGCTCTCAAGTCCACTACCATGGTCATGTGGCAGAACGCGAGCATTCGTCAGCTGGACTCCCAGCTCTAGGAGGCAGTAGTGAAGGGAAACACATTCACCGGTCAAACCTCTTCGGTCTAACAATAGGAGACTTCAACACAAACAAGGCATGCTATGAGGGAAGCTGTAGAGATCCAGGCCCAGTCGGACCATCAAGCTTAGCCCAGAGAGGACTACGCTTGAGCACCCTCTCACCCAGACACAGCTCCCGAGACAGCACTGCATTGATCAGATGGGGACATGATGTTAGGCGGGCCTGTGGGTACTAGGTGCAGGTATTCCGCAATGGGCAACGAGATGAATGAGGCTTGCTAGAGGTCATCACGCTCTTTGCAGCTCCATGGGATGATACGCACATGCAGACGCATGCAGGACACCACGAGTGGTTGTGGCACTAGCCCTCCCATCTTAGGCGTTCACAAACATATGCACATGATTGGGCACTGCTATCATCTAGATGTTCACTGTGAGAATCATGCAAACAAACGTCAGTCATCCATCGGCACCTCTATGACGAGAAACAAAGCATGCATGCGCAGTGGGACGAGGGCCAGCTCATTGGTCCAGAGACCTGGGCATAGCTTTGTTTGGTTTCGTGCAACTTGCATGGAAGGGCCTATGACTACTGTCCGTCTCATGGGTGTTGAGGGCCAGCTGGAAGGGCAAAATCATCAAAACGGTTGCTTCCACTGTGCCATAAGCGCCGCAGAGGTTGTGCTGGATGCTGTCATAGTTGTTGTTGGGGGCGGGGGGGCACTTTTGTCAAGTACAGCCCCATTCAAACTTCCAAGCACAATTTTCAAGCAGTTTTCTTTCCCCGTGACCCCACCAAACCTTGCTTGCAACAGCGCAAGCACTTTTGGCAGTCCAAATTCCCAAGCACTATTTCGAAGCAGCTTTCCTTGCCCGTGACCTCACCAAACCTTGCTTGCAATATCGCAAGCACTTTTGGCAGGTACACCCCCATCCAAATTTCCCAGCACCATTTCCAAGCACCGTCCGAGGTTGTCTAGCGTGGGTCATGGTATCTGGCCCGACATAGTTGGTAGCTGTCGCCGCATAGTTCAGCCATAGCAACTGATCAGACAGTGATCATCGGCATTGATCATGGGGTAGCATCACAAAAATGGTGAGGCTGGGAGCCGTGACAACCCTTTTGGCTGCATGTCGCAAAACCTTTGCCTAGGGTTTTTTTTCTAGGTTGTCAACCACTGAGCAATTTGTAGATTTCCTGCTAGATGCTGTTGTAGTCGTTGTGGGAGGGCCCATCCACTACAACATCCAATGCAAGTGGTATACCCTGGGCAGCTGCAAAATCCAATTTGGGTGGCAGGCTGACCTTCCATTGGACCCTCTCAGACTTCACATGTGAGATTGCAAAATTGGGATGGTGGTGTTGAATAGGTGTCTGACACTACTTGCACCACATAGCACCACTGCATAGCTCTATCACACCAGGGTACTGCACTGCCCTCTTGGATGTAGGCATGGTACACTATTGGGCATTGTCATCCACTTTTTGCTTCTTGCTATTGGCCTTGGCTGTTTGTTTGCCCATTGGTAAGAAAAAAAGACATCAATGAGGGGAAATGATTGCAACGACAGATGCAATGTAGACGGAAAGTAGGGTGGAAATGGTCCTTTTTTGTGTAACCCATAACAGTGGCAGTTTACGGGCCACCTGCCCATTTTTGTCCAACTCATACAAGCTGCAGTTGAGGGGCCATCTACCCTTTTCCATCCAACCATACAAGTGGCAATTGAGAGGCCACTTGCCCTTTTGTGTTCATGGACTTTCACCCAAAATATGGTAGAAATTACCAAAATTACAGAAACATTACAGGAATTACATCAATGCAATAGATTGGGAGGGAAGCACATCACGCAACCCCTGCGCTCCATCAGGACCGGCAAAAGAGTCAACGTCCTCGTCTGTGCGAACCGCTTCAATGCCGCATCCACCTCCTTCACATCTCCCATCAGCAGCAAACAGCAGCAAATGATCGTCCCTGTGCGTCCCTGAGCATCCATGCACACAACAGAAGTGCAGGCCAATGCAACAAAAGCGCAGTGGGTGGGTGGGTGGATCCAGTAGGTGGATCAGGCCCTGGATATGAGCAGAACCGGGGAAGGGGGGGGGGGTCCAGCTCACATACTAAGATTTTCAGCCCAAATGAATGGCCCTGTAAGGTCAACTGCTCTCTCTAGCCTAGCATTTGGCTCATTACAAGGGTGAACCTCCTGAAAGCAAGCAGACCAACCAAGAATGCCCAACGGTTTGCATCATCTCAGTAGTGAACAACTGGCAACCATTCCCAGCCTGCCACCACCCCTTAAGACCCAAAAAAGGGGGAAAGCCAGGTCGGAAAGTTCACAGGCTGGGGAAATTGGCGCAAAAATGGGCCCAATCTACCACCCACCAACCTCTTGACCCTTCCCCCCAGGGGTTTCCAACGAAGCAATGGCCTGATCTCCAGACGCTCAAGTCACCTGTCACCAAAATATCCGCACAGCTTTGGAAACACTTCGCTGCGTCAAAGCAAGATTTGAGTCCCGGGGAACAATTTCCAAACAGGAATTAAACAACAGCATAGCTTTGGTATTGGTGGTGAAAGCTGACTTTGATGCAATTGTCCTGCCATTTTGTCCACAACTGACCCACGCACACACACACACACAGACACACACACACACACACACACACACACAGCATGAACTCACAAACCACAAACAGCTCAAAAACAGCTCCAAGTGGCGCGAACTCCCCGTCAGGTGATTGCCCAGCAAAAACAGATATGTGCATGACGGCACTGGGCGCATCTCGCCAGCATAGGATGTTCAAGATGAAGGAAACTGCGTGTGTGTGTGTGTGTGTGTGTGTGTGTGTGTGTGTGTGTGTGTGTGTGTGTGTATGTGTGTGTGTGTGTGTGTGTGTGTGTGTGTGTGTATGTGTGTGTGTGTGTGTGTGTGTGTGGGTGGGTGGGTGGGTGGGTGGGTGGGTGGGTGGGTGGGTGGGTGGGTGGATGGGTGGATGGACCTGCCAAGGATTTAATAATAATCCAGTTTTATAATAATAATAATAATAATAATCCAGTTTTATGGCGGTAGCCTGCATGGCTGTTCTGCCTTCTAACTTGGACGACCACCTGACTCCACACCCATGGTAGCGCCAAATACTCATCTTTTCATAATGTATGTATTTCACTTGATGCTGCATGCTTGCCTGTTCGCAACACAGGCGTGCCATGCCATGCCAACTTGCTTCTGATTTCGGTTTGCGCAGCTTCTTTTTTTTGGGGGGTGGGGGGGGCAGAAGAACAAAAACACACCCAACACCCCACCCCACCCCACTGTACTACCATCGGACATGGCCGGCGCATGAATGAGATTTTTGGTCAAAAATTCATGCAATGGTGTGCATAGTGTGCACACACAGTTGCGCACTTGCTGCTCAAACTCGCACAAGTTTGCGCACACTAACACCGTACAAGTCTAAATTGGCTGCCAAGTTCCGCCGGCCCGCAAAGCAAGGCTTGCCAACACCGGCAGCGCGTCACTGTAGTTGGCAAAAAAAAATTGGGGGAGGCCCGAAGCACTTCCGCTTTTGAAGCCCGGCTGGGACCCAAATACCATGCTTTGCCACCCTGCAAGACGTGACTGTTTCATCATGGAACAGCCAGCAGTGGGGAAGGGTGGTGATGTACAACCACGTGTCATAGATCAATACAACACTGCCCCAAAACCCCCAGCATACTTTGTCTGTAGTATGCGCACTTGCTTCCACCATGCTTCTACCATGTGCTACCCACAAACCCAGGTTGCTGTGCATATGACCAGACATGGCAAGAAAGGTAATCCACCCCCCCCCCCCGGACTGCTCCCCACCACCCATCCAGTGGGGGTGAATTCAGGTGAGGTTGCCCAGGCGATCTCTGGACAGCAATGTAAAGTTACCCAAACAGTGTCCTTTCCAGCTCGCAGGGACACAGCCTAGGACAGCCATACTTTCCAAGCCAATAGGATTCGAAGTGGGCTCCTCTATTCCGGGCAGAACGTGCAGGATGGCTGATTTACATGTGTTCCCGTCCCATCTAGTGGAGCCTTCTTTGTAGCAATGGCACCGGTTGAGCTTGGCACGATGAGGACTGCACGGCTCTGAAAACAGCTTTGCCCAGCAGAGAACCCATATAGTTCCCAGGTCCCAGGCTTAGTTGGCAGTTGCCCACAAGTATCTTGCAGGAACAGCGCACTCAAAGTTACTTCATTAACACTCGGGTGCATGGGGGAAGAGGGCTCTGAGACATGCCATTCTAGCAGGGCAACCCAAACCCTGATGCCTAGCCCAGCTCAGCCCGAATTCTAGCCTTAGGCACAACCTCAGCTCCAGCCTCCCCACCCAGCCTGAGCACAACCCCTATTGCCTAGGCCCCAGTCCCAGCCCAGCCTCTATCACAACCCCCACCAAGCCATCCACTAATGTGCTGGTTCGCAACCACTTTATCCCACAGCTTGCAATGGGCTGTCTTGCAACCACTGTATCTTGCAGCTGTGCGCAATGTGCTGCCTGCAAACGTTTTTGTTGTGCAGCTGCTTAGCGATGTGCTGATTTGCCACTGATTTGTCCAACAGCTGCGCATCGATGTAGTGCCGTGCAACCATTTTGTCGAGCTATGCAGCAATCTGCTGCCGTGTGGCTGCTTTGTCCTGTAGCTGTGCACTGATGTACTGCCCTACAACCACTGGGTGATGCCACAGAAAGCTCGTGCCATTGCAAAACTGCTTGGCCCCCATCCCTGTCCCCTCCCTCTTCCACTCTAGCAGCATGAAAACAAAGACCCAAAAACGGGTATGGCTGGCCACAGCCGGCAGTGGGTGAGGCAGGGTGGGGTACAGTGGCCATAGAGAGATACAAAGCGGGCAGTGGCAATATCAAAACATGGCGGGCCACAGCGGCCAGTGAATGACAAAGGCTGAGAGATGGCAATGATGGCTTGCGCAATCGCAACTGCCTGGCTCAGGTCAGTGGGTGTGTGTGGTGCACCATCCCCTAGCGTCCCCATCAGAGGCACTGGTGGGCCCATCAGGCCCCATCTGTCCGAGAAGAATAGCCCAAAAGCGCAAAGCCTGGTCAGCCCCCAGTATCAATCTCTACCAGAGCCTGAGGATCAACCTAAGCCCCGGCCCCAGCCACAGCCTGCTAGCCTCAGCCTAAACACCACCCAGCCCCTGAGCCTGGGTACTATGCAGCGAATAGAAACACACCTTTCCGGCTTTGCAATGGATGACACACACGTTCTTCTCATGGGCATCAAGGTACTCTTTCTGTTATGTATGGCAGGTGGGTGTTTCCAGTGCCCAAAGTTCTGCACCCATGCCCCACTTTCGTCCCCAAATTGCCAAATGCAATGCTTAGGACAAACACCACACCTCTGGGACTGCAAACATGGGGCACACCATTGCCTGAGGAGGAGGGATTGTTGCTGCCACTAGGCAGCAAAACAGTATATGCAATTGCAAACGCTGTGGATCTGACAATAATGGTGGGGGCTTTCGGTTCTATGCGCTGTGATATTAGATTTGGGTTGGCCAGACTAACCCGCCGTCCCCGTCACTCCCCCCACTGACACTCCCCTGTGTAACCCAGACATTTACCCGTGCTTATCTCAGACGCACCCGCCTGCTACGGAGCCAAAACAACATCAGAATTGGACGCCAAACAACCCCGAACCATTACCTTCCATTTGCCAATCATGCAATCAGCGTGTTTCAGATGCCCATCACGCATTGGTCAAGTTTGTCCCGTGGTTCTTTGGACGCCACTGTACGACCAAACGACAGGCATCTTCTCCGTCCATCCGAGACTTCACAGCACAAGGCATACCACATCTTTACAGCATCTCACAAGCATGTCAAACGGCGGCGGGCTGTGGTCGAAGAATCCGTATCTCGCAACTGCAAAACGAATTCCGGAACGGACTGCTGAAACAGTCCTGGGACCAGAACCGAATCTTGTGTGTTCACACACCACCAGTGCATAGAAATATCCCTAAGCATCCGGGGGGGGGGGGGGGTTGAATAAATGCGCTGCACAGGGGGGGTTCATTTGAGGCCCTGGCCACCGACATCAGAAAAAAATACTTTTCCGGCAGAAAAAAAATGTAATCACCTCGTAGAGGTTGTTAGATCAAAGCCATAAAGCCATACAGGCCTGCATAGATTGAAAAACACTACACTTACACTTACACTACACTTATTTTGTCCAATAAAAAGCTTCCCGTATGAGTTAAGTTTGGGACTCCCCTAACGCCCCCCCAGGGCAAAACCTACTTTTTTTTAGGGGAGGGGGTAGGGTCCAAAAAATGAACCCGTTTTCTGGGGTCCGAAATCAGGATGCTTTTGATTTTTTTTTATTTTGAGCTGAAAAAGTGTTCCTGGGTCCCAACTCCATGGCTTTTGGTGAGGCTACTGCAGTTTATGCGCTTTTCAGCCATATTTGTTATGACACTGTGTTTGGTGGCCTTGGTGACCTCATGGTTACCCCCGTAGAGGGATGCCATTGGGGACTTTGTGACAGCATACCCATGCTAGGATACAAGCAGGCCTGTTTTGTAGTCACTATCCCCACCTCGGGCCGGTCATAGCCCATGTGAAAGTGGTGAAATTGTCATCTTCATTGAAAATGACCTACATAGGGCGGCTGAAAAATCAACAATGCATGACGACACCTGACGACCCTTGGGCAAGCTTGGGTGATCATTTTGTGACAATGGAAGTGTGGCATATCTTGGGTAGAGCCCAAGGTCACCTAGCAGTCATTGGAGGTAACCCAAAAGTTGTATTGCCTTTGGCAACTCCACGTTGCAGAGAATTCTGCCTCAAGCAATAGCTCACCGGTTTAAACCGGACTTGAGGTTCGGCGGACTTATCAGCTCGGCGGACTTTCGGCCAGCCGACCGGCTGGCCAAAAGTCCAGTTTAATCTGTCGCCCCCCCCCTTTTTTTGGCCAAAAAAACGGCCGCAAGTCCGGTCTATTCCTTCCCCCCCCCCTTGTACTAGTACCCCCATATACTAATAACCCCCCCCCCTTATACTAATAACAAGACTCCTCCGGTGGCCATAGACCGCCTTTTGTGTGTTCCGCCTTGTGTGTACACCGCCCTCTGTGTGTACCGCCTTGTGTGTGCACCGCCTTCTGTGTGTACCGCCTTGCCCGTGGCCCCTTCAATAACATGACTCCTGCGGTAGCCACAGACCGCCTTTTGTGTGTTCCGCCTTGTGTGTGCACCGCCTTATGTGTGTACTGCCTTGCATGTGGCCCCTTCAATAACATGACTCCTACGGTGGCCACAGACCGCCTTTTGTGTGTTCCGCCTTGTGTGTGCACCGCCTTGTGTGTGCACCGCCTTATGTGTGCACTACCTTGCCTGTGGCCCCTTCAATAACATGACTCCTGCGGTGGCCACAGACCGCCTTTTGTGTGTTCCACCTTGTGTGTGTGCCGCCTTCTATGTGTACCGCCTTGCTTGTGGCCCCTTAAATAACATGACTCCTGCGGTTGCCACAGACCGCCTTTTGTGTGTTCCGCCTTGTGTATGCACCGCCTTCCGTGTGTTTTAGTATGTCCAAAGGGGGGGGTGACGGATTAAACCGAACTTTCGGCCGGCTGAGGGTCCGGCCGGACTTTCGGTCGGCCGATTGGCCAGCCGAAGGTCCACCGAGCCGATAAGTCCGCCGAGCCGATAGGTACGCCAAACCCAAGTCCGGTTAAATCCTTTGGGCCTCAAGCAATGAATCACCAAGTGGCCCCAAAATTGTTGCCTATTTGTATATATATATGGGCTGATAGGTGGGTCTAATTGATGCTACATGGCTCGCCATGGGTTTATATGCACATCCATTTGCCACCAAATGATCAATAAACCGCGGCCCAAGGGTCCCTGGGGTCGTCTGAAGTCACCCCAAAATCACAATTTTTCAACCAAGTTGAAAACGGCCGAGCCCTTACCCGTGGAGCCCCATAGCGGGGCCGATGAAAGGTACCTGGAGATAGAGGCTAGGGCCAGGGTGTGGATCCATGCATAGTGCCAACCAATTTTCGTTACGCGAAAAGGAACAGAGCATGCACTAGGCTGAACACTCAGTTCGTGAGCACCAATGTCTTCACCCACCCATACATGAGCGAAACCGCTATCAGCTCGCTCCGCTCGCTAACAGCGATTTTGCCCACCATGGTGCAATTAGGCCTAAAATGGTGCTTTTAGGCGATAGTTGGCATCACTAGGAGGGTCTATTGGGTGCTGCATGGCTCACCATGGGTTTACACATACTCCCATTGTCACCAAATGTTCACTCAACATCGACCCAAGGGTCCCGGGGATTTGTCGGAGGTCACCGAGAAATCGCAATTTCCAGCCAACCCATGCCAGCCTAAGAACGGCTAAGTCCTCACTAGTGGGGCCCCATAGCCAACCGGGGATACCCGGGGATAGGACCTGGGACTGCTATCATCGGCTAGGAGGTCCATACACAAGAATAAAGCCGAATGAGACCAGGGCCCAAATGAACACAGATGGTGGTGGTACCAATAGGTCAACCAAGTTTTGCCCATATAGTGCAATGAATCCCCAAAGCGACACTTTTTGGGGCTAGGAAGCACCACTAGGCGGGCCTAGTTGGTACTACATAGCTCCCATGGGTTTATATGTACTCCCAATGTCACCAAATGACTACCCAAGCGTGGTCCAGGAGTCCCCGGGGGTCATCAAGGGTCACCAAAAAAAATTTTCAAAACAACCCATGTAGGCCATTTTAGGTGAAAACAATGATTTTGCGTCTTGCGAATGGGCCATGGCCGGCCCGAGGCAAGTCTAGAAGCTCAGAAAAACCTCCTTTTGCATTCCAGCATGGGTAAACTATCACATCATTCCCAATCCCACCCCTCTCGGGCAGGGTCAGCAAAGCCACCAAAAACGCCGACAAACAAAGAGGACTGAAAACTGCACAAACTATTCAAGCGCTCGTCCCACTCTGCCCACACAAACCCTATGGAGTTGGGATCCAAAAACACTTTTTTGACTTAAAATAAAAAAAAACATTCGTGATACCACGAGAGGCTTTAATTTAAGAGGTTTTTTTTCGGATGACCGAAATTAAAGGGGTAAAAAATTGGTATTGCTCCTTAGAAATGAAGAAAAAATTTGGTATCAGGCCCCTTGCTGCTGCTTCCTAGTGGATGTTCATTGTGGATTCCAGGTGGGCTCTGGATGGTTGCTGTTATTTCCTAGTGGGCTCTGGATGCATGCAGACATAAAAAAGACCAAAAAAGCGAAGCTAAAAAAATTGCAGACACCAGGGTTTGAACCCAGGACCCTTAGAATTGGCAACTAGTACAACTACCAACTCACCTATACCAGGATCTACCAGCACTTGAACATCAGAGAGTTCATGGCATAGTAAAAAAAAAAAGGTGAGTGTCCTTATGGCACCCGCTGACACAATATGGCACAAAGAATCCTTAAAATTGAAGGAAATATTTGGTACGAGGGAGGGCTTCGAAATTTGTCCACATCAACTTTCTCCGAGCTCAATTAAAGCTTCTGTCGGTATGCAACCCTAAGAATAGGGGGGTTATTTTTTCACATTTTTTGACCACCTTCCCCAACAACACCCCCCAAAAAATGAGTTTTAGCTGTGTGTCCGGAGCGGGGGGGGGGGGGGCTCGGGCTCCCAACCGAAAACTCATTGGGGAATGCATTTATTGCACAAAATAATGATTTTACAAGGGGTTAAACCAACAATTGGACCTTCTAGGCCACGGTATGCAAATGGGCCAAAAACAGGGGTATGTGGCATTGTCCCCTATATGGAGGCCGACATGGTTTTGATCTGACAACCTTACGCGGTGATTTGCAGTTTTTCAGCCAACCCATGCCAGCTTGAAAACGGCAAAGTCCTCCCCCATAGGGGGCTGAGCGGGGGTACGCGGAGATAGAGCCGGGGACCCCACCATTGTTTGGGGTCCATACAAAAGAAAACAGTGGATATACCACACGGGTCTAGATCCATGCAAAGTGGCGGCAATAGACCGACCAAGTGTTGCCCTCCACAGTGCAAATACATGCCTAAACGCTGCTTTTAAGGGCCAATACGCTCCACTAGGACGGCCTCACTGGTGCTACACAACTCCCCATTGGTTTGTATGCATTCCCACCGTCATCAAATGAGCCCGTCCCAAGGCCACCCAGCGGTCATCAGAGGTCACTCAAAAATTGCAATTTTCTAGCCAACCCATGCCTACATGGATTCTGTGTGCTCACCGGTGCCAATGCCCAACCCCAGACATCCAAAAACCTTTTAAAAAATTTTGAGTTCCTCACCCTCAGAAAAAAAGGCGGGGGCGGGGCACTTGCCTACCAAAGCCCACACAGGACCCCTACCCCCAGGTAGACGCTCTGCCCAAGATATGCCAGAAGTGTATGTCAGCCCATGGGCAGCCATGCAGCACGAATTGGGCCGTCATAGCAGCACCCATTAGCCCTTAAAAGCGCCGTTTGGGGCTATTTAGCACTATGGTGTGCAACACTTGGTGAGATTTGGTCTTTATTGTGCTTACTAGAGGTCAATCCAAACGCAGGTCCCATTTGACTATTTTCTTCAATTTGAACCCCCTAACAATTGGCAAACGGTTGATAGAGGCCAATACAAACACAAGAGCCCACACTCACCAAACAGTGAAAGATAACACACCAAATTATATTGTAGGGGTGTATACGGGGCATCAAAATGGCTATTTGTGAAGGAAAATGGCTATTTTTGGTACTTTTGTTAGGATCCCGTTCGCAGCGATGTCATGCCATTTTTTTAGCCCTCCTTACCCGTTGGTCGGCTCCAAAGGGGATGGGGCCATGAAAAGGTTTTTTCAGGCATGATTGTTCCCCAGATGGGGGGCAGTAAGCAGGACTTTGCTGGATTTGCTAAAAAGTCATCTTGTGGAGGTTGTTAGATGAAAACCACACAGGCCACAAAACACAGGGAAACACCATATATACCCCTTTTTGGATTCGCATACCATACCCCGGGGGGTTAAGTTTGCGGTTCAATCCCTTGTAAACCCTTAATTTGTCCATAAAAACATCGGCCCAATGAGATTTTGGTTGCCCCTACCCCAGCCCAGACACCTCCCTCCCGAAACCCACATTTGGGGGGGGGGGTAAAAAAAAATGAGCCCCCCTTTGTTGGTGGGTCTCAAAACACAAATCTTTTGGGTTTTTTTATTGCAGACCCAAAAAGTGTGTTTAGGTCCCAACTCCATGGGGTTGGGCTCAGCAAAGTGAGATGAGCGTTGCTGCAACTTAAACAGGTATGAGGCCCTGCTAGTGGTGCCCACTAGCCCCTAGTAGCACCATTTTCGGAGATTTTCATCAGGGTGGGCAAAACTTGGTTGGCCTATTACGGCCACTTTGCGTTGATCCATACCCAATACCCACTCCAGTTTTGTCTTCTACGGGGACGGGTTGATCAACATTGGGGTCCCAGGTTCAGGTATCCGAGATTGGTACCCCCATGGGGCCCCACCAGTGGGGACTTTGCTGTTTTCAGCCCAAATGATCACCCAAACTTGGGTCAAGGCCACCAGTTGGTCATCGGAGGTCACTCAAAAATCGCAATGATGCAACCAAATCATGCTGGCCACAATCGAAGTGCACATAAAAAAAAAAGGCAGTGGGGGGGGGGGGGGGGCATAGGTTGGCTGACCTTCGATGACCATGGGTTGGCCTTGGACCAAGCTCCAGTCATCACTTGGTGGCAATGGGAGCGCATACAAACCCATGGGGAGCCATGTAGCAGCAAATAGGCCCGCCTATCGGGCATCCATCGGGCTGTGAGAGGGCTGTTTGCAGGCAACACCCGTTGGATAGATGGATAGACACAACTGTGGGGCCACTTGGTGGTGCATTGCTCGGCTCAGTTTTTTGCCAGGTGAACTTTCCGAAAACAATAGAATTGCAATTTATTAGTGACCACCAATGACCGCTGGGTGGCCTTGAGCCAGGCTTGGGTCATCGTTTGGTCACACACAAAACCCATGGGGAGCCATGTAGCATCAATTAGGCCCACCTATTGGGTATCCATGGTCTTGTGAGAGGGCTATTTGCAGGTAATATGAGCCCACATCTATAGATGGGTAGGCACAACTCTGGGGCCACCTGGTGGTGCATTACTAGGTCAGGGTTAGGTGTGAGATGGACTTGAAAGGCAATAGAATCTATCACGTGCGCCCGGAACTGGTAGCTGATTCTGGGTGTCAAAAAAATTTTTCGGCTCCTGACCTATTCTGAACAAATCTGGACCTGCCCCCGGACCCCTGGAGCGGGCCGGATGAGGGAAGGACCGGGGCGGATGTGTAGAGGATGCGGGGAGGGCAGGGGCGGATGCAGGCCGGACTGGGGAGGCCCTGGCCCTGCCCACGTCCGTCTTGATATTGTTCGCATCCACCCCAGTGCTCCCTGCACCCTCTTCCATCCTCGCCGCTGGAAGTGTGGTGTGGTACCAAAGACATACCATTTCCATTGAAGTTTTTCTTGGAATAGGAGCGTTCCGCACACCTGTAGGTAGACATTACAGAGGAGCCGCAACTGAGCTTCACGACTCCACATCGTGCCCACAAGCTACACTGTCGCTAGGCGCACAGACAGCACGCACAGACGGACGAGACCAAATGCACACACAGCTCCTACTGCAATTCAGCTCAGATCTTGGCAAGCATGAAGCATAGTAGATAAAAGCCATGTAGGCCTGCATAGATGGGAAAGTGCGACACACCCCCCTTTTTGGGCCCATGCACATACCATACCCCCAGAGGTTGAACTCCTGGTTCAACCCCTTGTAAAATACCTAGTTTGTCCAATACAAGTATCCCGCAATGGGTGTATGGTTGGGATACCCCTAGACCCCCATTCCGGACCGGCAACCCATACATAGGAGGACTGGGGGGTGGGGGGGGCAAGGGAGCGGGGGGTGAGAAAAAGAAGTCTTTTGAGGTCGAAAATCACTAATCTTTCAGTTTTTTCAATTTTGAGCCAAAAGAGTGCTTTTGGGCCCCACTTGGGGCAGAGTGGGACAAGCGATTCTGCAGTTCATGCGGTTGTCAACAATTCCTTGTTATGATGGCATTGTTGGCAGCTTTGGCAATCTTGCGGCAACCCCCCTGGAGAGGTGGGATTGGGGATGTTTTGGCGATGGCAGAATGCAACAAGATATGTGTTGCAGCCAGTAGCCCCTTCTTGGGCCGGTCATGGCTTGTTTGAAAGACACCAAATCACTGTTTCCACTGAAAATGGCCTGCCAAACACGGCGCAAATAAGCCCTGAACACCGTTTTCAGGGAGCAATAAGCACCAGCAGGGGGGCTAATTGGTGCTACACAGCTCCCCATGGCTTTTTGCAAATTTCCATTGCACCAAATGATCACCCAAGCCTGCCCCAAGAGTCCCAGTAGATCATCAGGGGTTGCCAGGATTCGATTTTTCAGCCAACCCATCTTGGCCTATTGTGGCCACTGTGCGTGAATCTAGACCCTGGGCCTCATTCCACTTTTTTCTTCGAAATGGATACCCTAGCACCCTAACCGATGGTGGGGTCCCGCGTTGTATCTCAAGGTACCCTTGTTCAGGCCCCCTGTGGTGCCCCACCAGTAAGGACTTAGGCGTTTTCAGGAGGGCATGGATTGACTGGAAAATCACGACCTCTGATGAGTGCTGTGCGGCCTTGGGCGAGGCTTGGGTGATCATTTAGTGACAATGGAAGTACATACAAACCCATGGGCAGCTGTGCAGCACCAACAGGCCCTCCTAGTGGAGCTCATTGGCCACAACAAGGCCGTTTTGGGCTTGAATCCATGCAGGTATGGGTTGGTTGGAAAATTGTGATGTTGAGTGACCTCCAATGACATTTGGGTGGCCTAGGGACAGGCTCATTTGGTGACAATGGGAACGCATACAAACCAATGGGGAGCTGTGTAGCACCAATTAGGCCGTCCTAGTGGAGCTTATTGCAGGGGAGGGGGGGGGGGGATTGCGGTCACGGAGGGTCAAATCCGGTTGCAAAAAATCGCGGAAAAATTGCGGGAAATGGCGGGAAAAGTGCGGCAAATTTTTGGTGACATGATAACCAAGCTCCCAAAGCTGCAAGGAGCAACAATTCTGCTCAGGTGGCCCTAGAACCCGTTCGAAACAGCCTCCCAATGGGAAACAGTTGATACATTCCACGGCCGGCTTGACTTCCTCGTATCAAAGAGCCTTCTGGTGCCCCTAAACTCCACAACATGTCTGAGAACCGCCCTAAAAAAGAATATTGTTCTACAACAGTTGTGCGCAAAGGCAAAAGGCACCAACAAGCACACAAAGTGCACAGGCTGAAAGCAAATGAAGAAAAAATTGGGAGAAGTTGCAAAAAATTGCGAAAAAGTGCGAAAAATGGGGGACCTCAAAACCCCCCTCCATGAGCTTATCAGCCCCAAGAAAAGCCATTTTGGGCTTGTTTGCACCGTGGTGGGCAAAAGCTTGGTTGGGATGTTCCGGCCACATGCATCAATCAAGACGTAGGTCCCATTCCCGTGGATCCCGTAACCAATGGTGTGGGTCCCGAGCTCCTTCTCTGGGTACCCCTGCTCAGCCCCTTATGGGGCCCCACCGTTGAGGACATTGCCGTTCAAAGGCCGGTATGGCTTGGCTGAAAAATCAAAGTTTCCTTTGGCTTTGGCGGCAATGGGAGCACACATAACAACATGGGGACTGTTGTACACCTCTTAGGATCACATGCCATGGTTTGTGGGCTTGTGCAAGGAGTGTATGCACAAAGTGTTGCCAATGGGGTTGTTTGCTCTATTATGTATTGAGATATGACTTCTTTTTACTTTCATTTTCTCGAGACAACAAGATTGTCTTGCCATTTGAAAAAAAATGACGGGCAAGACCGGGCACTGTACAAAATGTGTTTCTTGCTTGCTTGAAGCTGTGTCTTAGTGTGTACGTCTACGGTCTCATGCCCACAATTTGACATAGACGTCATGCAAAGCATTAAGTTCCGCAAGACAAGGCAAATATCCGCACAAATTGTGCAATGAGAACCTTGCAAGCTTGCATACACGGGAAAAAATTTGGGGTCCATTCATATATCATAACCCAAAGGGTTCAATTCGTGGTTCTTGTAAAATCCTTGTTTTACCAAAAAGGTGTCCCCCAATGACTTTTGGGGACTCCCTTATATCCCCCCCCCAACCTGAAATCTATGATTTCAAAAAATGCCCCCCCCCTTTTATTGGGTGGAAAATCACGAATCTTTTGGCTTTTTGTGTATTTTCAGCCAAAAACATGTTTTCAGGGTCCAACTCCATACGGTTTGGTGAGGCAGAGTGGGAGTGGGAGCGCTATTGCAATTCATACAAGTTTCACTGATTTATGTTACAAGTGGTACCCCCTTGAAGGGTGGGATGGGAATGTAGCATTCCCATGCGAGGATGCAATTAAACATGTTTTGTAGCCTCTAGCCCCGCCTAGCTAGTGATGGCCCACTTCAAAACACAAAATCGCAAAAATGACACTAAAAATGACCCACATGGGTTGGCTGAAAACTCCACTTCTTTTGGTGATCCTCATCAACCCTCAGGCGTCAAGTCAGCAATGGCGGACTTCCTGGGCTCTATCTTTGGGCAACCCCGATCGGCCCCTTAATGTGGCGGCAGTGAGTACATAGTTGCTTTTAGGCTAGCATGGGTCAAATGACAAATCGCAATTTTTGTGTGACCTCCAATGACTGCTCCATGGCTTTGGGCTAGGCTGGGGCCATCATTTGGTGACAACCGGAGCACATATAAACCCATGGGAAGCTATGCAGCACCAATTAGGCCCACACAGCCGTTTGTGGGTGGGTGCTCCAAAGATTTTTCGCGTGACCAAGACATCATCTAGAGCACTAGGTTTTGGCAAAATGGGGCGCCATATCCATGGTATGAGTGCATTAAGAAACGGCCGGTATGGACTCTGTTGAACATGCATAACGTGCAGCCGTACCAATCACCACGCAGAGTCCATCAACAAGCACTCAAAATGGCTCGTGAACACGCATATCAGTACCATGCAAATTGAAACAGCTAGGCTGGATTGCTTGCCCGGGTTCTCGCCCTATGCATGGTGCATGGAGACTCTTGCCACCAACAAGAGGCTTGCATACCACCTCAATGACTGTTGGAGCACCCTCCTCCACCAAAAGCCTCATGTGCCTCAATGATGTACATGGTCATTCCCTCCCCATATACCGTTCGTGCCACTACCTTTTCAAACCTCCTCTTATGTTCCTCCTCTATTTGTCGTTGTAATTCTTGTGTGAATTGCCTTCGCAACTCTCTGTAGCATGGATGCGCAAATTTGGAACCAAAACATATCCCCCACGATGTACACATGCATCCTACCATGGGTACATTACCAAAATATCCCCAAAGTAGTCGGTAACAAGAGGACAGACTAACACCTGCTCCAAACAAGCATCCCCATCAGAACAGCTGGGACTCACTGACACACATACAGAGGGGACCTCATTCTAGTAGCCCTAGGCCACACCGCTGCCAAGGATGGAGGATATCAGACTCACAAACCACCACAAAGGGACGTGTGCTATGGGATGCAATCCCAAGCACCTCTGGTGACAACACACGCACATGACACTACAACTGACTTTGCAATGTGCAATCCTTGGCCAGGGCTGCGGGCTTAAATCCACGCGTGATTCCGAAATCAGCTCAACTGACCAATATGGCAAACTGGGGCAGAGAGATTTCATCAGCGGAGGCCCTGACCCACCCCTGACACGGAAACATACAAGTTGTACACCCGGTAATGCCTGCCGTGCTTTTCATTGAGGAATCTGAAACGCGATGGGCACGGGATGCATGAACACAACTGGCGCGGATTATGGCACCAGGTCCCAAAGTTCCTTCAACGTAGCCAACGCCATTCAAACGTCGATGCATGCATTATCTATTTTTCCGTGCCAATCACCACCGTCACCATCACCATTAGCATCACAGTCGCCAACACAGACGCGACGTCACGCATTGGAACACTTCCCCCGCCAGCCTCCCCCAAAACCCAGGTCATAGCAGCAGAGGCGGAGTTAGGACCCACCCGAAGCCCCACTTTATCCCCTTGACAGGTTGACAACCAGCGGGGCCTGGGCACTTGTGGAAGTTGACACTGGAAGGAGTTGGAAGGAGGACAAGGAAAGAGTTGAAATGCATTACCACTTCAGCACTGTCAACCGGTTTGTCTCTGCAAGAAATCGCCTCTCAACCAGTGGGAACCTTTTTGGCAACCCCCTTTGGATCCCCTTTCTCTCATGCGCAACCCTGCCCTCTCGGCGTTGGTGTGCAACCAGCGGAAGTGGCGGGACCATTGAACAAGTACCCACGTACCATATATGGACCTGGTCAATGGGAACGCAGTCACGCTGAACGACTACAAGCGGCCGTTCTTCCGACCAAAGGGCCAACGGGCAGAGCACACATACAGTATCTGGGTCAGTTTCACGGACGCCAAGGTTGCGAATCCCTTGGCCCATGGCATACGAATAGGCCCCCAAAGGCAGGGTATGTGGCATGTCCCATATTTGCAGGCCCGCCTAGTTTTGCTCTCACAAGCTCTGCGGAGGTGATTCGTGATTCGTGAGTGTTGAGGCTGACAGCTGCTTGCCATGCCATTTTGATGCTGTTTTCAGTGCCAACAGCAGTGCGGGGATGACAGTGGTGGTAGTCTTATGCGCAGCGAAAGGGCATTGAAATGCATTCTCACGATGAAAAGAGTGGAACTGTCCTCTTGGCTGCACATGCACTGGCGCTTCCCATATGAAAGAGGCATTAGGCCACAGCGCATATGCCTCGCACCGTTATTGGTCTTGCCGTGTTGTTGTGTGATCCATCCCCCTTAATACCCACGGCTTGACAATTCTCCCCCCTCCTCTTTGATTGCCCTCATCGAATTCATCAAAATTCTGCCTGCGACAGCACGGGGCATCCGCTGAGACAGCAACCAGGGCCTCGCACCTAGTGCAACCAGGGCCTAGTGCGACAGCAACCAGGGCCTAGTGGGCGCCCCCACCCCTGCCACCCCCGAAAGCTCAAGGCAAGGATTTGCTTAGTGACGGCGGGGGCGGCGCGGGGGGGGGGGGGGTTGGCATGACGCCATGGTGTGATGATCTCGTCTGCAGCTGGCGGCGCCTACTGGCCGATCGCCATTCGCTGCCCTTCCCTTGGACCCTTTCCCTCCATAGGCGGTGGTGCCCATCGGCTTCTCACCACCCTTTGACCTTCCTCTTCCTCCCTGCCCTAACCTTCCCTCTCCCCTCCCCTTTCCCTTCCCTTGGCCTTTTCCTCCGTAGGCCGCGGTGCCCATCGGCCTCACCACACTCCTTCCCTTCCCTTTCCCTCGGTCGGTTGTGCCAACGGAGCCCCCGGACTTGCCCTGTTTCACTTCTCTGCGTCGAGCCCACGCAGAGGAAGGCAAATGCCTTCGCCGTTGGCCAGGTGCGTCCAAGCGGCCATCCCAAGCCGGCGGTGAGGTACCTCTCCCCAACGGCGGCGCGGGGGGGGGGGGGGTGAATTTCAAGACCCACACACCCAGAATTTGGGCAAACCCAGGGACCAAAAATGTCCCGCCCCCATGGGGGGGTGTGACCAAATTAAAAAACAGACAAATGCAAACCAGAGGTAATGCACTCCACAGTCAGGCATAAGTGCATCTTTATTCTCTATGCCAAACCTGGTTAAACCTCAAGACACACACTGTGTCTGAAACACGGGGGGGCTGTTGGACAGCCAAGGACCCACCCACCCAGGCAGCCACCAAAGCCAGACACAAAACACGAGCATTGCACCAGACTTCAGAAATTTTTGAAGCAAGTTGAGCAGTCTATTCACTGTCATCACTGCTTGAGTCAGATGATGAATCAGAGGAGCTTGAGAAATCTGAAGAATGCCTGTCCTCACAGTCTTCAGACCGCTTCCTTTTCTTACTTGTGCCCCCCTTCGCATCCTTGGGCACCTGCTTGCCCTTCCCTTTGTACTTCTGGACACCCCGATCAGTACATGCCAAACGGAATCGTGCACGTTGCGCATCAGTGCGCATGTCTTCCCAGACAGTGTCAAAATTATACTCTGTCCAGGGAACACTGTCCAGCGCCAAAGTCATAAATTGCTCTGCTGCACCAATTTGGTGCTGATGCGCAGCCGTTGGGGAGCAAGCAGGCGGGTGAGCTGAAAAAGGGCCTGCTCAACAACCGAGGCACCCGGAAACATCCCCTGCAGGTGGCTGCTGATGCACGTTCTGTGATACCCTGGTGGCAATGCAGCTCTGCCTGAGAGGGCTGCACAGGGTTAAGCTACGCTGCCACCAGGGTACCCAGGGTGGATGCTGTGGGGGCGTAGCATCCAGCGCCGGGCACAAGGAAAAAAGACGCTGCCCATGTTTCTCCGACACCCCCCCAATCTCTCTGACAATGACAACTCACTCACAAGGAAGGAAGCATGACTGACTGGGGGCCATAACCAGAACTGGCCCAACAGACAACAGAAAAAAAAAACAGAGCGAAGCAAACCATTTTCAGCATCAGAGAGAGCCCGAGGTGGGACAAGCAAGACAACCTGTGAATGTCACTACGAGCCATCCCATGCATCATCACACCCAGGGACCCAGAATTGTCCCACCCGCACCGGAAGGGGGGGGGGGGTGTTTGGACACCCACCCACCCAGCCCCCCCCCCCCCCGCCGCCGCCGTCCTATAGGACGCCCACTAAGCAAATCCCTGGATTGGAGACACTGCTTGTTTCCTGCCATGCCAGGCAACGCATAGTCAAAAAGACGGACAGGAAGTACAAGTACTGCAACAAGCAGTCCACACATCAATCAAGGGATTGTGACTGTGTAGCCCACGTAGGAATTAAGGGATGGGTTCTTGTGACTGTGGAATGCAGTGGGAGGCCACCTGCCCAGGTCTACCCACCCACCTACCCAGCTACCCACCCAAACTCGAATATGTCCGCGGGAAAAATGAAAAATACAATACTACCCAGAATTCGCCACACAGCACATGGCAATCAAACCTCTCAACCTCAGACATGGGGTTGCGATAACATGCTTCGAGGCCTTCGGATGGAAATCCCATTGCAATGAGCCTCGGGGTGATGTCTGTGAACACAGGGAAATTCATTACGGTGGATGCATTTTACCCCCCCCCCCCCCTTCTCCCCGTTATGGCTAGCCGGGACTGGCTAGATACAGCTGGCTGGCCAGGTTGGCAACCAATGGTGGGTTGCCAGATGTGGCCAAACCTAGCCACAACTAGCCACAGAAAAACGTTCATTGAATAATCTGAAATCTTAATCCTACCCCTATCATGCTCTACAAAGCCTTCCTCAAGCCAAGCCAAGCCCCCACCCCCCTCCCAAGACCACAACACCCCAATAGAGGGTTCAAATGTGTGGGTGCGTTTGCTGGTTGCGGTTTTCTCAAGTTAGGACTCGGATAGACACTCGCAATGACATTTTGGATGGGTCAACGCGAACGCGGGTTTGTCACCAATGCCTGGTCTCTTGTGTTTGCAAGTTTCGCCTTTTGGACTCATATCCATGCTTACTGTTGTTTCCAGCAAGACCATGGTCTAGTGGTGCGAAATTTGAGTGTTCTGTTGCTCTCAATCTCTGTGCCTGTGTTTCATTGCCACCTGACGACGGAATCACCTGGTGCCACACACTAAGCTGAGGAACATGCGCTTGCACAACTTGGAACAAAAGTACAACAAACCGCATATCATTCCTTACCATTGCAACATACTTGGTGACAATCCCAGCATGCAAGACCACAATTGCATGCGGAACATGGGCCGAAACATTGTAGGCTCCACTTTGTAGCGTCAAACACACACCTCAATACTTCCGGCACAAGGAGGTGAAAAAACTGAAGCCATTTTCCGAACATTTTTACTTAATTCAACCCAAAGTTTGAAGCAAAAACTGTGGGTCTTCGTCCTTCGTGTCACATGTCAAAATATCTTGCGACACCTCGAAAATACGTGAAAAATCCACAGAAGGGTCAGTAGAAACGTAAGCGCAGTGCACGCGCGGTGCGTACGTCTCCCTCCTACTACCCAGCTGTAGATGTATTAGAACGGCCATACACCGTAGGAGGAGGGTGGGTACCCCCCCCCCCTGACCCTAGTGGCACCGATTCCTCCTCTGATGGACAATGCGACACGTCTTTTGAGGATGGTTCCGATGACAATTAACCCGACCCTGAATGAAGCTGAGTGTGTTAGCCTTGCACGCAGCATCAACCTCCATGCAGGCTTGATGACACCAATTTAAACTTTCAACGCCCCGACTAGCTTCTTTGTGGCCCCCACAAACGTGTGTCTGGACAACAACTCAACAACAACTCGTTCCCGCCAACATCATGGCATCATGGCAATCCTGAGGAACTCTCTAACAAAGTTGGTGGTGGTGATTCAAATTAGGGTTACAAGTTCACCCAAGTTCCATGCTTTCAGCGCCAGATTGTGCAAGATGATGCACTATACAAATGTCGTTTGTGGCTCTTTGATGATCCCGCCCTCGAAGCTCAGCCCCGGCGTGTGGTACCCAAGGGTTATCTCTCCTCAGGGGGCATTTTGGGAGGTGTGTCAAAATCGGCCCCTTACGGGGGAACGCGTTGGAAAAGTAGCGCACAGCGCGCGCGCGGCGCAGATACTCCCCCTAAGGGCGCGGTCTATGGTCGACATATGGTTTGTTGCCTTCGCGAAATGTCTTTTGATTGGTGCTGGACAATGAAGAGATGGAACAAATCCCGGGTATCATTCTTGGACGTGGGCTAAATCCTAGTTGTGTGCCCATTTGATCGACAAAGTGGAGTTTACACCCATTTCGTCGCCTTGTGTGGCGTCCACCGAAAAGACTGTGGGGATGGTAGGTTGCCTTTTGTGATGATGTTGTAGGTCTTTGGTTCTGCAACCTCAATGCAGTGGTCTTAGGGAGGTTGCAGGTGGACAGGTTATGGCATGTGATGAACTCTCTATGATTGCGACCCCTATCACCGATGTGCACCCCCTGTCATAATTCCGCTACCCCTGTCGCGGATTTGTGCCTCTGTCACAATTCTGTGCCCCCTGTCCCAGATCTGCGCCGCGATCCCTGTCGCAGATCTGCCCCTCCAGTTGCAATTCTGCGACCCGTGTTGCAGATCTGTGACCCCTGTCGCAATTTTGTTATCCCTGTCGCAATTCTGCCCCCCGTGTCGCAATTCTGTGACCCCGTTGCAATCCTGCGACCCGTGTCAATTCTGCGCCCGCTATCCCAGAACTGCGCCCCCTATCGCAATTATGCGGCCCCTGTCGCAGATCTGCCACCCCTGTTGCAATTATGCTACCGCTGTCGCAGATCTGCAACCCCTGCGGCAGATTTGCGCCCCCTGTCGCAATGGTAGGGACACGGTGGCCTAAGGGATGAGCATGCAACAACGGAGGCCAGCATTCCATCCTCACCACCAGTAGGCCGTGTGGTGTTGCATAAAAGTGAACCACACTGACATGTGCCCACCCCCCACCCTGTTTCCTAGTGTAAGCAGCAGCCGACAACAGCGTGTCACAATTTCAAAATGTTTGAAGAGTAATGTACTTTATTTTGTTGAAGGGTATCCAAATTGCCATCGTGTTGCCTTGTGTGTGCCAATGTAGTTTGTGTTTGCATGTTTGCGTGGTTTGTGCACGCCATCCTAGGATGGCGTGGAGCTCCTGCAATCGTGAACACCACGTGGACCACAACCCTAAGTTTTGAGCCCCTAGAGGGAGATGTAAGCGCGGTGTGCGCGGTGCACCACACGGTACACGCGCAGTACGTAAGTTTCTCGCGCCTGTCCGTCCGTCGCGCCCGTCCGTCCGTAGGGCCCGTCCGTCGATCGCACCCGCTTGTGCACAATCGTCCATGGCGCGCGTCCATCCATCGCGCCTGTCCGTCCGTCTAGGTGGTCTGTCCGTCACGCACGTCCGTCCGTTATGGCCATCCATCTTCCGCGGCCTTCTGTCTGTCTTTCTTGGTGGTCCGTCCGTTGCGCCCGCCTGTCTGTCGAGACCATCCGTTCGTTGCACCAATCCGTCCATGACACCCGTGTGTCTGGCGCGCCTGTCTGTCTGTCGCGCCCGTTCGTCCGTCTGGGTGGTCTATCCGTCGCGCACGTCCGTGCGCCGCGGCCATCAGTCCGTCGCCCCTGTCCGTCCCGCCATCAGTCTGTCTGTCTCGCCTGTCCGTCTGTCGCAGCCGCCCGTCCATCACACCCGTCCATCCCTCCCACCTGTCAGTCCGCCCGTTGCGCCCGTCCGTCCGTCGCGCCTGTCCGTCCATCGCGCCCGTTCGTCCGGCCCGTCCATCCGTCATGCCCGCCAATCCATCCGTGGTAGCTGTCCGTCCGTCACACCCATCTGTCCGTTGCGGTTGTCCGTCCGTCGCACCCGTCGGTCCGTCGCGCCCGTCCGTCCGTCACGCCCGTCTGTCTGCCGCGCCCGTCGGTCCGTCGCGCCCGTCGGTTCGCCGTGCCCATCTGTCCGTCTCACCCGTCCGTCCGTCGCGCCCACCTGCCTGTCACGACCATCCGTTCGTCGCACCGATCCGTCCATGACACCCGTCCATCTGGCGCGCCCGTCCATCCGTCACGCCCGTCCGTCCGGCGGGGCCATCCTTCCCGGCCGTCCATCTGTCTGGGTGGACGGATAGGCGCACGTCCGTCCATTCTGGCCATCCGTATGTCGCAGCCTTGTGTCCATCTGTCTTGGTCGTCCGTCCGTCGCGGCCATGATCGAGTCCATCCGTGGTCTGTCCGTCTAACCTGTCCGTGTGTCGCAGCCGTCCGTCCATCGCGCCCATCAATCCGCCCGTCGCGCCCGTCCCTTTGTTTCTTCCCACAACCCTTCCCCGGCAGGGGACGTGGGCGGCTTCAACCAACACGGATGGATTGGCGGGCATGACGGATGGACAGGTGCGCCGGACGGACGGGTGCGATGGACGGACGGGCGCGACAGACGGACAGGCGCGCAGGACGGACAGGCGTGACGGACGGCCGGCCGTAACAGAGGAAGAAGAAGAACTAGAAATCTCTGGTACGGTGCCTCAGACCAAAAGAGCCCAGTGCCCCACAGGGTGCCCAAGCATGTGAAGCCAATTCACTATGCTCAATGCTCAATGCACTCATTTCGCGCTTCCGAATGTTACGAGCCCGAAGAAGATGACGAGCCCGAATCAGGATTGGAATGTGAACCACGGCACACAAGCTCACCACAAGGGAGCGGAAGGGGAGGGGGGAAATGGTAGTGAGGTGCAGAAACAAGCACAAGGGGGAATTAAAGGTTCTCGATGGACCCACGGGCGCGGCAGATAGACGGGCGTGATGGACGGACAGGCGCGACAGATGGACGGGCGTGACGGACCAACAAGCGCGACGGACAGATGGCTGCAACGGACGGACGGGCGAAACGGACGGACGGGCGTGACGGACAGACGGGCCCCAAAAAAACCATTAAACTTTACAAAAAAATGGGGAAAAGGGCACAAATTTTGAAAATTTTGCTGCAACCTCATGAGAACAACATGGCCAAAAAAAAACGTGGACAACATTGCCAACAAAAGCGTCAACTTTGACGGATTTGCAGTCAGTACACTCGGGCAAGACTACGGGTGGGTTGACCACAGAAAACACACAAGATTCTTGATGCACAACGAAATTCTTCATGCACAACAAAGTGGCATGGGCACAATTCTTATATCCGCGGCATCAGGGCCCGAGGATATCGGCAGATATCCGTGGCATATGCCACGGGATAGATGCGCCCAACCCTTCCCTTTCTCTCATTGCATACTTGAGCCATGCACAACACAACAATTCTGGACGCCAACAATTTAGGAAAGTTTTGTGGATAGACGTCCAAGTTGGAGCACTACACAATGTGCTCTCTATCGATGCGAAAATGTGATGCCAATCTGTTTGAAAGGGACATTGTTCCCTACACTTGGCCATAAATAAGCAAGTATCATGAGGTCATGGTGCCAATTGGTGCACTAACTGCACTAACCAATCAGTTCAGTCATACATGTATCACATGCCCACAATCCATGCTTTGGAGGAAACCGAAGCTTGGCACCTAAACTTTGCGAACCTTCGTGGGTGGTCCCTCAAACCTAGCAGAGTCGAAAGGAGATGGGATGCCTGTGAGATCCTGGCTTGTGGGGGCCTTTGCAAGTGTGGCTGGGGCCGCCCATGCAGACTAAAGGCCCACTGAGTGCACAAGCAAACAAAAGCTGCTCGCGGACGGTACATCTCACGCTCATATTGAAGAAAGACACTAAATGATGGCAACGGTTGCATGGTCTAAATTGACTTCTTCGTGATACTCTAATTATATGGTCATCATTCTTATTATTCCTATTGTTATTTTTCTTCTTTATTTCATTGTTATTATCATTCTTGAATTTTTGCCATTTCTTAATGATGATGGCGATGATGTTTTCTAGTTGCAAACCGCACTCCTGGTTACTCAACAGTTTTGTTCGGTTGCCAAGTGCATTTTCAGTTTTTTTCGGTTAGGGTTAGGGTTTGGGTACCTCCCACGGGATATCGGCAGATATCCGTGGCATATGCCCGGGATATCGGCACATCTCCGTGGCTGTGTATCCCGGGCATATGCCACGGATATCTGCCGATATCCTCGGGCCCTTGCCACCGATATAAACAAATTGCAACAAAACTCCAAAAGGCGCAAAGATTGACGTTCTTCCAAACAAAAAATAGCTACTGTGCACGATACCCCCACATCATCATCAACTTGCCAGAATGCATGAAACTGGAGAAATGAAAACGCTGATAGAAATGGATTGGTGTGGATTGGGTTGGTGGGAAAAAGCCAACCCCCAACCTCAAAATGGACCAGATGGTGGATCGGGTACGTCGGCCCACCCCTCCCCACCTAATGCCCCATACCTTGCATGGTCGTTGACATGGACATGCTGCATTAGTGAAGAAGATGCAAAGATGCTCCAAACATCACATCACAAAGGAATGTTGTTCATGAACGTGTAGTCCGCCCCAATTGTCAATTACTTGGCCACACTATTTTGGAGCCCTAACCCCACAAGCATCCAACCCTTGAAATGGTTTGGAACGAAGCAAATTGCCAAATCATCGGGCCTCTATAGAGCTCCCAATATTCCCCAAGAAAAGTGCAACTCCAAATCATGTGGGGCCGGCCCAACACGTGCGGCCCACTTACGCCATAGTGGGCCCTTGCATTAGGGGACCCCTTCCATGTGAGCGCACGCTCTCCTTGTTTGCTCCCTTTGCGGGTGTAACTAGAGCTATTCGTGATGTGGAACATACATGTCAAATCAAGATCGAACCCGTCTTCGACATGTCGTCGCTTCTCTTGTGATACTATTCGGCGGATCTTGGTCCACATTCCGGGACCGTCAACGTTGAAAAGGACCTTGGAAACAAGGAGTGGGGAGTTCGCATGATGTGAGTTGGTGGTTGCTTAACGCATGACAATGATTCTTCTTCTCCCGAGAAAAGGGCCCGCCTACGACCATGCACGTGTCATTTGACAACTCCAACTTCGCAACTTTGGTTCCTAATGTGCTCTAAAGTGTCCCTCAGTGCACATTCCGGGACAAAAGGCCTCAACGCCTCACCCACCCCATCAACACCAAGGCAAGGCAAGCCACAAGCCGCCAACGCCCCATCCCCCCGGTTCCAACCCCTAAGGGCCTCCCACCCACTCCCATCACACTATGGTGCCCGTTGCCAAATACCCAATCACCTGCACTGTTTTTGAACGATGAAGGAATGAATAGTGGGCCAAAGATGCATGGAAACTTCTTCAAACAAATTTGTTCAAAAGTGCACCAAGTGATGTCCTTTCTACATATATATATATATATATATATATATATATATATATATATATATATATATATATATATATATATATATATATGAACCGATGATCCATGAGGCTTGTTGAAACGAAAAAAGAATGTAAAGTACACTCGATGTGGTGGTGGCATGCAAGTTGATAGCAACAAATGATGACAAAGTTCTTCTTGAAAAGTTTTTTCTAGCTATCAATGCGAAAACAATCCACAATTGCCGTACATAACGGAACTTCAACCGGCCAAAAGGGAATGAAGAGGTGATGCCTCAAAAAAATTGATGCCTGCAGCCTTCACCAGGCCGAGGGTACTCCCCAAGCGAACAAGCAAGGGGAAGAGGAGAAGACGAAGCAGAGGGACAAAGCTGAATCCTGTACAAATTCTACAAACCTAAAAATCCCCATATTACCTCTACAACCACCTACCATCTGTGCAACAACTCTGAACCCCCCTCCACCATCCTGTAAAATGCCCAATAATGTCCCGGACAAAATCAAGCCATTCGGGATATTATGAGACTTCGGGGCCACCCATTTGGGACCTTACAAGACTTTCCTCTTTGGGCACCGTTTGGAACCATTCTGGAGATTATGAGACTTTTTCCATGGACACATTATCCGACTTTGTGGAAAATTTTTCTCCAGGCGCTTTGCGCGCAGGTCCCCTGCCCCTGCCCCTGTTTTCAAACGTAGAAAAATTTTCTTCCGAGTGCGTTGCACCCGTCCCCCCCCCCCCTTGTTGACGTGGAAGAAACGAAAATGACAAATAGCATTCCCAATTGAATCTAATTACAAACATCCAAAACACAAATTCTGCAAATTGCGACTCGGATGCGATGCAATCGGTCTTAAATTTTCAACCAATGAACGAAAGAACGAACCATCGACAAGGCAACCAAGGAACAAACGATGGGGCGGAAAACGCTAGTGCCAAAAACTTTGGTCGCCGACGGCTCGGCGCGCAAAAACCTCATCTACCCATCTTCCTTCCCGTGCAACTGCGGGAATCGAGCCAGCTTGTGCCAAGCCGTAGCCCGGCGCGCTGGGCTAGGGTACTCGCCTTGCTGATGCACCAATTCCAGAAATGCTTTGGGACATTAGTAGACTTGTCCCAAAGCTTCAGAATAGTAAGTCTCAGGACATTATAAAGGCCATTATGAGACTTTTTTCTGGGACATTGCCGCTGGTATTGGACTTTTTACAGTAATTCTACTGTGCTGTATCTGGAACGGTCGTTCAAAGTGTCACTGTCTGTCGCAGTCGCACCAGGTCGCACAAAACATCGAACACTAGGTTAGGGTTAGGGTTAGTTAGCAATACACAATCATTACCTCAGCACCGAAATGGAAAATGCGACATGGGTATTATTTTATGAGTGGGTATGCAAGGAGAAGGAGAAGGCGAGCAAGGAGCACATGACGGATTTGGACCTACAAACCCAGGGCCAAAGTGGTGAGGGGTTGGAGATTTTCGCGTCATTCCTCTAATGCATGCTTCATCCTTGTTGAAAGGTGTGCGGGAAAGGGATTCTTTGCCTCAGCGGTGCGTCGACTGTGGGTGAAAGTTTTGCTTTACTTAAGGCTGAAGAGGAATGATTTTTCTAGTCTTGGAGTGCAACAAAAAAGCCACCACTAGCAGCCTAGGACCATGTCCAGACCCGTCATGTGCTCCTTGCTCCTTCTCCGCTTCCAATTGCATGCTCACTTCGGGGAATATTCCCCATGTTGCATTTCCCATTTGCCGGTTGAACCGAACGAGGTATAGTATTTCGCGATCATTGCATTATCACTTTTAATGAATGTCCTTTTGGTCGCCATATGTGTCTCCACTCACTAATTTGAGGGCCATTCGTGGACCACTTTGTACAAATCTTAGTTCCTATTCTTTCCTCCACATGTTGTTACGATCGCGTTATTTTTCTGAGCAAATTCTCCGTACGTAATCAACCAGCCACACAGTGAGACGCGTGGCCTTGTACGATACGTTCATGTGCATACTTGACGTGGCGGGACACCCGTTGTTACAACCTCTTCATTTGTTTCTTAACTCTCGACATGCAACTATTATTTATTGATTATTTTCGCTTGAGGTCTCGGGGACTAGGCGCGCGGGGGGGGGGACGTCCCCCATCCATGATGCGGTCCATCTTGGGGGACGGGGGGGGGGGGGGCACCCCGACCCACCCGATTCATTTTAAAAACGTGCCCGATTCACTTTGATTCATTTTGGATTTCCGCAAGTTGATGTGGATGTGGACAATGGCTATTTTTTTTTTCGGAAGAAGAACTTTAATCTTTGCTTCATTATTGTTGTATGCATCAAGACTTTTGTTCTGCATTCTTAAGAACATGCTTCATTAGATCAAGAATGTTGTGGCATTTCTTGCGCATGGCTTGTTGCGCACGGGGACGCATTATTTTCACACATATGCACATTATTTCTTGGTTCTTTTGGATGAAGTGCTTTCTTGAGATTTATTTGTCTCGTATGGATTAAAAGTGCAGAAAGCCATTGCAACTTCATTGTTCTTTATGGTACGTTGGGAACGTTGCTAGGTGCAATTTCTTTTCAATGCACAACTTCATTTCATTTAGCGCTACTGATGCTCAATACCGCTTGGTAGGTTCACCCTCTTCCATCTATTTTGGAAGACTCCGGCACATCCATGCCCATTGTGGCTTCACATGGAAAGATTGACGGAAGACTTGGTGAGGTTGGGGGTATGAGGTTGGCGCCGCGCTTTGCGGTGGATTTTTTGGCTCAAGGTAGGCACGGGGAGGGAGGGGGTTCACCTCCATGTCCGATCCGTCGGTCCATTGGGGGGGGGGGGGGGTTCCACCAACCCGGATCGTAGTCCCCGGAGATTGTGGTAAGCAAGTACAAAAGGATTTGGGGGGGGGCTTTTTTTTTCGGCTTGCTATCACGCCGCATCGTTGTGGTCCGTGTTTCATGTACATGTGTAAAATGGAATAACATACCTCGTACTTTCTTCCCGCAAGTCGTCTTGTTCGCCTACTGTGGGTCTCGTTGATCGTCGTCATATCATGAGCTACGTTGATTCTCATTCGTTAAAAAGATCATCCGCGGAGATAGGTGCGGAACCTGCCCCTGCAAAGAGGCAACGGGGTCAAACCCCAAGCAAAGTAATCTACCTCCGTAACCTTCCACCGGCGGCAACCGACAGCGAAATCAATGAAGTTTGTGGTCAATTTGGAACTTTGGTGAATATTCTCAAGTTGGATGCCAAAATGCAAGCCTTCGTAGAGTTCGAGCACTTAGATTCGGCCATGAGATTCGTAGATACGTACCATGGAGCATGCATGATTCGAGGACAAGTATGTACATCATTGATTGCGTGGCTTTTACGATTGTAGGGCATGCACAAGCCTTTCACTCCTCCATTGGTCAATAGGTTGTGTCCGTCGCGTATTCCGATCGACAATGTATCTCTTTCACCCGTGAGCTCAACGAAACCGCCCCGAACCGCATTTTGTTCATCATCATTACATTGCTAATTCATCCCGTGGATTGCAACACCTTGTATCGTGTGTTCTCGCGGGTTGGAAGCGTTCGCAAAGTAGTTTTGCAAAACAAGAGCGTCCAATTGCAAGGCTTCGTAGAAATGGAGGACGTGATGCAAGCTGCAGAGGCCAAAGCGCAATTTAACAACAAGCATATTTATGCTTCAAGGTGTTGATTGACCATGCGTTCCTCCATGCAAGAGGTAGTTCAACGAGTCAAGGAGTGGGGAACGCAGGCCACCAAAACGTTATGGAGGCATGGGGCATCCCGACAATGCAAATACAACCCACTACCTCCTCAACCTGCCCCATGCTATAGCATAAGGGGGCCGCCAAATGAATGTGCACACCAAAAGATAGTGAGGCTTTATCAGACCTTTTGATTTCAGGGTCTAATTATTTTCGAAGGGTCCTCGTGACACTTTGGTTGTGCCGTGGAGGTCCACATGACGACGGTTGGGGGTGTTGGGTGAGATACTTTGCTCGGTTGTTTTGTGGTCTCTCGAGTCGGTTTGTTGAGCGTGATAACCAAACTGTCCAGCGTGCGCGTACACAGTTGTCACACGGAATTTGTGTGTGTTGTGTGGCATTTCGTTTGCCATCTGCCTCACCCGCAACCCTCTCTACGGCGTGCAGTTGTAAAATGGCAATTGCGTTTGCAAAGTTGTCATCTTTGGATTGTACGGACCCGACGTGCTCTCGCGACTTCACCCTGCATCCCTTCGATGAAAATTCGCCCGAGGCCGCCGTGCCAAGTCAATCTACTTCCGCTTCCACGATGCAAACCCAAATTGCGTACCCTGGAACACAAGCCTATGATAGGCTTACGGGAGGAGTAGTTGATCCTTCCGGTGGGGGTAATGTGCTCTTGGTCAACCATCTCGACGAACGGGTGAAGCCGGACGAGTTGTTCAACTTGTTTGGGACATGCGGTGATGTCATGAAGGTCAAAATCTTGTTCAACAAGCGGGATTCGGCCCTTTTGGAGTTCCGTAACCCTGCGCAAGCGAAGTGTGCCAAGGTTTGTTGGGCTTAAGGTGTAACATGCATTTCAATCATGCCTGATGTGTCATGCAAGTGTACATACGGAATGCCAAATGGCCCACCTTTGGGCCTTGTAGCGGCCACACACAGTTTTCCTCCGTGGGCACATGTCGTCACGTTTGTGTCACATAGTCTGTTGGCATGCGTTGAGTTTTGCTCGCGTGCAAGCCCAACTAACGAGTTGTCGCCTCAGGTTTGGGACTGGTTTGTGGAAGGTCCACCCACGTATACCATCTAGCACGGACATAGGGGTGGGACAACAAAGTTGTGATAGGCCTGAACAAATGTTGCGTGTGGTGACAATAGGAAATACACCAACTCCTAGAAACAGCCATGAAGGCAAAGATCAAGGAGGTCCAATAAAAAAAGCAATCCAACGTTTCTCCGCTAACTTTTGGTGCCAAAAAAGGCACCACCAACATGCGTGGAGATTAGCCGGTGTGTAATCCATTGCCAGCGTGCAAACACATAGTTGAAGGGAAATATATTCCCACTACCCATAATCGAGGTGGCAAACGACGGGCCCTGTAAACACGGGTATTTGCACCAAGGTCTTGTATCAATTCCATACCACGTGACCCTTTGCACTTTGAAACCCACGGTTGCGGGAGGGCAAAATTGGGGGAAGCATAGTCTTCGGGTATTTGGCTTTTTAGCCCCATGTAGAACCACCACCAATATGAAAATGCAACAGGGCCCAGGAAATGCACCATAACAGTACAAATTGCGCATACAGTGGCACCAGAGAGGGGGAAATGGGATCACTTTCTGATGCAGCATTGGGAGGAGGCAAGGGGTTCCTTGCATGCACCTCCCCTACAAGATCAAATGTGGTGGATTGAGAGCTATCAAGCAAAGCGTGTGTCCGGCAAGAGAGTGTGAGCATTACCATTGTCTTTGTTGCCGTTGGAGCCTAGCAAAAGTAGTTCCAAGATAAGGGGAGGGATGATACACACTCTTACCATTTATAGGACATGCTGCAAGGCTGCCCCATGCATGGCCGTGAATTGCACATTGTCCCATCATCCAAGCAATATATCACCATTGCCAACTCCGCGAACAACCCGGATTTCGAGGATTCTGGGCTCTCGAGAGAATACCGAAGAAGCCAGATGCATCGCTTCAAGGACGACAACAGCCGTCAATTTCAGTACATTCGGCCCCCATGTGAGACGTTGCATGTCTCGAATGTGCCACCACATTTTGATGACCAGGTATTCGACAATATGCCAACACGTTGTGATACTGTGGCAACCCCCCCACCACACACACACGACCACCCTCAGCACATGCAATCACGGAACAGCACCTATAGTACCTATAGTACCAAGACCCTTGTTGACACAGGACCTTGACACCTATGTACACATTTCAAGGGCACTTGGACTAAGTGCCGGTGGTCATTTTTGACCCTCCTCAAAAGCCGGGTTTCAGGGGCGGAAAGGGAGGGGGCCGGGGCAACGATTCATCAATGGAAATTTTTATCAAAACAAGGATTTTACAAAGGTGTGTCATGGGCTGTGTCATGCTGCCCCGGGCCAAACCGATAAGAGAGGGCCGAAGAGAGCTTCGGGATGTACTTGACGGCGTTGGGCTGCCACTGAATGGATGGAGGTCAATCGCCAGCCGTTGGTGCATGCAATGTCATGCACAAAGCAATGTTTCCCCTCAGACACCTAGACACCGGGTGGTACTTGACCCCGGATGTTTTGGCTGGTTTGCCTTGGTGCCTTTGTGGTTCACCCATCTGCCCCTTGCCCTCTCGCCTGATGATTCAAAACCCCCGCAAATTTTGGTGAGCACCCACCTCTACTGACTTTAAAGTTCTTATCTAGGTCCACTCATCGTGGACACAACGATCAACCAAACATATATGATTTTGACATTGAGATGTACAACCAAGGGCCCACAACGGTGTCTCATTTTCCGGAGACAATAGGCACACTATTTGTTGGGCACTAGGGGCCACAACCTGCGTACAACCAATGCTGCACTGAACACAGGGCTGCACCCTCCATCAAGACCGGCCCCAATATCATCCATGTCGTGGGATGATCTATATTTCTACTTCCCTTTGCAATCGTTTTTCTTTTCCACCGGAAAATGCACAAAGTTTCAAATTGCCGGCCCCACCCAACACGTTACCCCAATGCACACAGCAAAGCACATAATCCTTCACAACCTCCTCTCCTCCCCCCTCATCCACCGTGATGTGCCCACGGACAACAACTTTATGGATGCCCACCACCAAGGTGACTCCCTGCAAGTACCAGTGCATTAATGTGCAAAGCACGCACACCATCATACCCAAGTGTCCATCCCACCCGGTCCTCCCCTGCCCAACAGCCACATTGCGTGGCATGCGCACATGCCTATGTGGAGGCAAATATGAACAGGCATGAGTGACTATGATCAGTTTGCATCAACGAGTGTGAGCAAGTCCAGAGCAGGGGCAAGAACAAGGAAGTGTGAGCACAAATGAGCATGTATGAATACTTTGCACCAAGTTTTGAGCAACCAAAAAAGGCTGGGATTAAACGTGAGTTTGCAGGTAAGCAGGGTGGACAACATACCATTAACCTACATTGTTCCCTTGACAAGGCGTCACAACCTCATTAGGTGTTCTGCCTCTTCATTTGGGGTCAATATGGCCAAGCATGAGCAGGTGTGAGCAAGTCTGAGTAGCACATATCCGTGGGCAAGTGTGAGTCGGCAAGAACAAATGGGAGCAAGTAGCAACAAGCAGCAAGTATGGGCAAGGAAACCACACTTTTACCTAGTGTTGGTGTGCGCAAGGGAGGGGGAGCTAGCCCTTGCGGTGGTTAGGGGCTAGCATAATGCACACATGGCAAGGAATACAGCCCCCTCCGCCACATGCATGGGAGGGGAAACAGCCCCTCCGCCCAGTGCGGGCATGCACAAGGTAGGCACACCTCCCTATGCCCTGTGCTTGTGTGCACGGGGGTCGGGAGACTTTGCTCGTGCCCTGTGCTAGTGCGTGCAGAGGTGGAAAAATTTTCCCCTACCAAAAAATGGCACGTGCACGGGGGGACGGCGAGCTAGCCCTTGCGCTAGTTGGCGCAAGTGGTCCTAACTGCCTTTGGAGAGGGTGACTGGCTTCTAACCGCACTCCCCTACATCGGCGAGGAAGACAGCCTCATACCTCACCCCCTCCGTCCAAAGGCAGCACCCTAGAGAGGACTTAGTTGGAGCAGGGGCAGCGGCTAGAGCCACGGATAGGACAGGGCTAGGGCTGTGTTTGGAGGTGGAGCAAGGGCCAGAGCCAAAACAGGGCTCTAGCCTCTTGGCTTCCTTGCACCCAGCCTAGGTTGAGTCACGGTTAGAGCCAAGGCAGAGCTAGAGCTGGAGCCAAGGCAACAACCAAAGCCACGCCCGGAGCCCAGGCTGAGATGCTGAGACCACGGCTGGAACCAGGCCGGAGCTAGGGGAGGGCCGGAATAAAGGCCGGGGTTGGGGCAGTGCGAGGACAAACCTAAACCACGGCGCGGTAGAGGGCAAAGGTGCACACCCAGCTTGAGCCACGAATATCTTGGGTTGCACACCATGAAGAAATCAGCCCTAGGTCTTGAAACAGAGTGACATGATGAGTTGCGATGCCACATGCACATGGGGCTCATGATTGCAGCAACATACGCATGCTCAGTGCACGGTGCACACCATGTGCACCGTGTGTGCGGCACACTCATGGGAATACTAGTGCAAGACCTTGGTAGGGGGTTGCATATCTGGAAACCAAAAACCACGACCCCGGCACACTCACACACACGGCAATAGGACAGTCTTCCCACCCCTGTACGCCCAAGCATAGGGCAGAGGGGCTATATACCTACTCTTGTGCACATTAGGGCAAGGCTAGGTTGGCCGTGGGGCAAGAGAGAAGAAAAGACCACTTTAAGGCTAGGAGAGCACCTCATTTGCCCTCCCGTGCAAGCACCGGGTGAGGGGACGGTTTGCCTGCCCCTGTGTGCACCAACGCAAGGCAAAGGGACGGTCTACCAGCCTTGTGTGTGCGTCGGTAGGGCTGGACAAGGCTGAGCAGGGTTGGGAGACAGGCGAAAAGGAAGGACCACTTGTGCTAACCAACGCAGGGGGGAACCCCCCGCCCCGCCCTGCATGGCCCGGCCCAGCCCGCAGCTCCCACTACAACACCAATCCCCATCCATCACCCTGAGTGGCCCTAGTGCTGCGACGGGTGCTAGAGGCACAACACACTGAGCGCGAGAAAGGGAATGGCGAAGGTTGTTAAGCGCCCCTGTCAGGGAAGGTATCCCACAAGCGGACACCCCAGGGCCCAAATACCACCGCTGAGAGAGGGTTCCTCCAGCGCCGGTGTGGGGTGGGTACTTCGACACACCTGGCCAATGGCTAGGGTAGTTGCCCTCCTCTGTGTGGACCCGACACAAAGCCAATCAAACAGGGACAGTCCGGGGGCTCCATTGGCACAACCTGCCAAGGGGAAGGATGGATAGGCAGAGAGGTCAAGATAGGCAAAGGAGGGAGAGGGAGGGCACAAGGTGGTGAGAGGTTGATGGGCCCCACCACCAATGGACGCAAAGGGTTCAAGGGATGGGCAGCGGTAAGTGGCAAGAGGCCAATAGGTGCTACCTGCAGACAGCAACACAACAAGGTATCATGCTGCCCCCCCCCCCCCCCCTCCCTTCACCTGGATGAGGGAACGGCAGAGGACCCACAGGAGATCCTTTGGGAGCAAGCGGCATTATCTGTGTCCTCCGCCCTATGGCTAATGTATTGGGCAGTAGTGAGGGCCCGCTGGCGGCTCCAAACAACCCATAACTTCCGACTACATGCCCCCCCCCCCCCCACCACCCAATGGAACCATTTCTTGAAGCTATGTTTGGAGGTACTGGTGGGTTGGTTGAAACATCCGAATCCCCCTTTCCCGTGAATGGAAACACAATCAATGATCCAGGCATTTGAAGCATTGGGCCCCGGGGAGTGCCTGAGACACCCAAGGGCGATGGAGGCCCAAGATCAAATGCCACCAACCTTGGTGAAAGCTTAGCAAATGACAAAAGAAAAGGAACTCCATAAAAAGGAACCGTGCGAGTACTATGAGCGCTTCATTGCAAGGTATTTGCAGGCAAGATGGGAAATAATTTTCTAGGTGGGTTATTTGAAACCCACCCCGCAGGTCAAGTGGGGGGATACGGTGTATTCTTTGGCGATGACCGAGACACGGCGGAGTCCATACTGGTACATGAAAGGCAAAGTAACAATCGAGGAGAGCTCTGAGCGGCTTTGGGGGCATTGCAGGGGGAAACACCAGGCAAGCAGACACTCATATGCCCGGACTCTTTGCTGGTGGTGGATGGGGCGCTAGGAAAAGCACAGAAATAGAAATGGAAATAGAAATAGAAATGGCATTGGTGGGTGGGGTCTAATGGGCTAGTGAGTCACGTGGATTTGTGGGAGGAAATTTTGACACTTTTGGAGGTCTGTGGGCACAAAGTCCATTGGCTACAAGTGCCGTCCCACGTTGGCATTCAAGGGAACCACAAAGCGGATGAGCTAGCAGATGTGGGACGCCGAAAATCCCCCATGCTTTTTGGACACATTTCAGTGAACATGGTACGTACAGGGGGCCGGTGCCCCCCCCCCCCCCCCCTACAGGGGTACCCCCCAAAAAAAGGTAGTGCACTTGTTCAGAAATTTGTTTCGCAAGCAGAGCCCAGGGAAGTCCCCAACCGTCGACGCCAAAGGCGCCATAAGAAAATTTTCTTGATGCGGCAGAGGGTGAAAAAATGGTTTTTCACCCCATGTGTCTATGCTCAAAATACTCAGACTTTTCAGGAGAACTCAATAATGGATGAAAAACATGTTGGACCAAATATTAATACCATCATCAATATCATCACCAAGCAGAGGGTTGTCAGAGTTGGCCTATACCTGAGTGGAAAAGCAGTGGCGCTGTGTTTGCAACATCCTAGGTTCAAATCTTGCTGCGGGCAATGTGTAGGAACTCCAACACAGATTGGGACACAAAGGCAAACCAAATTTTCCCATTTTTTTTTGCTGTGTGGTGCTTTGATTTTGTCCCCTTTTGGGGGGAACGTAGGGGTTACATAGCAATTCCGCCCACTTTTGGGCCCCCGAGAGGGTAGGGGTTATGCAGCCACAAAGAGCGACATCGTGAAAAAAGGCATGGTTCAGCCTGAGTGGGGCCCTTAAACAGAAATACCACCCATATCGGCTAGAATATCAATGGAGACCTTGAAAAGTATCTTACTTGCACCTTCCAATTTCGAAGGAGTGGGATAGATTTCAAGAAATCTCACTTTTTTGGGCCCGGAAAAATTTTCACAAGTTTGTTTTACGCACCCCCCTCCCCCTCCGGGGGTACCCCCCCCAGAAAAAGGGACGGTGGTGCCAGGTTTTTTTTTTCTGCCAGCCCCCCTGGGTAGGTAGAGTAGAGGAAGAAGAGGATGGGGAGCAGGATTTTGACGAACAGTCCTTGTTGGGAATGGGGGAAGAGGAACCAGAAGAGGCGCAAGACCCAAGTGTACCAGCCACCCCGTTACGCCACACATGTGACACGTTGCGCACACCAGTGAGGGCAAGCCCACAGCTGCAGAGGGAACAGGACCACCGCTCCTGGATCCGGAGGCCTGCACACCACTGCATTTGCATAAAAGGAGCAAGCCCTGCCCGCCCCCCCCCCTGATTTTGAGCTAGTGTACAGCATCCGCAGGAGGATCCCGCCCCCTGCATCCTCCAGCAGAGGCCCGCAAGCCTGCAGGTTCAGGGAGGGAGGGACCACCTGCCAGGTTACCGTCTAGGTCCTGGCTCCCAGTGTGGCATGTGTCCACAGTCTCCTCCCCCAGCGCTGGGGGTATGATCTTCACATCGTCCGTCGGCCTACAAGAGAGCGACAGACATACCTTCCTACCTCACTACCCTTGACCCTGTGTCCCCTGCCCCCAACCCCAAACGAGTTTGAGCGGTCGTGCGGGGGCCGTGACTCCATGGCCACTGCCTGGCTCCCAAATGGGGCGCCAGCCCACAGCCTGCATCCTCGCTTTGTAAGGGCTTCAATTTGGGCCGACTGCGAGGTATGGGAGGGCCATGGGGGGGTGGGGGGGGTCGTGCCAATTATCCCTAGGGCCGCAATTTCTGCCCAAGTGAGACACAGGACAAGCATGTGCGCAAACATAGAGGCATAGAGGCTGACATAGAAGTGAGCTAGATGCGTCATTGTTGTGCTCGCCTGACGCATTGCCGAGGCGGCACCTGACGTGTCACCCAAGCATGCCTGACGGGATGCTTAGGTGTGAGCCTGAGCCGTCATCCAGGCGCGACCTTTCACAACCAAACTGGAGGAAGAATCTGCATCCGACCCCTCATCGCTTGTGTGTCTCAGAGGTTGCAAGAGTTGTTTGCACCATATGGGGTACAGCACGCTGAGATCTTCCGCAAGAAGCCGTCCATGGCCAATGTGGTGATGGTGTCCAAGGAAGCAGCTGTCCACGCGCTGATGGCTTTGAACGGCATGGATTTCAACGTTCCCGGCACGAAATCCATGTTCCTCTCGTTTGCCATGAGTGCCAGTCCTGCCGTTCAACTTGAAGCGACTCCTATGGCTCAGATACAACAGTATACCGGAACTATGGGGTATCTTGGCGGACATGTGGATATGTCGCAGGGGTATGGAGTCCCGGGCATGGCCCAGGGAATGGTGGGATTTCAAGGGGTGGTGGGCATAGACAGCGCTCACGGGATACCAGTGGGGAGTGGCCAGGGCATGGTACACATGGGATCAAACCAGCTCGCGATGGGGGGCGGCCAAGCCCTGCTGATGGATGGGACCCAACGGATGACAGGGGTGGGGGCCAGCCAAGGCATGGTGGGTTTGGGTAGTCACCAAGGAATGATGGGGATGGGCAGTAGCTATGGGATGACGGGGGTTGAGCCCAGTCAGGGGATGCTGGGGATGGGGTCGAGTCAGGAGATGATGGGACTGAGGGGCGGCCAAGGGGCTCCACCCATGGGTATGGGGCAAGGTCCGCAGGGGCTTTTGTAGTTGGCTGCCCCCCGAGGGGCTCGTCTGGATATGCCCCGCGACTTGTCCCTATCGAATTTGATACTCTCCCATGGGCCACTTATGGAACCCCACTGTTCGCACGACCTTTGCGTGCGATTTTTGATGCATGGCGAGTTGATCCCCATCTCGTCAACAACGAGATCAGTGCACCACTGCGAGGTTCAACAAAGGACAGCCACCCATGTACAAAAGGGCACAGCCCAGGGTGTGTACACACACTGACCGAACGGAAACCAGAGCCCTGAGTGTGTGCCTTGAGTAAAGATCTTTTGCGTGCGACTTTATCTCCGCCTTCTTCCTTCGACCCTTCTTCGATGTCCCGTCTGTACTCCTGGGGGCTGGTGAGGGTTCGTGACCGCTTCAGTGTGGCAAAAGGCCTGCTGCATTACATCAGCAAAAGGGCATGCTGCAATAGGGCAACAGGGCCCGCTGAGCGGTGGTAGCAAACAGGGGCGCAGCACGGTAGCTGCAGAAAGCTACCCTTCTGTTTCGTGGATGTGGCGTGCTTGAAACCGAAAGGCTGGGCAGTGTGTGAGGGTCAATGATTCCTCAAATCGTTCCAAGTGAAGGGATAGTTTGCGCGTACTTCGAGGGGCACACTCATTTCTGCCAGGCTTCACATTTGAAGGCGCTTTGGTTTTCGAGGGGCAAATCTGATACTCATTTTTTCAGTTGCTGAGCCACTAGAATACTCAAGGTATGTACAGAATCGCAAACATTTTGTCCACATTCAGGGATTCCCAAATGCAACCAACATTTCACAGGTCACCTTTGGTTTGTGTGCATGTTCACTCATTATTTATTTGTTTGTTTCAGATGTATGCCAAATGTGTCGAGGGTTCCCATACGTTTCATGGATGTTTTTTGAACTGCACTTGTGATCATCACATTTTTTCTCCGTTTCTGTGGGCTCAGCACAGCAAAGGGTCCAATTATTTGGCCGGCTTCTACTAGTGCATTCCGGGGGCTTGTGTGCTTTCTGGTTCTCCTGGTTTATTGTATTGCCCCGTTATTGGTACTGTGGTGTCATGTGCTCGTTAGCCACCCGAAAGAACTATCCCACTTTGCATGGTGCCATGCAATGGTTGGCATGCTGGTCCATGTGTTTTTTCAAGAGCAAGACAAATGTGGTATGAATCTCCAAAAGAAGGTACAATGTCATTTTGCAGTTGTTGCTTAGCACAATGTCACGCAAAAATGATGTGGTGCAGGCAGGCTTTCTTCAAACTGCTGAATGCCGAAGGAGGAGGGAGGCCCCATCCCCCCTGGATCCGGCCGCCTGGCCCCCCCTCCTGTTTAAGGGGCTGATTGAGTCGGAAAGTTTTCCAAGGTCTAGCATGAAACTTGTCGCTTACGGTGTTGCATGCCTTGTGGTGCCTGGTCTTTGGTGTGTCACGTGTCCTGTACGCACATGTCCTGTACGCCACACCATGGACAGATTTGTACTAGTTGAAAGGGCAACACTGTCGTCCACATGGTAGGATTCGATCCAAACACCGTTGTATTTGAGATGCACAGACTTCCTGTCGGGGACCAAAGGAGGAGGGTCTTTTTGTCCAGACGCCCCCTGCCCCTCTCTGCTCTTCTCAACAAATTCTGGACAAATTTGGATGATTCTGGTTCAGTGATGGAGAAGTTTTGGTGGACTACGGGGCCACTCTCATTGGAGCAAGGAACTTCCAAATGGGGTGTTCTGGCCAGAAAGCCGCAAATCCTCCCTATTGGACCCAATTGTGGAGAGGGGACCGAAGGGTGTCTATCCGGGTGTGCAGCGGTGCGCAAAAATCAGGAACCCCCCTTAGCAACGTGAAGTATAGGAAACGCTCACAACAGGGGGTTTCAAGGTTGAGGCGGCCTGACGGCTGATGTGTAGCAGCTCTTTTTGGGGGCATTTGGCCCTTGAATCCCCCATCCCCATGCACCCCTCCCAACGGCAGCTGTTCTCTGATTTACTGGCGTACAGTGTTGTTGGGCTATGGGATCCTCAATGGTTCAAAGTGAAAGTTCAAAGGACCTCAAGCATGCTGGATGCATGATCCATTGATTTGATTGTGCGTAGATGTGAGCATGAAAATCAAGCATCCAAGCAGTTGGCGAGGGCTTAGATGGGGTCAGGGGTGCGCGCATGGGGCAAGGGGTGAGGGGCACTATATTTATGTGCAGCACCATTTGAACCTGGGACCTGTGTGCCAATTACAAATTGCCAGCCGGTGATTGGGTTAAGCAGAGAAAACCCAGGTTTTGAGTGGGCAACCAAAAATGAGGTTATGGGAGGGGCACAGAGCATGGGTGCACCAGGTTTCTGTGTTGCGGCCCAGTTCAGCTATGATGTGCTGACTCCACTCTACCACACAGTCAGTCATGCTCTAAACTGTGAGCAGCCAAGAATTTTATCTGTTCGTTTGTGATTGTGCCAAGGGCACTAGATTTTTGTGATTGCAAACTGAATATCGAGGAAGTCTCTCTTGCAGTGGCTTCCAGCTGTAACCATTTAAGCAATTGGAGTTCCAAAGCCTTTCAGTATGCCATTGGTGAGCTTGTGCAGTGTTGTGAAGTATTTCTTAGCAGTGGCACATGTTTTACCATGGTGGGTCATTTGAATATATTCCGATTTGCTTGAGGTGATTGCAGCCATGTTGTTCATTCAGTTGCCTTCAGCAGCTCCGTCTCACAGAGCATTGCTCCAAATAATGTACAGTATGTTCTGAGTATTAAGAAGCACCCAGATCAAGAACCCAAGCCTGCAGCAAGGCCGAATCCCAAGGGGGGCAAAAACCCATGAATAAGAAAGTATGCTGGGGGATTGTGCCCTGGTGCCTACCAAAAAAACCCCCAAGATGTACCAAAAAACCCCCGGAAGATACCAAAAAAACCAAAAAAAAATGTACCAAAAAAACCCCCAAATGTACCAAAAAAACCCGTTTGTCCCAAAAAAAATCCCTATTGATTTTGCCGGAATAGACCCCCACGAATCCTATATGCATCACCAAAAACACCCTTTCTACCTTGTTGTGGAACCGTGTGGCAGCCATGCGTCCACTTGGTTACAAACCCACACCCCCATCCCCCCTCACACCCTCCTCCTGCACCCCATTGCTGAAGCTTGTCCATCCCAAACCCCGTCCCAACCTTGTGTCCATGTGCACCCCCTAAACATGTCCCAAGCACCATCCCAGACCCCATGCCCCAACAACAGCCATAAACCTGCACCTAGCCCTGTCAAACATCCCTACCCCAGACGGCAATTCACCCCGTGTATCAGCTGCCTGTAAACCACGCTCCCCTGCAACGCGCATTCAAAGAGCAATGTGAGGCAAAACACTCACATTTACTTCCATGACCTTCCATTCCCTCTCCTACCTCCATGCCTGAAATCTGCACGCAAAACCTTTTTAATTGTATTACAAACTCCCCAAAATGTACCATAAACCCCTTCCCAAAATGTACCACAAGACCCCAGAATGTACCAAAAAAAAAAAACCCGAAATGTACCAATAAACCCCCCAAAACATACCAAAAAAAACCCGGCCGAATATCAAAAAACTCCCGAAAATGTACCAAAAAAAAACCACACAACCCCCTAAATGTACTAAAAACCCTCCCACGGGGGGTTTTTTGGTACATTTTGCGTCGCAATGGGGGGCTTTTTGGTATGAAGCTGGAGGTTTTTTGGTATTCACCGGATTGTCTTTTTTGTGGACACAAAATGGATATTTGCCTTCGTTTTCAATTACGTAATAATAAAAGTGTTTCACCCTGTTGGTTTTGTTTAATGCATCTATGACAAATTGCTGTTGCAAAATGTTCTTTTTCTATGACAGAGACCTAGGTGTGTTTCAATCTATTTGTTTGCTTTGGTTATTTTGTGCCAAACCGCCGGTACAAAATGCTTTTTGTTGTTTATGGCTTTGTCCCACTCTACTTGTCCTCACTTGATCCTACTCTTTTATATCTTTGCATTCAACCCAATACCGAAGGAGACGACAACGATGCAGAGCGGTACAAGCCAAAGTAAAATGGAACCCAATGTTCATTCCGAAAATAAGCTTTTTCACATTTGGGTTTGCAAACATAGAAATGCAATAGATTTAATTACAAATGGACTAAGGCGACAGCATCTCAGCTGACCTATGGAACAAATGATGTGCGATTTGTGCGCGCTGTGTGCACAGCTATTACACTTTTAGACAACAACACTTGGAATGTTTTTTAGCTTTGGCAGAGCATGGTACACCCGAAATACCAATGTAATCACGAAATCGCAGCAAAATTATTTTTCAAGTTCGGACATAGGATTTGCACTAGTATGCACAGAGTGCAAAGCATCCAGTGTGGCTCCAAAAAAATGAGAGGCTATATTGACCTTGTATGTGCAGCTTCTTAGGGTGTTGTAGAATGAAATGTGATAAGCACTGGAAGACATCCTCCGGTCTACCAACGGCTCAACGGTTTGTTATTTTTCAGCAAAAAAGGTCGAGTCTCACGGTGTGTTCTACACAAAAAAAATCTAAATTCGACGACTTTTTTAATGTTCAAGTCCAAAATTGTGCCTCATTTATTACAAAGTGGTTTCTTATTAACGCGTCGGAGCCGTAGTCACCCATCGTGATCGCTTTGAAACCCAATGTTCAGAAAAGATACGCCCCGGATAGAGTGAGTGACAAATATGTTTTCTTTTGGCGACAATTTTGCATGGCTAGAAAACATGGCTTCAAAATTGTATCGTATGTGTCTCTTTGTTTTTTTTGCATTTGTAAAGAGCATTGTTTGTAACATGTATTGTGTTCGTATCTTTAATAAGAAATCGATTTTTCTGAAAACACTTTATACCGGAACCTCCCAAAAAAAAAACAAAAAAAACATGACTGAAAATGCGGTCCGCAATTTGAACTGTTGGTCGCTCGTGAGATAGTGCATACCACAATTGCACACCCCATGAGTTTCAACGAATAGAGATGAAAAGTGCTGTGCATCACACCCAAAAAAAAAAAAAGGGCTATCCACCTTTCTATTGCCGTTTGTGATTTGCAACCAAAAAGTACGACATTCGAAAGTCAAAAACCCTTCCCGGTAATGCGATTTTGCATTGCAAAGTCAAACAAGTTTTTCTAATTTTTGGGCCTTATTCATTGAAAACACAATAGCGATAAGACAAATTTAGCTTCTAAAACTTGTTCTTTCTTCAAAAGACAGGAAATCGGCCACTTATATCGACTTCGATCTTTTGGCCATTGAATTTTGACGGCCTCTTAAAATGTAAAATCTATCACCAAAACGTTCATCTTTCCGCTTAAGGCAAAAAGGGCAGTTTAAAGTTTACCGCATTAAGCCCGTGGATTCTCAAAACTAGCATTGGCCTGTCCCACATCTTCATTCTATTTCTGTAGGGTCCCATTCTCCAAACCTTCTGCAGAGAAATGATCCAGTGTCGCCTTGCATTGTTTGCTTTATGCATGTCCGTTTGCGCACTTTTTGTCACCAGCTAGACCATCCGCAACATTTGCTTTGTTTTGCATCTCTTTGTAAGCAGTTGTAGCTTATCTACTATTGTCACCTATCTTCTCCAATGCAACCACTGTTGGGCGCACGGTGGCCTGTACGGCGACATGTACGTTTCCATTTTGTGCTTGCTTATGGCTTCATGATTCATTCTGCGCCAAAAAATTGCACCATATTGCTTGCCCATTATCTCCATTAGCCGCCCGCGGCGAGATGGTGAGGATGCTTGAGGGCTTGGCGGCGCAGTGTGCTACGCAATGGGAACGGCGGCGGAGCAAACCCCGACATGCGGCGCCAATGGCTGATTCCTTAGCAGGATTCTTTCTCCCGGCACCAGCGGGCAAGGCGCCCCTACAGCCAAACCAGCGGGTGCAACGACGGATGCGCTACCCGCCGGCGCGGCCGGGAGAACAGTCCGCCAGCTCGGGGGCGGCGCGGCCAGCAACCCAGTCGCGTGACGTACAATACCCGGCCTGTTGGCGCTCCTGTTGGCGTGGGTGGCCGCTGTGTCTCCCTGGCCCGTTGCCCGGCAGCGCTCGCATGACGGCGCCCCATGCATGGAGCACAGCCTTTCTGTGGAGCCCCGTCCCTTGCCTAGCTCACGCCGAGAGGACGGTACCCGTTGTGCGGTGGATGCTGCCGTAGGCAAAGCGGGTTTCCGCTGCCAGAGGCATGCATTGCCGGTTGCAGCGGCGGAGTGAGCCGGGGGACCAGAATGCGCTGTCGGTTCTTTCGCCGGTGGCCCATGAGCGAGACAACTGAACAGAGCCGGGCAGGGGTAGAAAGCGAGCGTCGGAGGGGGGCCCTGCGGACGGGGCCTAGTGCAAGCAGAAGCCCTACAAGACAGCAAAGGATGCAGCGGGGGGGGGGGGGGCAAAGCCCCCCCCCCCAAGCTGCCTCCCCGCTCTGTGAGCAAGAGCCGAGCAGCGGTCACCCTACTCCCTCTCCCGAGTTTCTTCCCCCGTTCCAGGAGGACGCGACAGCCCACCTAGCCCCCGACTCCTCCCCCGCTGCCGCCGATGGCCGGGCACTGGAAGAGGGAAGAATGGCCACAACGGTGTCGCAGCCGCCACTACGATTGGAGCATCCACTCCGGGGGAGCAAGGGGGAGGCGCAGGAAGGCACTCAGTGGGCAGCCCCGCAAAGGAGGGCAGGGGGGGGGGGGGGCAGCCAGCCCTCGGCACACCGTTGTCCCACACCCGCGGGTAAGCAATTGGTGCAAGCCGAGTTGCCAAGCCTCTCCACCCGAAGCAACCCTTAGCGAAGTCGGGGGGCTGCGAGGGCCGGCACAGCAAGTAGAGCACTGGTATGACGATGCCATCACCAGGCAGGAGCACGCGACTTTTTCGCTATGGGCTTCACCAGATCGGCCGTTGTGATGCCGCCAAAGGATGAAAGGAAGGGGAGAGTGTCTGCGCCCGCGAGAGGATCGGAGACCCCAGGCAAAGGGCACGGGAGGGCCCACAGTGAAGACACCTGAGCCCCTGGCACGGGTCCTTCTCTCACGCCGTTTACACTAAAGGTGAGGCCTGGGCTCCGCCACGTCCTGTTCCTGCGTTGACCCCTGTACACACGGCGTGTAGGACCTCAATAGGTTGACCTGCCCATTATCGCTGTTACACTACGACGTTTTTCATCCCATATTTTCTCAAAAAGAAATCAATTTTCACATGAAAAATGGTGCAAGATCTAGTCAAATTACCCTTGACTAACCGATTCTAACCATTGGGCTTTTGTTTTTTTCCACATTTGCGCCCTGACCCTTCTACCATCAGAATTCACGGGAAAAACACCTGTGTCCACAGCGACCAAACCGCCAAATAGGTCCCACTTGATAAACCAAAATTTACCAAGTGGCTTGCCAGCCAAAGTAACCTACGGTAATAAGTTGATTGATTGATCTTTAAATACATACCCCTCAAAGTACCCATGGTCCAAGGTTATAAAATGCTGTATTGGAACTCCGGATAAATCCGTACCGTAATATCGACCAGATGCTGCAAATGTTCCTCATTAAAATCTATCCTAATATGAACCAGGTGCTGCGTTGTTCCTCATTAGGGTAGCAGAACTGTGCATCATCCTTGAAAGCGAATGGACACTTTGAAAACTGTGCACAGATGTACCAAACAGAATAGAAAAACGGGCACAAATGCAATGGGTGGACCAACAATGTACACAAAACAAAATGAACAGAAATATGCATTGCATACCTACATGTGGAGAAAATCCAAATGCAACTGTGAAACCAACAATGCAGGGGCATTTTACAAAAAAGCTTGTTTCAAAACATAAACACAGGAAACAAAAAAAACACTGGACCAAAAAAAAAAAAGGCCACATACATTTTCATAAACAAAATTTTCTACTGACATTTGCATCGGTAACCAAAAGAAAATAGGCCACAAAGTGCAAAAGGAGACATGCCCAAAATCTTTTGCACCACGGTTCCCAGCTATCCAGGTGGGACCTCCCAGCGCTAACCAAATCTTTTCATTTCCGATGAAATGCATGGGAGTGCAGAAAAAAAAAGCGGGGGGGACACGGTTCCCAGCTATCCAGGTGGGACCTCCCAGCGCTAACCAAATCTTTTCATTTCCGATGAAGTGCATGGGAGTGCAGAAAAAAAAAGCGGGGGGGACGCGAACGAAACAAGCAACAGCTTCCAGTCAATAAAAACCACTTTTGATAAAAATTCTTATTCTTGCTTTGGAAAAATTTTTGTTGCAACAAAGAAAAAAGCAATGGGTTTAGTGTTAGTGATGGTCCACATTCCAGGCAAACAGAAATGCAGTAGCACAACGGCATTCAGGGTTTGCGAGCCACGGCCAGCACTGAACTGTAACAACAACACCATCCAATCACTTTGGTCATTCATTCACTGTTGTCTTTGTCATCAACCTGGTCAAAGAGTGCTGGTGCAAAATTCATTGAATGCACTGCAAAAAATGATGATACATGCACTGCAAAGAATGATGATACATCTGCATTCAACCTCCAAAATATGTAAACCAAAAACTGGGGCGCAGAGCAACCAACTCTGCCTGGCCATATCTCATGAATATGCCACCGCTCAACACAACTGCATGATCTAATGATAGACTGCATCTTCAAAAGCATCCACAGTGCAGCTATCTTATGCCACCACCCCATTTGCAAAAAAAAGATCATAATTTGCAGAAAATCAAACCCAGCAGAACTATCAGGTGAGGATACATGAATAGCACAACGGGGTACCCTGATGAGGAAGAAGATAATGATGATGATGATGAGATACCAGTAGATGGAGGAACCCATGCAGAACGTGATTCAGCAAATGTGGGCTGTAATGGGTGTTGTCAACAGTTTTGTGATTCGGTGCAAAATGTAATTTACATGTGCAATAATCTAAATACACAGCTGAATAAAGCGCTGCTGGGTTGTGGTGACTCGAGAACTGTGCGAATTAGATGTGAGAAAACCCTTGCTCTGACGTGCAGCAGATGCCATGTGCATCTCTGAGTGTCTGTCCTCAGTGCCCTTGGGGAACTCAGAACAGGGAGAAATTGAGGACAGGCAGCTCAGGGTTTATCAGAACCCCAAGAGTATGCTTTTTGTGTTGACCTGTAGAGTGGATCCAATTGCAGCTTTACCGGCTTTCATTCCCTCCCCTCTCTTGATTTTGATCTCGTTCTCGTCGAGCAGCAGGAACACACCTGCCAGTGCACCAAGCAATTAGGCATTGGTCTTTACACAGAGCAAAAAAATGAAGGAAAAGGGGGGATTGTGCCTGTTGAGACCCTCCACGCGCCCTACAAGGTCCCCCCGATGAAAAGGTGTATCTATTGGTCAGCCCAGGGCATCCACCCGGTGGAGTTGTCGCTGCTGACAGCGCCGCACTTGGGTAGGGTAGTTGCACATGTCAATGCATCTGCACAGTGACACATCCATGGATCTGCCACCATGAGAAATGGTCAGAACTGGGAACATCGTAGGTCAAGCAAATGTGGGCAAAATGTGACGTCATATGATCAATTTAGTCGGTCCCAGGGGTGTCAATCTTGCCGGGCCGGTCTGACCATGTGAAAGTTTTATCCAAGATGTCGATGTGATGCAAACTTTTCTGAGTAGACCACTGCTTGGCATCTTCCTTCATGTGCCGCAGGTACCGATGAAAATCAAACTGGTTCGAGTTTTTGTTGAACTCCTCCACGAATGCAAAGCAATGGGGGTACGTGTAATATCTCAAGAATGTGGTAGTGATGTGATATGCATCTTGACGTGTCAAAACCTGCAGAAGAGGGATGCAGAGCTTCCAAATTGCAGCGCTTTACAAAGCACGTCTCAGCATGCAGGCTATTGAGGGCAAGTGATGCGTAGATAGATCGTTTTGCAGAAGGAGGGATCTCTGCTGGTGGAGACTCAAAAATATGCCGTTGAAATTGACCCTGTGTGTATTCCACCCGTTTACCTCCTGTTACCTCCTGTTTACCGTTTTGACAACTGTTCCCACCTCTCATTTCAAATAAGCCATTGATCAAATCTGGTACTGGTGAATAAAGGTGCACGAGACTGCTGGGTGTGTTGTGTGTCTGTCAGTTTGCATTTGCACAAAGGCGGTGGAGGAAGACAGGTATGCACCGCCTTGCAGCAAACGAGTTCCCATGCGTACGGGGAATCTGACTGACTGACTGACTGACACATAATCAGCATGTGCAACTCAGCCTTCACGGCCCATTCGATATTTATGGACCGCCATTGATGGCCTAGCTCCACCAACAGACAAGCAGTCAATCAGTGTGTGTAACAAAGCCTTGACGGCCGTGACTATCCGAAACGTGCGGGGTCATGAGCTGAAATGGGAAAGCGAAAGCACCCCGTGTTGCCGAAAAGCCGTGCCATGCAACAAATGGTGCTGACATCCCAACTTTAGTGTGGATGCACCAGCCATCATCTGAACATACTTGGCACCAACACCTGCCAAGGCAGGTGTCGGCAGGTGTCACAAAAAATTTTGGCAGGCGTCGGCAGGTGTCACAAATTTTTCTGGTAGGTGTCGGCAGGTGTCAGGCAGTTTGGCAGAAGCACATGGAAACACACACACAGACACAATCCAGAGACTTACATGTAGAGGAAAACCAGGCCATGTTCCGCAAAAGAAAAGAAATATATCTTGGACTGATGGATTACGGACTGCACACAGACTGCCCCTGTGACGTGGGAGCTGCCTGTGACGTGGGAGCTGCCTCTTGAGCCTCCGTAACCTGCTCTGTAGCTTCTCTAGGTTGGGAGGGACTGCTTGCTAGGGGCTGGTTATCCACCCAACAGTCCCTCTGAAAAATGGGAAACATGATTCAAAGTGCCTGTGACACAATGCAACCAAAAATCACCACTGACAAAGAGAAGACGACACTGACCCATGCACACATGCACACCACACAAGTCACAACAAGTCTTGGCAGGTGTCGGCAGGTGTCACAAAAATTTCTGGCAGGTGTCGGCAGGTGTCACAAAAAGTTTTGGCAGGTGTCGGCATGTGTCACAAAAAGTTTTGGCAGGTGTTAGCACCAAGTATGCATCTGAATCAACATCCCTGATCATGACCATGACCATCAGCCCAGCGTGTAGCGTTGTTCGCTCATTGTTGCCAGTTACATTGCAATCTGCACAGCCCAAATTTCGCTCGTCACTGCAATATTTCAGGCATCCTAGCTCTCCATCTCCACACCTCTCCGGATGACATTCACGGTGTGTAAAAGCGGTAACAGCGGGAAAAGCGGGGGAAAGCGGGGAAAAGCGGGGAAAAGCCGGGGAAAGCGGGGAAAAGCGGGGAAAGCGGTGAAAAGCGGGGGGAAATGGTAATTGATAACGGTACAGATAGTATGCAAGTGCCCAATTTCACATACGAAGCACAACAAGGAATGCCGTTGGGAAAACTCTTTGAACATTGTCTCAGGGTCTACGGTGGTGGGACCACACCATTGAAGCAGAAGGAGACATATGCCTTGTGCGTACCCTCCTTCATATTCTCTTGTTTGTCTGACTGCACCCTTTTCCAAAAAGAAAATGAGCACTCGAATGTGGAATGGCAAGAATTCGGCAGGCACATTTGTACATATGCACAAGATCAACATCGGCCCAGCGTGGTTTCCGGTTACCAGAGTATTGAGGTTTCAAAGTAATCCCCAGATCTTCCGGCAAACCTCCATTCCTGCAACTTCTTGGAACTTTGTGAATCGGATGACCGAATAACTTCCCTCTTCGCAATGTACAATGTACCATTGTGTGGCCAAAAGGCTGGTGGGACCATGTGCGTTTACAAAGAGGGAACAAATGAAAAATGAAGTGCAGAGCAATAGTGAAGGACTAAGGGGGACACCCTGAATGACATCACCGCAAAGCTTTAAGCCCAACCTTGTCTAAACACCCAAAATGAACCTTGAAGAGGACCTTGCAAAGAAAATTGTTTACTCTCCGGACTCTCCGGATGGAAAAGCAGGAAAATTGGAGCTCTCTGGAAGGTCTCCACAGTCCGGAGAGCTAGGATGGTTGATGTTTGGATAATGCCATGAGAGCACCGTCCAGCAGGCGAAATCACAGCTTTGACATGGTGAAGCTAATCATAAGGCACACGGGTCCTGAAATGTGTGCGGGGAATTTGCATCTCTCCTTTGCAAAACAGCATTGCAAAGCACTGGTTTGGATTGTGCGGTTGTGGATCATCTGGATGGGGTTTGCTGTCGAGTTTTCCGCAAGATTTCATGGTCTCATGCAGAAAGATTCCAGCCCAAATCCGATAATACATCCCTTGCGAGAGGATCGGTCGCTTTGTGCTCTAGGCCCAAGCATGAAGCACTGGGCAGAATTGTGTGCGCCTACGCATGGCACGATTCGACCAGGCTGAAAACAAGGAGAGCATGATGTCCTGGCTGCAGGGAGCATATCTGACTCTTGTCTTCAATACTGGGATTTTTAGTGGCACGTCAGTCGATTTCCTAAATCCCTTCTGCAAGGCTCAGCAAGGTGAAGTTACAACAAAGCGGTTGCGCTTGTGGTCACGTCAATCGGGGTCTTTCCAGGCTTGTTTTGGGGGTTTGTGAAAACTGTTCTTTTTCTTCAATTTGGTTTTCCCAAGAGGAATGTCGGAGACTACCATTCTGTGGTTTCTTGATCTTCTGTCTGTGATCTTCTGTCTGAGACATTGTGCGGTCATGCCATTTCATTCTGTCCCTCTGTATCTGCCATTGGACCTGAGCTCCTCAGAAGAATTGTGGCAGGGACATCTACGGCAGCACATATGCCGCCGCTGCAGCGCAATGCAAGGGCGCTCAAACAAACTAAACTGACACAAGAAAGAAAGGGCCATCCATGGCTGCACACCTTGTCTTTGATCTCTGACCTCATTAGCACGAGCCCTTTGCTCTTCTGCAACTCAGTGAAAAACTGCATTGTCATGTGAGGCTGTGCAGAGAGGTGTAGAGCTGACAAGCTGGTGCCCCTGAATTTCTTTTGGGGCTTCCCTCTGCACATTAAGGGTCCCAGGCAAAGCATTGCTGAACCACTGAGAGAATCTATTCAGTGGAGATTCGAAAATTGGGAGAGGCAGATGCCAAGATAAATGCAAACTTGAGGCAATGCACTCGACATGGCATGACACCTCATTATGTTGCTGTCTGCAGCTGGTGGCGCCTGTTGGCCTCTCACCACTTAGTCCTTGTCCTTTCCTTGCTCCCTCTCCCTCTGTAGGTGGCGGTGCCCATCAGCCTCTCACCACTGAGTGCCCTCCCTCTCCCTGCCTGGCCTGTCCTTAGCTCCCTATTCACCCTTCCATTTCCTTGGCAGGTTGTCGGAGCCCCTGGACTGTCCCTGTTTCACTGCTCTGTGTCAGGTTCACATAGAGGAGGGCCTCGCCGTTGGCTAGGTGGGCCCAAGTGGACACCCTTCACTGGCGATGGGAAACCCCTGCCCAGCGGCGGGTTTTGGCCTCCCGGATGTTCACTTGCGTGGTCGCTTCCCCAGCAGGGGCACATAACGACCTTCCACCTGTCCGTTCCCGCACTCAGTCCTCCTTGTGGCGAGCGCATCATGTGCCCCCCCCACTCCACCCGCCACCCCCCACTTGTGTTCATGGTGTGTATATTGTGTGTCCATTCCCGGGTGTGGCATGGGTGCCACCTGGGGTGGTAGTTGGGGGGTGGTGTAGAGTGATGGGTGGGGATGTTTTGGGTGGGTGGTGATGGTGCAGTCATAGGGTGATGTTGGGGATTGTTGTTGTCAAGGGAGTTGAGGGCTTTCCCATTTGCATCTGCTGCCCCACCTCCTCCAACATGCGCCGGGATACAATGGAGCGCGTCCGCGAATTAGATATTCCTTGCTCTGGCTACCTCACCCATTCGGTTAGTTGGCTTGCCACCGTTCCACAAAGTGTCTGGAGGTATTTGAGCCTTCGGCCTCCCCAGTGTGTGAGTGGAGAAGGGGAGTGGGGCCATAACCAACCCCTGCTAACCCAGCGACACACAGCAGAAAAGGAGTCCTCTGGAGGAAACTGAAATTGGCTGAAAGGTCTGGCTGATGTTACATGAGTATGATCAGAAACAAACACCTTGCACACACATCGGGTCTCCTTGATGCTGTTCTGCACCCCCGCCAGTTGCAACCATGAAAAATGCAAAAGCATCACACAGTGCACACCTGAACCAAATCTCCTTGCTTTTGATACTCACCCAATGGAGAGACTATACTTAGATCTCTGTGGTTATTGACGATGACATTGAAAAGCCCTTTGTCACGGAATACTGGGATAACGAAAAACGGACTGTGTAAAATCAGATGCTGCAGTGAAGAGTAGGCAAATCACTGGCATGCATCAGGTTTGGGTTTGATATTGGGCACATACACATGATGCACATACTAGGCGGGAAGAAAATTGCTTTGTGAAGGGGAGGGGGGTGACATGGAAGCCCATTTTCCCAAAGCCCCCTCCTTGGTCGCCGTGCCGGGACAATATTGGGGGGGTAAGCAGGTCGTGCGGTCAGCCACCAGGGTCCCAGGGGGGGATCAGTGGGTACCCCAGCATACATACCTCAAAATGATCCCCATGAAGCGCTGATCATTTTGAACATACACAAGTGGGGCTAATTTTTTTCAAAAAAAATTTCCCCTCAGCTCAAGCTTCCATCAGCCAAGGTCCAATCCACAGGTCGGGTTTTGTTGTGTTCTTCACCCATTTTTGAATTCTCCACAAAATTCTGAGTATTTTGAGCACAGATACATAGGGTAAAACAAAAAAAACATATCCCTCAAGAGGCCAGAAAATTCTATTGCCTTCGGCAGTGCACCTCAAAGAGAGGCTGTCAGTCAGTTAGACAGGCCAGCAGTCAGTCAGACAGAAACACACACTTTGGCTTATTGTCAGTGGCAGACACGGTTCCAAGCAGTGGGGAGAACAACCGACGTCAGCATTGGCAGTGGCCCAATGGTAATGCAGGCAGCCAGAGACTTTTTGATCGACGGTTCGAACCTTGGTGCGGCCAATACGGCAGCGGCTCCGCCGCCGTCGTCCACGCACCAGGATTCGAACCGCCGACCGAAAAATCTGCAGCTGGGTGCGTTACCATTCGACCGGGGGTGGATGTGACACAAATGTGTCTCCCATTGCATGGAACCTTCTCAGCAAAAACTTTTGACCCCCCCACCCAGCCCCCCGTCAAAAAAGTGTTATCCAGGTTTAGGGGATAGAGGCCTCAGAATCAAAAAATCCTTTGGGGGATGGTCTTATTGGGCAAAATAATGATTTTACAAGGGGTTGGATATCAAATATCATGCCTTGGGGTATGCTACGCGAATGACCACAAAAAAGGGGGGTATACGACGCCCGCGCCTGCGCTTGATCTAACAACCTCTCTTCGAGGTGATTTTTTTTTTTGGAGCCTCTACCGCCAACAGTTTTCCTAAAAACCACATAAAGCAAGGGGCCCCACACAGCCCGTTTTCCCAACCCCCCCCCTCCTTCCTTCGGAGGGCACCCGTGTCCCGCCCCCCCCCCCCAAGGACTTGCTTGAGCGGGGCGGGGGGGGGGGGGGAGGGGGTCCAGGGGAGGGGGGAAGTCCCCCCCCCCCGCCGGAACATACCCAATCCACAGGGAACAGAAAAATTGTTGGAGAATGAACAACTCAGCACATAGAAATGTCATGTTGTCGGCCGTGAACAAAGGAAATTCATCATTGGATGTCGATTCAGGGTTCCCACATCTCACCAATACACAACAACTACAACAAAGCGGGACATTCACCATCTCATATGACAGTGATCTTTCTTGTCAGTCAGAATTAGACTCGCCTGAACCGGTCGCGTGTGGCCCTTTTTTGTGCCACGCAACAAACTCGAACAGTGTGGCCATTGGTACGCTTTAAAAAAAAGTGTGGCATATGCCTTTTGTGCCTCATTGTAGGCTTTTTGCCTTGTATGACCGGTGATCCCATCTTTGAACCTAAAATAGAGCAAAGCGTCAATTACGTCTTCACGTTTTGCGTGTGGCGACGGTGGGACTGGAGAGCTGAAATACATTGACAACGAGCATGGTAGTCTGGAAAACAAGGTATATGGAGCACACATGGAGCAATATGTACACAGTGTATGGCATGTGCTGAAGGCGCCGAAAAAGTTTTTCCCATGACTAAAAAATGTTCCCAAAACCCAGGTTTTCGGGTGCACTTGAGCTGAGAGGGCACGTCATGGTCCTCAGACTGCCACTTTATGAGGGTTTTGTCACGGGACAGACAGATCAGATGGATAGTGGAAGCAAATGCATGCTGGGATCCAACATGAGAATTTTCATGCTGTGGAACACTCTCAGTTTGTTCTATGATGTGCGCAGGGCTTCTTTTACCAACGGGGGAGGGGGGGGGGGCAAAATGGGGGGGAATGTTTGCTTGGCGCGCTACCTTTCTATTAAATATCCCGACTTCAGCCCGAGATTTACCCTCTGATGGAGAAGGCCCCCCAAATAGACTATGATGGACTGCGCACCTTCCCTACAAAGCGCGTTGCATAATTAGGGAATAGCTGTGAATTCATCAACTCCAAATGACATTTGTATTGTACTTAACAAACTTTGCCTTTACATTTCCCATAGATTTCACTATGGTAATGAGTCCCCAAGCCGCAAGCGGTTTGGACGGCGTTTCTGCCTCACATCACAAGAACGAAGCGCAAACTCGGCATTGGCTACATCACCCCTGCCTTCTCAGGGGCCCAAAGTTGGGCGGAATGGCTACATCACCCCTACCTTCTCGGGGTCCCCATGGTGGGGAGAAATCAACCTAGTAAGGAGTGGATGTAGTGGAAACGAGCAAAAAATGGATGAAAATGGGTGAAACTGGGTGAGAATCCAAATATACCATATCCCGAATGTGAAAGAAGCATCAAAATACCCGTTGTCAAACAACGATAATGCCCATGGTATCACAAAGCATGGGGTTCTAGGACGGCTAGACGTGCAAATAGTTGCACTGCGCGCGCACTGCGCTTAGTGCACCCCCTAGGTCACCGGTGGGGCACGGGTCAAAAAAGATGCCCGGCGCGTGCCCGGCGCGCTAACGCTCCCCCTGGGAAAGGAGGCACCCACTGTTGGCAAGCAGGCACAGCACTTGTCCTACCCCCACCCCAGGTTAAGGTTGGGGGGGGGGGGGGGGTTTGGAACCCAAGAGGCACCTGGCCACCCACCAACCACCAATGCCAATCGTTTTATTGATCACTTTGGCAGTCTCCAGACTTCAAGTGTCATTGGCATGGTCAGAAATGTGCATGCCGCATTTACACAGAACTTTCATGTTGAGCTGTCACAGGGAGCAAAATGGCTCCAGGGCAAAATGGGAGCAAAAGTATAACACGTCATCTACAGCTCGGACTGAAAGGCAGCCTACCCACTATGGACCCACCCCCACCCAGGGGGACAGGGGGGGGGGGGATCTGAAGTAGGCACCCACAATTTTGAAAAGGCTAGCCCCCCCCCCCCCCCGGGGGAGGGTGTGCGAGGCACTAAAAAAAGGGCCTGCATGTACACCACGCACTTTGATGAGAGCATCCATTTGCAGCGTGCACCAAAGTGTGCTGAGGTGGAAAAAAGGGTGGGGGGGGGGGGGTCCATCTCTGAACCCTCCAGGCCTGGCTGCAGGCTTGAGTGTAAGGCCCCTTATGTGAAGCCCAGCCACAGCAGGGTTCCTAGCATCTGACTGATTGGCATCCCTTGGTGGAACGGAAAGGGGGCAGGCATAGGAGAAGAGCAGTCAACCATCAAGCAGGCCGCAGCACTGGGTTTGCATCTACACCGTAGCCTACCATCTTTCATCGACCCCCACCTCACACTTTGTGACATCCTTGTGCACTCATGTACAGCTACAGACACCAAACGAGCCACGCCAGCCCAGAAGAAGCAGAAAATGTATACACTCCTTCATTCTCACTCCTACACTTGATCCCCCACATTTTTCTCAATGATGAATGTATTCTCGACTCGCTGCAGATCATGCCATAAGAAGAAGCAGAAGAGGCAGAAAATGTATACACTCCTTCATTCTCACTCCTACACTTGATCCCCCACATTTTTCTCAATGATGAATGTATTCTTGACTCGCTGCAGATCATGCCATATCTCATTTCACAAGCCTTTTTCCCTCTGCCCCCTGTCACCACCCAACACAATTTGGATTGATATCTGCACCCTCTGACTATCTGACTATCTGCCTGTGGGCACTGATCTGCTGTTCTCCCTGGGAATAGTATTTGTTTGTTCTGCCCACTCCCGAGGTTCTACTGTGGAGCCCTTCACTTGCTGTTTCAGCTTTACTTGTCATTTCTCTTACAAGCAAACAGCCCTCCCTCCTCGCAGCGAAGAGCAGCCAGCCCAGGTGGAGATGGTCAGGGGGAGCGGCAGACAGGGCAGGAATAATAGGGCAATCATCATCCACACTGGGTGAGAGTGGTAAGACCTAATTTAGAGGATTGACTGGTTGGATTTGCAATGACAAAAAAAGCATGATCAGCAACACAGCAAAAGGGGGGGGGAGTTGACCTAATTTAGAGGATTGATGGGATTCGTGGCCCAGTCCATCTCCATGGGTATGGTGCATGGCCCCCAACCAAACCTGAAACAGCTCTCATGTTGAATTTTTGGGCAATTCCTAAACATTGCACTGTGCCTGCAGGTGATCCTACGCTCTTCTTGGATAGCGAGTGTTGGTGACCCAGAATTCCTTGTTATCAGAGAGTGCCTTGTAGCGGGTATGGAAAGATAGGTATGAGTAGGGAGGAGTTGGACAGGGAGCACCAGGAGGAGCGCGCAACTCACCTGTCCTCCCCTCCTCTCTCATGCCTGCTGCCTAGCCCTGTTCCCCTCCCAGCCCCCTCCCATGACTGCGCATTAACACTTCATCCAGATCCGAGCGGAAATCTGGGCCAACGAGAGCAGGGAGCAAGATGAGCTTTGTTCGGGACATGCGGATGCCAACTGGATGCTGGGATGCGGATGCCAGCTGGATGCCGGAAGTGGCGGAGGTGGTAAACGTGCCGCAGCAACAACAATCGCCACGGCCTGCAGCTCATCGGGCTGTGCGGTGGTGGTCTCCGCTAGCCAAATACAGGATCCCGGGCTGGTACCAGCGGGCGGTTCAGCAGACCGGAGCACCATAGCACATACCTTATGGTGCTGACTAACAATCAGTGCACCCAGCCAGCCGGCGGTTTGGCCACGTGAATCACCACCAAACCCCACCGCTGGATATTCCAACAGCCTGCCCTGGTACCACCCAAACACATGCCTGGAACACACAGCGCACAAAACGCATACTTCTGTTGAAGCCGAGGAGATAGTGCGCTGTATGCGGCTCGCGACAGCACTTTCCCAACGTACTGAATGGCATAGTCATGATGATGCAGCCACATCTGCGCCACCTGAATCACGTTCACAGCATTGGCAGGAAAATGAAGAGTGCAGGGCCTTTGTAGGGACACTGTTGAACGTCATCTCCCATATGAGGCACACTGCTCATGCACATGGACAGAACATCCGGAAAAAAGGGAGAAGCAGACAGTTTTTGGAAAAAAGGATAGCGAGAAAGGGAATGAGACCGAATTAAGGTGTGCTAAGTGAACCTATCTACTAAAACTACTGAATTGCAACCACCAAAGGCACAGAACTTTAAAAAGGAAGAGGGAACGGTGAAGAAGCCGGAGCAATGTTGATGCAAATTGGTTTGGGAAAATGAGTGAGAACTTCCTGCTTTTCAGAGCGGTGTCTGCATACAGCACAGCATCAAGACGTTTAGTAGGGCGGGAGGGGTGTGTGCGCCATAAAGGCTGAGTGACTATGCCGATTGGTTCTTCCGAGTGCACGTACTCGGTCACCTCTTCAGGGGGGAATCCTCCACACATGGAAGGGGGGGGGGGGGGGTGCAGGGAGGCAGGATGACCAGTTTGACAGCCCCTGGAAGGGAGGGGAGGAGGAATCTGGGGAACCAGGGGAGGGGGTGTTTCAACCATAACAGTGCGATACATTTTTGCTGGTCGGTACTTCCGGTTTGTAGGGGTGGGGGATAAGGGCTTCTCTATGTTGCAGTGTTGCCCCTTTGTGGGGCCAAATTATCGAGCCAAGGGGTGTCCCTGCAGTCTGATGGAGTGGCTGCCAATGATTTGAAACACCGTCAGCGTTCTTGCATACCTTACCATGGAGGGAAACAAGTGCACCATGTGCACCATGTGTAGCACCGCATGCGCACCGCTTGCTCATTGCTCAGAGTTGCTATTTTATGCATTTTCTGTCAGATTTTCAGGGTGGCAGGGATGCGGTGGCCTGAGGGGTGAGCATACAACAATGGAGGCCTCCACTCTACCTCTGTCCGCTTCTTGTGCGGGTTCAAGACCAATTTGATGCCACACAGCCTTTTGTCGGTCACAAAATTGGGGGACGAAAGAAAACAGCAAAACAAATAAATCTGGGCTGCACTTCAACGAACAAAGGAATGAACATGCAAGAATGACAAAAAAGGCAGAGCTCACAGCTCCATACACCCAAAAAAAACACATTCATGAAACCCAATGCAGCTAATACAGGTCATACTTCTTTGTACCATCGGTCTAGTTCCCTGAAAGGGATTAAGTCGGTGGCAAACTAGTGTTTCATGTAAACATATATACGCACCTACAATGCGCATTGTGAGCACCGCGTCTTCGTTTCCCTCATACCCTTGCAAGGGCATTTTGTGCAATGACTGTGCGGGGTGCAACACCAGGCTGCACAGGTGTGCTACAGACAAGCACTGCCATGCACCATGCTCACATTCCCCAAACTTGTGCCCTCCTTTCCTTGGCCTCCCTGGGCTGCAGGAACAGACAGTTAGCGCTTGGAAACCTGTCTTCCACTGATGCATCCCCGCTACTAAACGACCTGGGACTGTCAGGGCAAGAGCAATCTGTGCCACAACCACACCACTTACTGCCTTACAGACCCCCCCCTCCCCCCGGTCGGGTCACGCAAGCTGCCATTGGACATCTCCTCTAACCCTAGACCATGCAGCTTGACACCCACTCTACGAAACACACCCAACGCCTCACCTTCCCTTCCTCCACAAATCTAGCCGCCTGTTCATTTCCATATATGCCAACGTGCAACGGCCCATCATGCAAAAACGGCTGCATAGCTTAGTTTTGTTGAGTGAAAAACCTGGCTACAAATGGCACCACGATGTTCCTATTGATCTCACCACTTGCAGAGAGCGCTGATGAAAGCTTTCTCTTTTGGTCCAGACCAAGATGAGCTGGCATAGCCTGCTCAGTGTATGGGACTCAAGACCTCTTGGAACCTCTCTGAGTCAAATATCAGAGCTGTCCACTTCTTCGATGGTCACACAAATATGGTAGCAGATCTGAAATGCAGTGAGCATTAGCTGAGTCTGAAACCAGGATATGCAGTAGGAGACTGCCACGCCCGTGGGCTTCCCTGTGGGCATGAAGCACAAGCATGAAAAGCGAAAGCAAGCCCCCACCAGCGAAAATTCGCACCTGGTGCCTAATTGTGTCCACGCTCCCTTGCCTTGTGCGCTCTGCCCACATGTCCCTCAACGACCATGATGGGGATGCGGCGGAATCATCATTCACACACTGCACAGGACCATAAAGAAACTATGGAGGTCTGTTGTGGCTGAATCATCAATAACACCTGCTGTATCACCAGGGTGTGAATAACTCAAGGTTTCGGGTTCAATCCAAATGAGACTCAGAGCATGGTGCCAGCCGAAAGGGTACGGTTGCATAGATGAGACACACCGCTTGCGGAGTGGCTTTCTCAAACAAGGCCATCTTGACTATCTCATCCAATGACTTACGGCCCACTTCCTTGTATATCCCCATAATAGGATCAAATGACAAGAACAACAGCTGTCGAAGGAGGAGGCTCGTCAGCAGCAGGCCAATATGTGCACCAGCATCATTTGACCAAGTCAATAACAAGAACACGCACAAACAAGGGGTCCATGATCACAACAATATCAAGGTGCATGTGATCTTGTAAAGTTCCGCAACTCCTAGCAACACTTGCCACAGCTGCATGCCAACAACAAGTGGTGGTGCAACTTGCTTGCTGATTTGAAGCCAAATTCATGGTGTTGCAGCCAGCCGCTTGGCCCCCAATTCCTGGTGTTGGATGCTAGTAAGAACAGAACCCATCACCTCATGTTGGGCAGCATGGACAACGTCCAGAATTCCCAGTGCTTTGCTTGCCCAGCCCCACTCCGGAATTCCTGGTGCCTTAGCTGACTTGGCCACTGAAAAGCCTGGCATCTGGGTCCAGCGATGCTAGCCCGGTGTCATGGCTGACAAAATCGCATACCAAAACACTTTTTCTCCCAAACCCCCCCCCCCACCCGATTTTTCCTACCTTTCCAAGGCTGCTTTGATGACCCATCCACATGGACCAGCCTCCACCCTTCCTCTGAGGCATGCTCCACCTGCTGCTGGGTCTATGTGTGTGTGGTGTGTCACCTGTCTCAATCAAAGCACATTATTCGCTGGTCAAAACAAGGCTTGTGAATGGGCATCATAAGAACAATGGGACTTTGACCCACTGTACGCCGCGTCCTGGTTTTGTCAAGCTCACTGATTACCTCCTCCCACAGTGCATTGATGGTGACAGGGCCACAAACCCCCCTCCAGCCTCTATACTTCCATCGTTTAGCAGTGTCCTGGGCGCTGAGGATAATGTATGCACCCAATTTCGTCCGTGGGGTGTAATGCATTGTGCAGCACAATCTCACATATGGTGTGATGCTACACTTGCTAGCATTCTACAGTGGATCGTTCTTCTGGAAAGCAATCCACAAAGCACAGTGAAAATTCTGCGATTAGGTGGTGGCTACACATGAGATTTTATGGCATGAGAAGCCGGCACACTTTGTGCTCAATCCAGGGGTGGCAGCACTACAATGTACACCAAATACCTCATCTGGACGAGTCAAATTCTCACAAACTTGTTGCAACCCAGGACTCCAAGAAACTGATATGAACAAACGCAGAAAAAATATTCTCTGAGGTCCTCACAGTCATTTGCACAAAGCAAAGCAGTGCATTTGGCAGCCCTCAACTCGCGTTCAGTCGCTTGTTTTGCCCGCCATTCCCTTCTGGAAGGCTGTGGGGCTTGGGCAACGGGAGGGGGAGGTGCGCAATCAACTCTAGCCTGGGCAAGTGCGGCATTAACAATAGGACGAGCCGGCACGTCAACAACACTGTCGTCAGCACTGTCCACCTGCTGCATTGCGACCACTGGTTCGCTATGCACTGCTGCGGGGCAAAACTTAGCTGCCAGGGGGCCCAAGAGGATAACCCGAGGCAGAGGCAGCGGCTCCTCAACTGAATCACATGTTTGGACCTCACTTAGCAACATCACCCCCGATGAAACGATCTGCTGCCCCGTTCATCGCACCTCATGCCAACCCACTGCAAAAGCAAGCTTTTCATGGTGTGCTCTGACGTGTCAATCGGGGTCCTGCCGGGCAGCCGCTGGGTGTGAATCTTCATCCCATTATTGATGAACGTGTCCCTTGTTTGTATGTCTGTATGGGATGCTCCGACCTCAAGATTCAGCAAACACAGAAGTCTGGGAGGGGTTTGGAAGTTAGAATTTGTGAGGATGAATTGAAGGACCTACAAGAGGGCATGTTTAGACTGGGCAAGTGGGCTTTCCCTTGCAACACGACGGCATGTCTAAGGCTTTCCTTTGCTGCCAAACAAAGGATGTGAAGAAGGTTTGTGGCCTATTACATTTTGCATGATGTCTTATGGGAAGGGAAGGTAGCAATTACGTCTAGCTAGGGTAGATTATTGCAAATTACAAGGTCCACTTGCACATCCCTCAACCATGTTATCCCAATGGGGTGAGAAAGGCATGTTCCTTCAGTCAAGGGGAACCTGCGCGCGCATTGCTTATCTGCAAAAAAAAAGAACAATTTTGAGATGCATGAATACAATGAAGGCCGACTGTTGTGCTGCTTCCGGCCGTGTGTGGTCACAATTTTCTGGTGTTGCCTTGCGATTTTCCCACGCAAGCACTTATACACTTGATTAGCACCCCTCACCTGAAACAGCGTTCACAACCCTGTAACTCTTAAATCTCCAACCCCAAAAAAAATCTGCATCCTAGACATCCTTTTTAAACGCCCTCAAAAAGCACCGCGGCCTGCCTCTTTATTCCTCTTGTTCTTGTGTGCTTTTGCCTCCTAGCCCTCGGTCCATCTTCCGTGGGCCCCCTGGGCCGTACCGTTTTGTGTACCGATGACTTTGCTGCCCCGGCCCTAGCTAGGGCATTTCCCGCCTCGTTATATACCAATTTATTCTGCCCATACACATGGATGACGGACACTGGCGCTGTCCTGTCCTGCAATAACTGGTATATATCCTCCCATATATCATCATGGTGCCTGACTGGCTAGCTACTTACCTTTCACCATCCGACCGCGGCGTTTATGTAACTGCACATTACAAAAAAACATCGACACACCACTTAGAGTCACTGTACATGCACAACTCTTGGGTATTGCGCATAGTGCGGAGTCTTGCTCTGACTGCCAATACCTCCACCCTGTTGTTTGTTTGTGGTCCCACCACCGGCTCGCTGATGTCATCATATTCTGCATGTGGAAAGAAGACCCGAATCTTGCCCGAAGACCCGAATCTTGCCCGACCCCGTATCTCCGACCCATCTGCCCAGGCATGAATCTTTGTGGAGTCCAATAGAAATTCTGGCACGGACTCCGCATCCGACAGGTCTGCCAAAAAATCTTGTACACGCGCCCTCTGTCTGCACTCGTCTTCTCGCGTACTGATGTGTGTGCACGCTCGTGACCAGTGGTCGTCCGTATGTATGTGTGTGTGTGCGCGCCTCTTGCCATTCGCTCGTCTTTGTCGCCTGACGTGGCCATATGTGTATGCGTGTGCGTGTGTGTGTGCGTGACGCCCAAAATTTTCAATCAACGCTCAAATTGTGTGTGTGTGTGTGACGCCCAAGACATTTAAATCATGCGCAAACTGCGCGTGTGTGTGTGTGCGGTTTCACCATTTTTACCAGGTCTCCCGGTTGAGCCTGTATGGCCACATTGGTGTCCCCGGGTCGGGTCGCTCCCCATTGGTGAGGCCCACAGTGCAGGCTAGGGGTGGGTCCGTGTGTTGCCCCTCGACCAGTGTGATATGTGTGTGTCAATGTGTGGGTGGGGAGAAATCAACCTAGAGTGGATGTGGTGGAAATGAGCAAAAAATGTGTGAAAAAGGGTGAAACTAGGTGAAAATGGGTGAAAATCCAAAAATGCCACATCCCCGATGTGGAACATGCAAGCGTCAAAACTTGCTATGAAACAACACCGCTGAGAATCACAAAGTATGGGTTTCTAGTACGGCTAGATGCCCCAATAGTCTCACTTTGCGAAATGCACCCCCCATAACCCCCGCCTTCTTGGGGCCCCCCAACGCCAAGTGCGGGGACGAAAGGAGAAGAGGCTACTTGACCAATGTGGTCTTGTGGGCCCATATTGTGTTGGGTAGGGAATCAAGTGCACCATTTGTGAAAGAAAGAGGCCCAAAAAGGAGAATGTACCAATAAAAAAAGAAGGAAAAGTGGTGTGGAGGGGGAAACAATATGTAAAAATGTGTGTATGTATGCAGCACTACTCCGCTTGCAATATGGTATAATTACCCAAACTGCGTGCTGCGGGGGAAGCGTTCCCACTTACTCTTGTCCTTTCCTTGATCTCTCTCCCTCCATAGGTGGCAGTGCCCATCGGCCTCTCACCACTGAATGCCCTCCCCCCCCTTGTGGCCCTTGGTAGGTTGTGCCAAAAGAGACCCCAGACTGTCCGTGTTTCACAGCTTTGTGTTGCGGGTGAAGGGCAACGGACGAGGGAGGGGTATCACCGGAAGTGTTTCTATTATGTGCGCAAGCGTTTTGTTAGGGTGGTATGTGGGGGGGGGGGGGGATGATCTCATTAAAAAAATAATACTCAAACTGCGACGTTCATAACACTTGCAGCAGGTGGGGTGCATGGGGGAATGTTTGCCCCATGCGCTACCTTTGTATTAAGTATCATATCTCTAGCCCCAAGTTTATCCTCACCTTGGGAAGTCCCCCAAGTAGACCGCACCAGACCGCAAACCTTCTCTGCAAGGCACCTTGTATAAGCCGAAATATGAGAATTCAACAACACAAAATGTCACTCCCACCACTTCCAACCACCACCCTTGCCATCGTCATAAACTGGGTGCAAAGGATGGGCCAAATTCTTAGACACGGCGAGAAGGTACTCCAAATTGTTTGTTGAGGTGGGGGCAAAAACAGGCACGAGGGAATGGTAAAAAAAAAGATGCCCGGCGCGCTACCGCTCCCCCTATGTATGGTAGGCCAGCATACAAAAAACGAGCACTGGCACAAGAGATAGGCTGAATGTGAAAATGTCATAAACTTGAGTTAGACAAAATTCATGTTAGATGCAGCTGGGCGCTTGTTGGAGAGCATTAAGCTCATGCGAGCTGCAATATTCTTTGGATTTGGGGCACAATGGGTCAGCTGTCCCTCCGCTCCGTGCTCCCATCCCTCAGGTAAAGGTCAGAAGACACTCACACACTCAAACACACACACACGCGCGCGCGCGCACACACACACACACACACACACACACACACACACACACACACAAACACCACACCTACACTTAGAGCATGTATTCAGTGCAGGTCATGTTACCAGAACGTAATTTTTGTTTGACAATGTACATAAATGTCAGCCCGTGTTTGACAAAGAACTCATTCCACAAGGAACACGGACAGTGCCAGTAGGCTGCAGCAACTGCTGCATAAAAATATCCTGATATCCAGCTCCCCTGCCTGAGTGTCTCCAATTTCTTATTCACCTTGTTTTTGGGCATCATTTCTACAGCAGGGCCCAGAACCACCCAGAGACCAGTGCATACACACTGATGTGCCAAGGAGAGCAGCAACACACCCAGGACAAAAAAAAAACACAGTACTGCTGAGAATTCTTTCACTTAGGCCAAGAAGATCTCGCTTTGCTGGAATCTCCATTCCAGCTAGCATGTCGTAGAAACGGTAAGACAAAGGGACTCAAGGAAATCTGAGGTATGTACGTGCCCCCCCCCCCCTTTTGAAACCCCCAATTGATCCAACATCTAACCAACCTCTCACGTCCTTCAACACAAACCAACCTCCAGCACCATCCAATGACCCGGAACACCATGGAACACACCCGCTGCGGACAAAGTGATGCGCGCTCCGGACGAAGTGACGCCCGCTCCGGACCAAGTGGCACCCGCCCAGGACGAAATGACGCCCGCCGATCCAACACATCCGAAAACATCCAATGCCAGCCCAGACCATCCAACACTGTACAGCAACATCCAAAAACCTCCACCAACAACCAACGCTGTCCAGCAACACCCAATAACCCCCAACCCCATCTAACCCCATTCAACAGCACGCAACCACAGCCAATGACTGGCGGTTATCTGAGGTGAGAATTGCCCACCATGACAGCAGCGTCGTGCTGTAGTCTGCAGGGAGGGCTGCAACAGCAACAAAAGACCCCATCCAGGGCTACTGGAGGCAACATGGGTGTGAATGTTCCCCAGCGAGTGTTCTCGTACAAAGATTTTGTGGCCGGTGTTGCGATGCAGATGTGAGTTACAGACAGACCTTGAAGAGTTTGGTTGTGCCGTTTCAGCTGTAAGCGCACACAATGTATGTAATCTATATACTGCAAGTCAAACAAAACATTCATGGGTCTCGCTCCTTCTTTAACATGAATGCATTTGGGAAAGGAGGGAAACGAGGGCTGGAACGGCTGGAACGGTTAAAACTTTGCATCCAAGAAGGGTTAAGAGAGGACTTTGCCATTGTTCGCATATATACAGATACTGCCTGAGCAAGCATAAAACACCAGAGTGGCCAGTCCTCCAATTTTTCTGTATGGTACACAATTGCTCCCATCACTGACAATCAAAAAGCCTCGGATAGAATTCTCAACCACCAAATATTCTCCTCCTAACCTTGTTCATTGGTTAAAATTGGAGGCCACAGAAAAACACATCGCGTCACCATGCTGCTGGACTGCAACACTGTTGGAAATTCCTGCAGCCTTATATTGTATGCAACTGTGAACGTTTAAGTGCTGGGTCACATTTTCCTGATGCCTGTAGGCATGTGGGTGCACGTTTCACGGAGGGAATTCCATAATGTTTAGGTTGCCATTTTAGAGCGACGGGAAGGGGGGGGGGCTGGTCTGGACCCAGAGGGTTGATTCTCCTTTTTCTGGTACGTTCATGGCAGATCTGCACATGGATGTGTGTGGGCGGCAGAAGCGAAGCCAGGAGGAGATGGACAACAAAAGAAGAATCAAGAACCCTAAAACACAGGGGTGGGGGCCGGGTTGAGGTCAAGAAAATTAGCAGCATTGTTCTGTCAGCAAGTTTCCCAGTGGATGGACTAGCCAGCAGACTACAATAGGTCTTGGGAGGTCTTGGGCATGACATATCTACGAAAAGACGAGAAAATACAACCGCACCGATGGATTCTGGTGGCCAGAATGCACTCAAACCGCTCGCTCGGAAACTGGATATGTAATCTGCCATTCTCCAAATTACGGAGCTCCGGACACGTGGACACAGAGAGGAAAGGGGTCGCCTGGTTCACCAAAATATAAAGGGATCCAGGTGCAGCCAGCGTGTGTGGCAACATCTATCAACAAGTCAGGTGGTTACACAGAGAGCTCTATGCACAGGATTAAAAAATGTAACATCGGTTCAAATGGGGGCACCAAAGCATTACCTACTGCTGGTGTTGGAGAGGGTCAATGATTGAAGGGTGACCAAAGAACGGGGGCCCTCAGACTGGTCTCTTGATTTGACAGTGACCAAGCAGCTCCCCTCCCCTTCCCTCAAAGCACATCAGGCCCAGCCTGCCACATAAATGCCCAGACGTGCAAAACTGGGCCGCCCGGAATCCTTCCCATCCTTCTCCACAAACCCATTGCAGGTGAGATCCCCCAAAAGGACTGAGGCAAATGCACGCGAAAATGTGACGGAGAGGGACACGCGGACCCGACTCTCACCAAATGGGAGGTTGGTTTATGGGGTCAGGTGCAGCAGTCTTGCCCGCCCCCTCCTTTCTGAAGAAACACACCCATTTGTTGATTGAACAAATGTAAGATGAAGGAGGCTCTGGCAAAAGAAAAAGCAGCCCAAACACAGAGCTGGGGACACCCCTGAAGAAGAAACCTGCCACCCCTGAAGAAGGAACCAAGGCCACGACCGCCCACCCTGCAATTGTTTTGCCCCCAAGCACATTGCCACGCTTGGGCCATGAGCAGGGGCGCATCCAAATCAAGGATGATGTAATGGCAACGACCAATAATGAGGACTTGGCCCTGGTCCCCAAATGCGGTTATTTCATTCTGAATACACCAGCAAATGCACCCATCAAGACACGGTGTACGGAGGGGTATTCGTGGATGTCATGACCAGACCTAGTGTTAGCTGGAAAGCAATTCAGATATGTGGGATGTATCTGCAGTATTGGGGTGGACCATGAAGGTAGAAACAGCTGTGGCATTTTTGCACTGTAATCTTCCAACGTCGTGCGTGGATTTCAAGCAGACATCTCATGAGCCAGGATGTTTGTTCGCTTTGTGGCACCCCGGCGAGGAACCTGGCACCCGTTCGTATGGGCATGGGGAATGAAGCGCTGGATACTTAGCTGACGTATCCCCCCCCCCCCCCCCCGGGCACAGGCATGCGCTCCTCAGATCAGTGCCGAATATTGCCTTGAGTTCACCGCAACATTGCGGTCATCGAATGTTTCTTGGGCTGTCTGGTCAGCTCATGGTGGGGGGGGGGGGGGGGGGGCTAATTAGTTCATTGCATTGTATTGATAGAATCCTGTCAGTCAGCTCATACGGGGGGGGGGGGCATGAAAGCAAGCTTGAAAACCGAAGAACATGCATTGCCAAATACACGCCCTGTCAGCTGGACCTCACCCCACCTGACCTAATTACGATCATCGACCCAGCAAGGGTGGAGGGGGGCGGGGGGGGCGGGTTAAACGAGTTGGCCAGCCAATCGACCGGCCCGGACAACACCCCACGAAACGTTTACCACTGCACGCATCAAGCATTAAAAAACCTTGAGGAACAGGAAGATACTTGAAAGGTGATCTGCTTTTTCTCTTTTGTAGGCTCTGACACACCACACACTGGATAGAATAGTCCTTCTGCGAGTGAAGCACAGCCTGGTCCTGACTTGATAATCATTCGTCAAATGCATTTTCCCATTGGAGGAAGCGTGCAGCCGCAGGACTTCAGTGAAGCCAAAAAGCTGGAATGTGCAACTGTTCTGATCTTTTGTGTACAGGCAAGCCTCAACTTGACGGAATAGCACCTTTGCTGCGTCGTTCTGAATGACGTTTGGCAAGAGTCTTTACAACTCTGCGTTGCCTCGTTTCCTCGGCATCCAGCGACAGCTCCTGCTCACCGACACCTTTCTCCATTTGTTGCAGCTTGGACTGGATCTCTGTCCTTTTGCCATGCTGCTTCTGAAAGCCAGCCAGCGTCTTCTGTTCCTCGGTGTCCAACGGAGCAAGCACACTGGGAAACTGGACTCGAGGAGACAAATAGGCACCAGGAACTTTGCGAACTTTCGCTGGTGGGGGCTTGCTTTCGCTTTCTTCAGAGCGTTTTTGCAAGTTGGCGAGATCACTGAGAGCATCTTGGTGCCATTCGGCGCAAGGTTTTTCACTCAACAAAACCATCCCTCTCACGGCTGCAATCGACGCTGCCACAGCCCGGGGGTGTGCAATGCCCAGCGGAAGGAGGTGGAAACTGGCGTCTGCATTGCTTTGAAGGGATGCGACATGATGCTTCGTCGGAGGTATTTGCCCGGCCAGGAGGGACAAATTTCGTGCTGCGTCGCAAACCCTGGAGGCCTCATCTGCGTTCGCGGGAGCACTGCTGCCTTCTTTGGGACAATCTGCTGTCTTCGCACCGGTTGAGTCACAAGCGCCGGTTGCTCTGTCAGAATCCTTGGCTTCTGTTGATCCCACCGCTTCGTTTACTTTCCCTGCACGCCCAGACACCAAGCGGGATTTTAAAGTCCCTGTGTACGCCCGAGCATTCTCCCCATCTTTCGAGGCAGGGAAAGCGGCCAAAAATTCTTCGCAAGTTTCCGGCAAATCAGAGGCTCTCACTTCATGTGTGTGTGCTTTATGAGACCGGACTGTGAAATAATCTGCAGCAACATGAGCCCGGGTGTTCGCAACTGCGTGTCTTGGGGCTCTGAAGATGTTCAGAAGAGAAGTGAACTTCCCAAGGAACTCGTCTTGCACGGAACGAATCCTGGATTGAGGAACGTCCTCTGGACTATACAGAAAGGCTCCTTTGGACGACAGTTCTTTCGTTACTTCCGGTGTGTCCGATGACGGCACAGTAGTGCCACCGCAGTAATGCATGAACCAAGAGCCAGCACAGAATCTTTCCTCCACGGTTTTCAGGAGTACGAGGTGGTAAAAATGCACCTTCTTCTTCCCGGTCGTCGGATTCACACACGACACCATCGCCTGACGCTCGTGTACCTTGTCCACTGGGGCGTCAAAGAACACAACTTTATCCACAAAGAACAACGGGACTCGGACGCTGGCCATCTTACACAGAAATATGTGTTTCGAATAAGCGGACTGACCTGTCTCGTTCTGCGGCAACGACAGGATATCGTGCAGCAGTGAATGATGCGTCGTGAGTTCTGAGATTGTTACAAAATCCCGTTTTAGCACAGCGAGAGCTTTCGCAACCACGTGAAACGAAGAATCCGACTCCGTGAAGACAACCATACACTCCCCCTCGGCTAAGCAATGCTCGATGAGAGTGCTCAACACGGAAATCTTGGGACTCATCGCAATCCACTTGTCTCTTGTTTGCGCGCAATCTAGCATCAACTTCGGGGAGAACTCGTTTTCAAGAGACACCGGAAATTCCCGAAGCAACTTGTCACGTTGATCGGCGGAAAGAGATCCGATGCTAGATAGTCCTAATTCTGGGTGGGCACAAACGGAACGCAGCATACACGTGACATTACTCTGTGAGCTGGAAGTGGATGAGGTTCCAATTTCGTCGGTGCACTGCAAGCACTGCTGGTAAATCTTCTTCTGCAGTTCTGCTGGCTGGCACAATGTCAAGCACTCGAGAACCGATCCCGGTCCCGCAGAAGCCGCCCGAGATTCTTCAACCTTAAAATAAGTTGAAAGCAGTTTGGTCATACCAAAATCCTCGCGGGGAGCTTGGGTGGGCACTGCTGCATTAACCTGTGCGGGCCGACTCTTGTTTTCCACCTTGGCCGCCAGTTTTGGCCTGACTTCAGGCTGTTTTTCCTTCCGCGGCTTGCGATCTTGCTCCGCGTCCTTGGCCCGCTTCGGCTTCCTTTCTGACTCGGCTGCATCCGAGGCTTTCCGCTTCTGCCCTTGCAGGGATCTCTGTCGCGTTGTACTCCTACGTGAAGCATCGTTGTCTGCTTTGTCATTCTCTTCAGCTGGTGGCGGCAGCGTCTTCGGGGCTTGATATCTCTGGTATGGAGTCATTGCAGCGCTCGATAGCACGATCCTCTGGTCGTATTTCTTGCACTTTTCTGCACCGGGCAATCTTGCCAGAGCTTCCACAACTTCCCGTCGATCGAAGCAAAACGTGTGTGGTCCCGAAACGGCCTTCCGGTACGTGGCACGCAGCCCATGCTTTAGCTTCCCATCAACGATGCGATTCAGCGCAATCTGCGCCACATTACTAGAGGGCTTGCCAACAACTGGGTTTCCCGGATCATCCTCCGATGTGACTCGGAAAGCGGGCTCGTCGCCCCCGTCAATAACTTCGAACAAATAGTTGACCTTCTTGTGTGGATTGATGTAGGAATCCTGCAGCCGTGCGACTTTGAAGCCGATGGGGTAAATGTACCGTTCGGAATGGTATGCTGGGCGGTGCCAGTCAACAACACCGGTGTCCAAAAGCACCGCGCCGTTGCCCAGCTGCAGCGGCAGGTTCAGTTTCATTGGGGAACTGCCAAAACAAGACAAGCTTGGCCGCAGTGGCACACTATGTGTCACGAAACGACGAACAAGAAAGGCACTTCTGTGCGTTTAAATCTTTCCAAAAAGAGATCTTGAACGACTTACGTCTCCTACAATAAAGCACACGCAAACAGCATGCGAGGTATTTCTTGGGATATAGATGTGCGCGATAATTCGGACCGGAATTTCGGTCGCAAGTGTTATCCGGAGAAACGCGTTTTCTCCGGATGAGGGCTTATCCGGACCGGTAGGGGGGGCCCAGGCGCCTCCCGCGTTTGCGGCACCTGTTTGCGGCGCTGCGCGGGAGGGAGTAAAACCTTCCGGCTGGATTTTCTCTGAAAATTTTACGGATGAAAGGCTGATTTTGGCATCGGGGAGGATATGGCTAAGCAGATACGGGTCCGCAGGCAGATACTGTGGATACGAGCACGCGCGTCAAATTTCAGGCCTACAGTCCCTCGAAACGTCCCTCGAAACACTGTGAAAAGCGGTCTGTAGACCAATTTTCCGTGAAATTTTCACAGCACAAGTGAGTAGTGTGAAGTAAATGATGAAATCCATTACATTGCCATTGTTCATGCACACCAAAAGCATGTCCGTTTTGATTTTCATCCGTTTCTCCCTCATGTTTCATGCACCATCCATCTATGCTTTTTTTTATCCGTTTTCGATCTTGGTTATTCGCCATCATTGACCCATGCGCAACCTCCCCTTCAAAACAATGTTCAGCCATGTTCATGTGTTGTTCCATCCATGCACACCAAAAGCATGTTAGTTTTGTTTTCATCCGTTTCTCCCTCCTATTTCATGTCCATCTATCCTTTTTTTATCCATTTCCCTCATTTCCATATTTTGATCTTGGTTATTGGCCACATGACAACTATCCCTCCCCTCTTTTGCCATGCACAACCTCCCCTTCAAAACAATGTTCATCCATGTTCATCTGTTATTCCATCCATGCACACCAAAAGCATGTTAGTTTTGTTTTTCATCCGTTTCTCCCTCCTATTTCCTGTCCATCTATCCTTTTTTTATCTATTTCCCTCATTTCCATATTTTGATCTTGGTTATTGGCCACATGACAACTATCCCTCCCCTCTTTTGCCATGCACAACCTCCCCTTCAAAACAATGTTCATCCATGTTCATGTATTGTTCCATCCATGCACACCAAAAGCATGTTAGTTTTGTTTTCATCCGTTTCTCCCTCCTATTTCATGTCCATCTATCCTTTTTTTATCCATTTCCCTCATTTCCATATTTTGATCTTCGTTATTGGCCACGACAACTATCCCTCCCCTCTTTTGCCATGCACAACCTCCCCTTCAAAACAATGTTCATCCATGTTCATGTGTTATTTCATCGATGCACACCAAAAGCATGTTAGTTGTGTTTTTCATCCATTTCTCCCTCCTATTTCATGTCCATCTATCCTTTTTTTGTCCATTTCCCTCATTTCCATATTTTGATCTTGGTTATTGGCCACATGACAACTATCCCTCCCCTCTTTTGCCATGCACAACCTCCCCTTCAAAACAATGTTCATCCATGTTCATCTGTTATTCCATCCATGCACACCAAAAGCATGTCACTTTCGTTTTCCCCTCCTATTTCATGTCCATCCATCCTTTTTTTATCTATTTCCCTCATTTCCATATTTTGATCTTCGTTATTGGCCACATGACAACTATCCCTCCCCTCTTTTGCCATGCACAACCTCCCCTTCAAAACAATGTTCATCCATGTTCATGTGTTATTCCATCCATGCACACCAAAAGCATGTTACTTTCGTTTTCCCCTCCTATTTCATGTCCATCCATCCTTTTTTTATCCATTTCCCTCATTTCCATATTTTGATCTTGGTTATTGGCCACATGACAACTATCCCTCCCCTCTTTTGCCATGCACAACCTCCCCTTCAAAACAATGTTCATCCATGTTCATCTGTTATTCCATCCATGCACACCAAAAGCATGTTAGTTGTGTTTTTCATCCATTTCTCCCTCCTATTTCATGTCCATCTATCCTTTTTTTGTCCATTTCCCTCATTTCCATATTTTGATCTTGGTTATTGGCCACATGACAACTATCCCTCCCCTCTTTTGCCATGCACAACCTCCCCTTCAAAACAATGTTCATCCATGTTCATCAGTTATTCCATCGATTCCATTTTTGTATACTCATGTTTTGTTTCCTACAACCCTGTGACAATAACGCAACAACCATTCGGAGGGAAAATGGAATCGAAAAATGGAATCGATGGAATAACTGATGAACATGGATGAACATTGTTTTGAAGGGGAGGTTGTGCATGGCAAAAGAGGGGAGGGATAGTTGTCATGTGGCCAATAACCAAGATCAAAATATGGAAATGAGGGAAATGGACAAAAAAAGGATAGATGGACATGAAATAGGAGGGAGAAATGGATGAAAAACACAACTAACATGCTTTTGGTGTGCATGGATGGAATAACAGATGAACATGGATGAACATTGTTTTGAAGGGGAGGTTGTGCATGGCAAAAGAGGGGAGGGATAGTTGTCATGTGGCCAATAACCAAGATCAAAATATGGAAATGAGGGAAATGGATAAAAAAAGGATGGATGGACATGAAATAGGAGGGGAAAACGAAAGTAACATGCTTTTGGTGTGCATGGATGGAATAACACATGAACATGGATGAACATTGTTTTGAAGGGGAGGTTGTGCATGGCAAAAGAGGGGAGGGATAGTTGTCATGTGGCCAATAACGAAGATCAAAATATGGAAATGAGGGAAATAGATAAAAAAAGGATGGATGGACATGAAATAGGAGGGGAAAACGAAAGTGACATGCTTTTGGTGTGCATGGATGGAATAACAGATGAACATGGATGAACATTGTTTTGAAGGGGAGGTTGTGCATGGCAAAAGAGGGGAGGGATAGTTGTCATGTGGCCAATAACCAAGATCAAAATATGGAAATGAGGGAAATGGACAAAAAAAGGATAGATGGACATGAAATAGGAGGGAGAAATGGATGAAAAACACAACTAACATGCTTTTGGTGTGCATCGATGAAATAACACATGAACATGGATGAACATTGTTTTGAAGGGGAGGTTGTGCATGGCAAAAGAGGGGAGGGATAGTTGTCGTGGCCAATAACGAAGATCAAAATATGGAAATGAGGGAAATGGACAAAAAAAGGATAGATGGACATGAAATAGGAGGGAGAAACGGATGAAAACAAAACTAACATGCTTTTGGTGTGCATGGATGGAACAATACATGAACATGGATGAACATTGTTTTGAAGGGGAGGTTGTGCATGGCAAAAGAGGGGAGGGATAGTTGTCATGTGGCCAATAACCAAGATCAAAATATGGAAATGAGGGAAATAGATAAAAAAAGGATAGATGGACAGGAAATAGGAGGGAGAAACGGATGAAAAACAAAACTAACATGCTTTTGGTGTGCATGGATGGAATAACAGATGAACATGGATGAACATTGTTTTGAAGGGGAGGTTGTGCATGGCAAAAGAGGGGAGGGATAGTTGTCATGTGGCCAATAACCAAGATCAAAATATGGAAATGAGGGAAATGGATAAAAAAAGGATGGATGGACATGAAATAGGAGGGGAAAACGAAAGTAACATGCTTTTGGTGTGCATGGATGGAATAACACATGAACATGGATGAACATTGTTTTGAAGGGGAGGTTGTGCATGGCAAAAGAGGGGAGGGATAGTTGTCATGTGGCCAATAACGAAGATCAAAATATGGAAATGAGGGAAATAGATAAAAAAAGGATGGATGGACATGAAATAGGAGGGGAAAACGAAAGTGACATGCTTTTGGTGTGCATGGATGGAATAACAGATGAACATGGATGAACATTGTTTTGAAGGGGAGGTTGTGCATGGCAAAAGAGGGGAGGGATAGTTGTCATGTGGCCAATAACCAAGATCAAAATATGGAAATGAGGGAAATGGACAAAAAAAGGATAGATGGACATGAAATAGGAGGGAGAAATGGATGAAAAACACAACTAACATGCTTTTGGTGTGCATCGATGAAATAACACATGAACATGGATGAACATTGTTTTGAAGGGGAGGTTGTGCATGGCAAAAGAGGGGAGGGATAGTTGTCGTGGCCAATAACGAAGATCAAAATATGGAAATGAGGGAAATGGACAAAAAAAGGATAGATGGACATGAAATAGGAGGGAGAAACGGATGAAAACAAAACTAACATGCTTTTGGTGTGCATGGATGGAACAATACATGAACATGGATGAACATTGTTTTGAAGGGGAGGTTGTGCATGGCAAAAGAGGGGAGGGATAGTTGTCATGTGGCCAATAACCAAGATCAAAATATGGAAATGAGGGAAATAGATAAAAAAAGGATAGATGGACAGGAAATAGGAGGGAGAAACGGATGAAAAACAAAACTAACATGCTTTTGGTGTGCATGGATGGAATAACAGATGAACATGGATGAACATTGTTTTGAAGGGGAGGTTGTGCATGGCAAAAGAGGGGAGGGATAGTTGTCATGTGGCCAATAACCAAGATCAAAATATGGAAATGAGGGAAATGGATAAAAAAAGGATAGATGGACATGAAATAGGAGGGAGAAACGGATGAAAACAAAACTAACATGCTTTTGGTGTGCATGGATGGAACAACACATGAACATGGCTGAACATTGTTTTGAAGGGGAGGTTGCGCATGGGTCAATGATGGCGAATAACCAAGATCGAAAACGGATAAAAAAAAGCATAGATGGATGGTGCATGAAACATGAGGGAGAAACGGATGAAAATCAAAACGGACATGCTTTTGGTGTGCATGAACAATGGCAATGTAATGGATTTCATCATTTACTTCACACTACTCACTTGTGCTGTGAAAATTTCACGGAAAATTGGTCTACAGACCGCTTTTCACAGTGTTTCGAGGGACGTTTCGAGGGACTGTAGGCCTGAAATTTGACGCGCGTGCTCGTATCCACAGTATCTGCCTGCGGACCCGTATCTGCTTAGCCATATCCGCCAGAGACGGTTCGATCCCGGTTTTGACGTTTTTGACTCTGGCGGCTGTTCTGCGGCTGTTCTGGCGCCTCCGCGCCAATTTTCTCCGGATAAGCCCTTATCCGGAGAAAACGCGTTTCTCCGGATAACACTTGCGAATTTCGGTGGCCGCAATCTTGCCGTGTGCGCTCTGGGGATTGTAAAGTTGACTGTAAAGTAGTTATAATATATACAAAATCACTGGCGTAGCAAGTGGATGTCAAACGTTGATAGACTACTTTGTTATCCCATGTTGTTGTTGCCATCGGAAATGGAGTGTTGCATGTGCAATGCAATGGAAAGTACAAGTAACTTGGGGGTGCAACTAATGCATCGGAGGTAATGCAGCAGGGTCTTGCAAGCCCCCCCAAAAGACTTGACTTCAGCGCTTCAATCTTCACTGCCATTGGCATGCGGTACGTGGTACAGCACCCAAGGCACGATTTGGTCTTTGCCCATACCAGGAATACCAGGAAGGAGGTCGGATTTGCTTTGCTTGTGTGCACGTATCCCGAAGCATGGCTGGCAAGGCGGCTAAGTGAAGGGTCGGCACTCTCAGGGTTGCTGCCTGTGCCACAGTGCGCGTGGCAGTCAACGAAACAGGCACAAGCATGACACCACACAAGCTCCCTTTGTCGCCTTAACGGTCTCACGCCTGCCACTGCGTTTTGTGTGAGCACGACCAGGGGCAGCAACTCAGAAAGTTCCATGGCTGTGTGTCATCCAGGTGAGTGCTTGTCCAATCAGATTTGGACGTTCTACCATGTTCCAACGTTTTTTTATTGCACGGCATGAGGTTGGATTTTCCGTGAACTTTTCTGTGTCGTCACTGCAACTTGTGCAGACGTTCCTTGAACCTGCATCTTAATTTGAGTTGCGCTTTGACTTAGTTGCAAATATCCAGCCCAGCAGCAGTGCGGGGAGTGCTTGCACTAATGACTACTGTTGTCTGGTGTATGGGTTTGGAAGAACTCTAATTTGGGCTCGGAATGAGGGAAGCCCCTGGATTCGTAGGGCTAAGGCTCCCACACGTGGCTACCCCTATGGCACTCCGAAAAGCCTGTCCACTTCCCATGTTGTCGCACGACGTTGGGTCTTTCGCCAGAAAACGGGCGTCAGCATTTTGAAGCTACAACGGGTTTTTTCCTTGAACATTATGTGCTTTTGTTGTTTAGGCAGGGGTTGTCCCTCCATCTTCTGCTTGGTCTAATTGCAATGATGCAAGGAGGTATGGCCCCAGATGCAGGTGGAAAGATGGACGAGCAAGAAATCCGGGATTTCTTGAACGAAAATAACGTTCCCCAATTCGTGGACATGTTTGTTCAAAAGCTGATCGAATTCCAGCCAGACGATTTCAAGCCCCTGCTGCGGGAGTTAATTGAGAGAGTTGAACGGAGTAATGGAAAAGGAGCTAAAGCAAGGGCTGCTGCCCAAGAGCACGTCTCGCAAGGATCTGTCAAGATGAAGGCCTTGAAGTACGGAGGTGATCCATTTGCCGAGTTAGGGCTTGGTGAGTGGAACGTCCCTGCGTATTGCAGAAGAGACCCCAGGCTGCGGCCCTCCGTATACCATGTCAAACGGCAAGGGAATGGGGTGACCACAGCTGAAGTGACCAGCTCAGAAATCAAGGCTGCTAAACTGAAGAAGGATTATGCCAGCACTGTGGCAGGCCAGTTCAATTATGCAGCAAACAAGTGCGTCGCCGCGTGCAAAAAGCTTGTTGCCGAGTGCGAACGAGACGGCAAGCCATTCTTTGATGAACACTTTTGGTACGGCAAGCGCAACAGCATGTATCCCAAAGGTTGCCCATCTGACTGCACCGTGACAGAGCCACTCAAAGCTATGAGGAGCTCTGAGCTGTACCCAGGGGCTCCTCTGTTCTCAGGAGGAATTCAGGCAAACGACATCGTACAGGGTGCCGTTGGGGATTGCTTTTACATTGGTGCTGTTAGTGCTCTTGCATGCAGCACTGCTGTATCCATGAAGCCTCTGCAACGATTATTTGTGTACTCGAACGTGAAACACGGGGTATATGGCGTAATGTTTTTCAAAAACGGTGGCTGGGAGTGGGTGATTGTGGATGACTGGATTGCGGTTTCATCGGATAACAGGGGCAACGTCTGGCCACAATATGCATCACCAGGCACAGAGCCTGAACTTTGGCCACTGATCATTGAAAAGGCCTACGCAAAGGTATCTGTTTGTGCCACAGCCCGCTGATTCTTGCTCTGCCCTGGCATCTCAGGCCTGCACATGGGCCCCTTCCAGCTGCAGGGGCATGGCACGTAACGTGACGGGAGAGCTTGCTGTGCAGGGAAGGTCTGTGGGGGCCCCTCCCACGAGGGGAATTGCGAAAGTCGTACGAATCCTGTGGACCGGTCGATTGCAGAAAACAAGGGACTATCAACCCACACATCCTTCCTACACTCCTGAGGCTCCTGGGGCTACACTCCTGAGTGCCATTCAGCTGGGTATTTGGGGCTGCACGTGTGCTGTTTAAGCACGTTTCCCACCATTCAGGCGTCCGGGACCCTTCAGCAGTTTTCAATGGATACCTTAGACTACGGAAGGGGCCTGCCCCGGAGTTCCGTTCAGTTGAGCCCCCTTTGAGGGGACGCTTGTGGGGGGCTCTGGACCAAGGCCCGCCGCCGAGCCGTAGAAACCCTGTGCCTGCCCTGGCTTTGTGCGCCATGCCGCCCGACACCTGCCATGGCAGGTGTGAGCGCCAAGTATGCCAGGAACCCGCAAGCGGATACCAGGGATTGAGTCGAAATGTAACGGAAGTCCGGGCCGATTACCATAGAAAGGGCGATTATGGACATCCACTGACTGATTTATCCGTATGATTTATCCGTATAATGCATAACCGGTACCAGAGTACCCGGTCGGAATCTGTGGAACCCCCTTTGATTCTGCATTTTTGGGCGCAGGTATTTTTTTTTCGGTTTTTTTGAATTGCAAAAGATTATCCTGCGAAAACACCTCAAAAACTCCCGGATTCGGACCGTACACACCCTAAACCCCTCCATTATGTGGTGTGCGAGGGGTGCACCCCTACGCCCCCGTGCCCGGCCTGTAGCGCCACCCTCCCATGCTCATGTCGGGGGGCAGGGGCGGCTTCTTGTGCACTACATAGTGCCATCATTGACCACCAATCATATGAACTTGGAGTACAATCACTCTGTGTCTCCGAGGCACCGGGTGCGGCCGTTCCTGCGCGGAGGATTCCCCGCTGTCACAACCCAAGTTCCCAGGAAGTGACACAGACTCGCAAGCTTGTTGGGTCCGCACGCGTGCGCGCCGGTGGCAAACCGAAACAAAACCCACGGCGGCATTCACGGACACGGCATTGAGCTTGGCAAGTGTTGCAAGTTGTGTACTCACACTGGTCGTTGTAACCAAGTGTTTGTTTGCCTTGTGCCTGGAAAGGTGCCGCAAAAGGACGATTTTACATCATGGGGTTTTGACAAATGGGGCGTGGTCACAATGATTAGAGTTGTCCGGCTGGAGCGCCCCTGGCACGCACGGCCGTGGCATCTACGGCCCGGTGGGTCTCAGCCTCGTCAACTACCCCGGCACCTGCAGCGGGAAGATCAACAGCATGCACATCCACAGCCCCGCAGATGAGCACCCCGTCCAAAGCATTGTATGCTCCTTCCCTCTGCCTGTCCCCATCATGCGTTTCCACTGATATGCAGGTCCATTTCTGTTGGGATTCCATCGATGGGGGTTGGACCCGACAAGCTCTGGAGGATTTGACCGGGGGCTTGGCCTATACTTTGGACCTGCGCAGAAAAGATGCGCAGAAGTACGGGGGGTCGGACCACTCGGCCTTCAAGGCAATTTGCGACGACCCCCTCACTGTGTTGGGGTGCGCTGTTGGGAACCACGTCCGAGAAGCCGCCGGCGCCGGCCGTGCGGGTGAACAGGGGGCAGTGTACGGCTTGTTCAAAGGCCATGCCTACTCGGTATTGAAGTGCTCCGTGACCAGTGATGGGCAGGCGTTTGTCCGGGTCCGCAACCCATGGGGCAACGATGCGGAGTGGACGGGCCCATATTCTGACCGCTCTTCGGAATGGAATCGCAATCCAATCCACAAGCGGGAGCTGGCACCGGAGATGAAGGCGGATGGCGCATTTTGGATGCCTTGGGATTATTTCCGGTATGCAAGCACTGTCAGGGTTTGCCTGTCGTGGCAAGTGGGTGGGCGCAGAGGGACAGGACAGGGGTGTGCACAGTTCATGACCCGAAAATGCTTTTTTGGGGACCAAAAATCGAAAACCCCAAACGATTCACGTCTTTCGATCCCCCCGGACCCGCACCCCCCCCCCCCCCCAAAAGTGGGTTTCATCTGGGGGGTTACAAGGGATTCAACTGCCTTCACCCCTTGAGGTTTGGTGCGCTTATGGGCACAAAAAGGTGGTATGTGGCGTTTTCCTGCACAGGGGAGGGGGAAATTTCGCAGGGAAATTTTCGCCGTTCAGAAAAGTGGCAAAATTTTCCCCTCGGCGAACTTTTCGCAGCGTGTGACCAACAACTTTACTGCAAACTCAGATGCAGGTGAGTGCTGAGAAGTCAGAAATGTGCAGCAGTGTACCCGGAGGAAGGAAGGTTCAAAGGGAAGGTTCAGATGTGTTTTTTTTACAACACGCAGTGGTTGTGTGACTGGAATGCATTGGAATGCCGTGTTGCCCAAGATTTTGAAAGTGCCCACCAGGAAATAAGAGGAGCCATCCAGAGCCCACCAGGAAATATCAGCAAGCTTCAGGATTCCTGGAGGTGGCGAAATTTTCCCCTTCCGAAATTATCCCCGTTGAAATCGTCCCCTGGCAAACTCCCCCCCCCCTCTAGATGCAAGCCCCCGTGGTTTTTGATCTAACAACCTCTGCGAGGTCATTTTGGGTGTTGGATTTGAGGCAGGATTTTTTGCACATGCATCCACACCATCCAATATGGTGTCCAGGATAGTACTGTGGACCTTTGATTGATGCAGGAAAATGGGTTTCGGAAAGCATGAAGGTTATTAACTGGAATGTTTTTAAGCGTCTGTATGAAAGCCCTACTTTGTGCGTTTGGGAGGATCGATCAGGCCCGTACGCAAAAATGTAACAAACATTACCACCCCGAACGCGCGGTGAATTTGTCCAGTTTACGGGGGGGGGGATTTCGAGGTCAGTCAATTTCGTGTGGGAAACAGGGAAACAGGGTATGTTTCTTGTTTGAGTGAATCTGCATCACAAATGGCTAGTGCTCCGCCGAACCTGCTGTCCAGAAGTCACCAAAAAGGGGCTTTGGAATATGTGAAAGCCTTGGGAGATGCAGTGGCTGGGCTCCATTCGTTTGCCAGCCACTCCGCTCCGCTACTTATAGAAACTCCTATTTTGATAGCATTCAGTCATGCATGTGTGTTGGTCAGGCTATTGCTCAGTGTGGCGGACCCCCCCCCCCAGCCGACCAAGGGAAAGGGAAGGGAAGGAGTGTGGGTAGGCCGATGGGCACTGCGGCCTACAGAGGGAAAGGCCAAGGGAAGGGAAAGGGGAGGGGAGAGGGAAGGTTAGGGCAAGGAGGAAGAGGAAGGTCAAAGGGTGGTGAGAAGCCGATGGGCACCACCGCCTATGGAGGGAAAGGGTCCAAGGGAAGGGCAGCAAATGGCGATCGGCCAGTAGGCGCCGCCAGCTGCAGACAAGATCATCACACCATGGCGTCATGCCAAAACCCCCCAAGGGGGGGAGGGGGTCAGATGCCAACAAAGAGTTTGTGTACCTAAAATCCGCCTCACCATTTCTGGCCCCCTGACAAAATTTCGTTTTTCCCTGAGGAAAATTCTTCTGATGTGGGTCTAAGCAACAGGCTGGTGGTGGTGCAGTCATAAAGGCACATGCGGGGGGGCTGAGAATGGCCACCCATCGATGTATGCTACCTGCCCAGGCACAATACGTGGGAACATAATAGTGCGAGCGGGGGCGATCATCTCGTAGGGTGATGTTGGCTCTCCTGGAGGCCAATAGAAGTCTGACACCGCCTACTCTGTGAAAGGCATGAGGCAGGCAGGCCCAGCAACGCCGGTTGTCGTTGGCCTTGAGAAAAGTAAAATGATCTCCACCGACTTTCCGTCAGGGGTCATGATACTAAAATTCTCTGCCCGCCTGACAACACAAAAGACATTGCACTGGGCGCCGGTTGCGTGACACGGTAATTTACTAGATTGCATGAGCCCCCAAACTGGGGTGAGCAAGATTCAGCGGGCACTCGCTGGGTCCCTAAGCATGCCCCCAAAAGCGTGCACCCTCCTCGCATGCGGACGCTTCTCAATGCTGGACTACAGTTTGATTGGACCACTCATGATGGTCTTGCTGCCCAGCCCAGCCCCAACATGGCATTTGGCATCTGGCACAATTACGCCTCATTCCACACAGCCTCGGCAAGCCCCACAGGTTCGGGACCCGGATAATGGGGGTTTTCGGCTCAAAATCGCAAAATTCCCCCCACCCCATTCCATTTTCCCCACTCCCCGGCCGCCAAAAGTTTAATGGCATCTCCACACGAAACAGCAGGTCTTTGTTGCTCGTTTAGGAAAATCTTCACTGATATTGATGTGGCTCGATACTTCGAGTATGATACTACTTGCCTGAGTATGTTTGGAACCGCTCCACGATACGACATGCAGGCAAACAACACGTTCATCTTGAAAGTTGACCAGCCATTAAAGAACGTGGTTTTCAGCATTGGTATGCGATGCTGCTGTGTAATCTGGGTTTGCATTTGTGGATTCAATGTGATGACCCTTGTCAGATTGTTGGACTCACTAAGCGTCCCTTGTCGGCACCTGTGACACCTTTTGACATCTGTCGACACCAGCACACACTTGTCCGCACATGTAGACCATTGTCCATTATTGTCGACTCTTGTTTAAATTTGGTGACACGTTTGTATACTTGAAGAAGTTTGTCAACAATTGTTGTCAGCAATCGCAACTCTCCACAGTCCTCCATACCCGAAACAAATTTCAGCACCCCTTTACAATTTTTCGAAATGCTCCGCACCCCCCCCCCCCCCGCCCCCGACATCCCCTATTCCCGTGAGCCTACCCACAACCAGGTATCAGCCTGCGGGCTGAGGAGGTGCCCCGGGTGGTTCCTCGAAAATGCGAAAAGGCGACATGCCTGGAATGCGGCGCATCCGCTGACGGGTACCACTTGGTGATCCGGAATCCCCGGGCCCTGTCACATTTCTCACGGCAGCCGTGCTGGGCACGCTCCAATTTTCGCTGTATTGGGAAAGACACCGGAAGCACACCCCTTTCCCGCTGCTGCTGAGGGCCTCTGCGTCTCAGAAATCCCGTGTGGTCTAGTGGTTAGGATTTCCAAGTTAAAGACCCGGGCGGCCGGGCTTCGATTTCTCGCACGGGAGCCTTTTTGCCTCCTGCTTGCTGTTGTGTGAAGCATTGCTGGCGCCGGCATGGGAGGGACGCCAAGGGGCCGAAGCAGCCTTTGTGAGCAGAGGGACGACTGTCCCACCCTCACCTGCTGAAAACACCTTTCTCCTTTGGCTTAGGAATACGTAAACAGCACACACTTGCACATGAAACAGAGCCGGCCCTCGCCAGTGGCCATTAAATAGGCCATAGGTACCTTTCTGTCAAAGAGAAAAACAGACCCCCCCCGTTTCAAGCGTAGGCCTGACCAGCGGGGAAGCCGTCCGCCATTTCGCACATTGAGGGTTGCGGGAGGTAGAGCATGTTGGACGGTGATGGAGGACAGGATCTTGTTGTGGAGGGTTATTGAGGGCAACCAAAGATGGTAAGGGCTATCAAGAACCATGGACCATTGTGGTGTGCTGTTGGTGCTTTTTGACTTGGAGTGTGGATGGTTTTGAGGTGCTCGTTTGAGGGGGTATTCGCCATCGACGCTAAGTGTGCCAGTTGGTATGGGTTTACGCACTGGTTTGCGTTTTTGAGAGGCGCACTGCCATAAACAGCTTTCCAATCTGGGGTACCCCCCCTCTGGGGTGGCTGCTAGTCTGTGCTGGAACCACCCCTGTGCCTCCCATCGTCCCTGCCTGTCCCATCTACCCCTTTCAGCGCCCCCCCCCCCCCCCGGGCCCTGTGATTATCTGACATGATGTTCTGTTTTCTGTTTCAGACACAGTGTGTGTCTTGAGGTTTAACCAGGTTTGGCATAGAGAATAAAGATGCACTTATAGTTAAATGCTAGGCCCGCCCCAACCGCTTCCAACTGCAGTCCCAGCAGTTTGTAACCGCAAGCTCCTGTTCTCCGATTGCTCACAACTGCCACCAGCTGGTTTTACAGGCGCTCTGTGCCTTCCCTCTGCTTCAGGCACAGGCCTGCCTCTGGTTTTGCCTCCGAAGATTCAAGGGTCAAGGGCAGTCGGGATGATTTAGGCGGGCCACAAGCCTGCCAAGGAGCCAGGCATTTCATTGTAGTTGACGAATACCATGCAGAAGCCTCTAGGAAATAACGGCAACCATCCAGGAACGGGCTGGATGGGCTGTGTGTTCTTATTTTGGACACACTATTAAGAGCATGCGTGCGTGTTCCTATTTTGACTGCGTGTTCTTGTACGAGGGGGGGGGGCGTTAGTGTGGGATGTCAGAAGCCAAAAAAACAGCCCTAAAACCGGCTTCCAATTTCGGGGCCTCGTACTAAGTTTAAATTTTTTCCGAAGAAAATTTACCTATGGGTGATTGGGTGGGTGAATTGGCTGCAATGGCCCAGGGCCCCAAGTGACCCCCCCCCCCCCTCTTGCCGTGGAGGATTCCCACCGGCATATTCTTTCAGCTTCTATGGCACGCCCCCCCACTGCACTCATGCGCCTGCTATGGCATCGCTGCACGCCACACTGCACCAGCTCGCGCGCATTTGCCCGCTCATGCATCCCCTTCGCCTTGGCAGGTCAGGACGATCCCTTGACAAAGACTGATCACCACATCCGCAAAAACGGCCGCTTTTCGACGATGAATTTGTCGATTTATAAGCTGACCCAACTGCCCGACGAGTACAGTGGATTGAGGGATTGCCTGGACCGCAAGGTCCAAACTGAAAAAGACAGGACTCGCACGCTGTTCCATGAATTGGACCTGGAGCCCGGATACTACAGTCTGGTCCCGCGTGTGTTTGACTCTTCTGGCATTGGCTATTATGTCCGTGTGCATGCCCCTGCACAATCCGGAGTCTCCATATTCCGCTTTTCCGATGGCCCAAGTAAAGCGCTGAGCGTAGAGCAGGCAAAGGCTGCAGGAGAGGTGTGCTTGTCGCATTTGCCGGTCGCGCAGGGTGGTTGGACGCGGCGAGGCTCGACGGGCGTCCAGTGACGGTTGCATGTGCACACAGGGCCACACTACGAACGAGTCCGTGCAGGATTGCCACATCTGCACGCAAGGTCTCACGAAGTACAAGTAGGATCAATCTTGTCCAGTGAGCATCCCGACATGTCGACACAAAACTCACGTGGCCCAAGTCGAAGACAAAAGGCATGCGCAAAGATGCACAAAACACGGCTCGCACCAAGCTCCACATATGGGGTCACCGCTGTTGGACATTTGGCAATCATTTGTGGATGCAAACCTGTGAGCCCCATCGCCCCACTATGAAGGCTCCGCTCCTCCATTGCAGAAGCACAAAGCCATCATTCTTGCACATGTGTGGATGCAACGGCACCCAGGATAGTTCAGCCCGACGCCTCCCCAGAAGCTGGCCGATATTCAGCTCTGCCTTCCAGGAACATGAGGCGTGGGTAGGTAACACGGATTGAGAAAGAATTCATCGTCTGCTGTATATATGTCGTCGACACTGATGGGTTCTCAGAGGCGGCGGGCGCCACATTGTTTTTCCCCAATCCTGGTTCCAAGAGGGCCCATAAGTCCTGTGCAAATCCCATTGCAGGGAGCGGGTCGGTGGATCGGGAGACCGGGAGGGTGGGGATCACAATTTCCCCCTGCCCCCGCCGGGCGTGGGGGGGTAAGCTGCGGGGCCTCGGCCGGTGGCCGGCCACAGTCGGGCGGGAGCTGGGCGCGGTAGCAGCCCCACAGGGGATCAAGGGGGAGCGGGGCGTCAGGGCCACAGGTGGAGAGAGGGTGCTGGCAGGGGCGCCAGTCCCGATGGAACTGGCTGGGGGGTGTAGGGCGCCTGGCCGGGTGCATGGGAGGGCGAGCTTGGGAGACACCTAGTCCCGACCTCGTCCCTCTCGGCCGCCAGAGGCGGGGGGTAGCAACAGGGGGCTGGGCGCCTGAACTCGTGATCGGCCCACCAACCCAGCCCCTGACCTGTGTACTTAGGCCTATGGATGTTGACAGTGGACATGCCCTGCTTCCAAGGGACTGGTGCACCTTCTTTTCCACCCTTTGCAGCTCAAAACTAAAAGATGGAAGTTTGAGATCCGCCCTCAAAAATGGAAATTTCTGAATGTAACGAATGAATGTAATGTTTTCAACCCTCTTCACATGTTGTTTACCCTTTCCTACACCGGGTGCTGGTGTGTGTGTGTGTGTGTGTGTGTGGTGGGGGGGGGCTCCCCAAAGGACTTCTTTTCATCTTATGTCTGGTGATGTGCACAGCGGGAAGCGCAATAGAAATTGCGAACTGGTTGCTGCCCGGTTTTCTGCGTCCAGGAAATTCCTGCCGTGGCAGTGCCTGCAAGTGCGGGAGGGCAAATCGTCACTGATGTTCCTGCTGCTGAATCAGCTGCTGTCCAGTCCACTGGCAAGACAACCGAGGAGAAGATCATGGCTGCATTGGGTGTGACCAATCAGGTGTGTGGTGAATGCAGACCTGCCTTGGGTTGAAATGCTCTGCGGGCGCTGGTGAGAATATGAGCACGGTGCTCACACGCAGACGATGCCGCAGGTGCTGTCGGACGGAGATGATTGTCATGGTCCCACAGGCAAGGAACGACCTGAATGGGGTGGGTGGGTCACGTGCAGGGCCGGAAACCCTCCCTACGCCACTAGGAACAGCAGTCGTCATCCGTTGTCCCATGTCTTACACTGCCCGCCGGGTGCCTTCGCTGGTGCATTTGTGCATCTGCCGGAACGCCCTGGTTCATTTTCATTGTGGTGAATGGGGAACGGGATTTCGTCTCCTGAGTTGTGTGTGTTCAAAATGCTCAGAATGAAATTTAACAGCCCCTCCTCCCCGCCCGCCCTGCGGAGCCCCGTTCACCGTGGGTGTTGGGGTTCAGAACTGCACTCGACTACCCCCGCGGGTGAATGTCAAGCACGAGGATGTCAGCAAAATGCACAACGAAGTCTTTGTTCTCGTCCCAAATGAGATTTGCCGGCAGCGTCCGCCAGGTCAGACTGGATCCTACTGAGCAGAACACGGGACGCAGCCGGTTCCCGCTGAGCTGCGGTTGCGACAGGAGCCGATATTAACGAGAGGCACTTGGTACGGGGCGGACCCCCACGAAACCCCGACGAAACCCTATTCAGCGGCCGTACACTAGTAGTATGTCGGCTCCAAGCACACGTGGCATGATTGAGGTGTAGTGGCAACGTACGAGGATCTCCATCAATACCATGCTGGACGTGGACTAGCACATGGTACGCAGTAAGAAATCTGTTGAAGCGTGTCAACGTCATGTTTGCCACAGTGGCCAGGGTTTGCTGTAGGCTTCGCCAACCTGAAAGGGGGCCGGTAAGGGATACAAACAGACACATAAACAAACACGGGCACCGACACACAGATATGGACAAAGACAGCCCTCGTCGACTGTGCATCACAAGGGCACAAATGTGCCACTAGGGCGCAAGGAAACCTGCGTCACAGGTTTCGCCCACAGCGGTCCAAATCCTCCAGAAAAATATTTTCCGTGTTTTAAATTATGATTATGGAATTTTCACATCCGGAGAGCTCCCCCAAAGAGAATTTTTTTGCCCCAACATGGATACCTCAAAATGACCAGTACGGCGTTGCGATCATTTTGGGGGACATATTTTGGGACCTCCTCCCTGACCCGCTGCCTCACTCTCTGCATTCCCTTGCATGTATTTCCTGCACAGGATCAGTACAACCGTTTGGTCAGCGATGCTTTTGAAAGCCAAGACCGGTACGGCAGTGGAAGGTTGGACAAGAAACGGACACAATCAGCAATTGAACAAGTGATCACTTCCAATAAAAAGATTTCTGAAACTTTTGATAACCAGTGGTCTGCTTTGCAGAATGGCTCTTCTTCCCGTACGTATCGAGTGAGGCTGGTGGAATTTAAGAAATTGATGGAAGGCCTTCTTTTGGAGCTCCTCAAGCGCTAATATGGCAAGCATCGAAGGTGCAATTACCACGCTGAGCAATGAGCGATAGCATAATATTTCAACTGGTGGGTTCAACGCATATATATAACATCCATTCCGTGTCCGTCTACTTTGGTTGGTTTGCTTCAACATTCGTTGTTGTTGTTGTTGTTGTTGTTGTTGTTGGTGCTGTTGATGTTGCTGCTGCTGTTCTGATTGATTTTTGCATGTTGTCACAACTTGTGTTTGTGTATGTGTGGGTGTGTGTGTGTGTTTGTGCGTCTGCATGTGCTTTGTGTATGCGCTTGTGCCTTGGTGTTACTGGTAGTATGGATGTGCAAGTTGGATTTTTGTGCACTCACGGATGCATTCACTGATTAATGAGAAACAAAAGTTTATATGTATTTGCATGTAGTGAAACAAGTAAGCATTGTGCAATACTGGGTGGCTGAGCATAAATGAATCTTTCCTCTTTGATTCATTTTTGCACCATCGGCAGTAAGCTTTGGGCTCATGGTCAGCAAGTGCCAACTGTATTGCAGGGCATCTCACCATGCCACCTGATTTGGATTGATTGTGTGTTGTAGAGCATTTCGAAGGCCTGCAGTTGCAGCACATTCTTTTTTCTACATTCAATCTGTGCAGTTTTATACTCAATTTTCTTGGTGAAGTATTGTGCAAAAAAGATATGAAAGAATGAGTCTCTAACCCATCGTTTGTTTATATGTTTGTCCATCATGAACTCGTTTGTCCATCATGAACCCGTGTACAATGGCATTGCATGACATGTATCTGCGTTTCCATGCCTTTTTTGAGTAATTTTTTGGTGCCTGCTGTTTTACATTTGCCACATCATGAGCATATCTCTTGTTGATTTTGGTCATGTGTAAGGTGGTATTGCTTTGCAGAGCAAATCTGTTGCATGCCGACCTTACGCGTTGTGGCAATGCCGACCCGATGAATGCTGACCCAATGAATCTATTGCGCAGGGTTCAGAACACCACCATCTGAATGCTAAAGATTCAAAAAAAACACCATCAACCTTGAATAACATCCAGCAAAGTCCAACAATACCACCAAACAATATTCCAATGACATTAGCAACCAATATCCAGCAATATCCAACAACCCAGGAGCCCCTGGTGAGCCAGCATACACCAGATCCCTGGAAATCAGGTCCAGGCACCCATGGGGTGAGTCATGGTGGTTATTTCCAGGGTCGGGTTGTGGGGGAGCACCTGATGCGGCACACACCTGCAGCGTACAGATTTGTCTGGCCCAACCAAGCACCTATAGTCCAGCTGGTGGCTGGGCAGGAATGGCTGTGGTTCCCCAAGGATATCCATGGGGCAGGAAAAATACACAAGGGTAGGACAACCCCATAGGGTATGGAAACAGAACGGTAGGGGAAATCGGTAGGAAAATCCACAAGGGTAGGCAATCCACACCATGGGGACCCTGAGAAGGCAGGGGTTTCGCAGGCTTCATGTGCATTGGCCGAAGGAAAGGGGACCTGTGGCGCTGGGAGAGCAGAGCCACCCACACACACACACACACACAATATTGTGCCCCGATGCATCCACTCCCCAGGTGGAGCCATTTGACGTTAAATAAAAGCTGATCCCACCAAATACTCTTCCAAAAGTTGCTTCGGTCTCCATATTGCGTCCCCCTCCCCTCTCTAATCTGGGCCTAGTCCACAACCAAAGTCTGCCTCAAAAATCAAAAATGTACCTATCACTCTCGCAGGCTGGAATGAAAACAGAGCCGATCAAGAAATTGTGCGCCCACAGACAGTCCCAAGAAAACCTATGCAATGTGGGCCATGACCCCGACACGTGACCGAGAAACCAACACTACCAACCATTCAGCCAAAATGGCTACCATGGGGAATCTTGTTTGGTGTGCTTCTTTTGCGGCGAATTTACCAAGAACGCCCTGATTTTTGAAAATACCAAATGGCCTTTTCAGAGTGGAACCCCATGAACCACAATGTTTGTGTAAACAACCCTCTTTTTTGGAAAAATTGCACAACCAAGAAGTTATTGCGGCTGATTATTCTGCTTTTTGTGACACCATTTCATCTTCACACAATAATGCAAGCCACACTGAATATCGAGTGTGGTACCTATTCTCTCTTTCCATGGGTGCGTGATATTTAATGTGTGGTTTGCTTGGGTATCCAGTGATAAAAGCCTTCAGCACCCGAACCATGAGTAAAAAGATGGATGTATTTTGCAAAAAAAAGCAGTCGGGGCAATTTTTCGTTGTCAAACAAGTTTTCGCTTAAAAAACACAGACAAAATTACTTTTTTCAAGACATTTTTGTCATTTTTCATATCACTTCAGTGCTTTGTGTTTTTTGAACTTTACATGAGCAAGATGGAAGGCTAATACTCACACCACAGAAAGGAGGTGCAAAAATAGATAAAAGGCTACCCTGTGCCATTTTAACCACTGCTCAGAGAATCGCCCACATCTTTTGCGCATGATAATGCTCACTTGGATTCCTTTTTTGCCCAACACCAACACTGTGCTACTTTCTTTGACAACTACAAAGGTGAGACTCTTTTTCCTTCATGGTCATTTCACCTTAGCAAAATAGAAGAAATCTCTGTGTGCAAATTGTATTAGGGCATGGTACAGGTTTCGGAGGTAAGAGGGTTTAAGAGGTTACCTTTTTTCAAAAGAGGTAGCCTTTCTGGTTTTTAAGCGGTTTCTTTGACAAACTCCTAGAAAAAGTTCACATAAAACGTCTTACCTCCTTCGCAAAAAGGCAAGAGGTTTCAATTTTTGCAAAAGGTACCATGCCCTACATTGTATCTACGATGCAATGTTCCCGAAAAATGTGGATGCAAATGTAACATAATAGAAAACCATCAAAAGCATATGAAATATTGGTCCGGTTCGCAGCAATTTGTAGACAGATGCCGCAGGCTTGCGGGCCTTGCCGGGTAGATGAATGTCGCAAAGTTTTCCCCAAAGGTGTCGGAACATTGTGGGTGTGTACAAATATTGAAACCATGTACTATTATGGCCCAAAATAAACGTGTTTGCTTTTCAGCAGTTTTGATGGTGATTGATGATTGATAAACGGTAGATGCTTAATTTAAACCAATACTTGGACGTGCTTTGATGTCACTTGGTTGCACAAAAATGCTTCCTTCTTGGAATGGTGTGATTTTTGATGGATGTGCAGGGTGGCCATATTCCATGCGAGGCGGACATGCTCAAAGCAACAGAGGTTTTCTCGCTTCACAAGATTGGTCGCGGTATCTACGTGAAGCCACATTGCCTCAGAACATCAAGCCTAAACAAAACATAATTTGAGACATATTTGTTTTCGGGAAAAAGATACCATCACATTAGCAAGAGCATCAATGCAACAAAGATTGATGGCAAAGCAAACGATGGATTTTGCTATGCCAACGGTGGTTCACGGTAGCAATGTCGGGGGAGACAAAAAACCCATTGCAGCCCACAAAAAAACCGTAACATGAAACAACAGCCGAAACCAACACAAACAAAGCAGCATTCAGCTGCTGCAAATACCAAAAAGCCCAGTCCAAATACATATCCAAAGCATGAAAAAACTAGAAAACACTTTGTGGAGAAATATCCCCTAAATCCAACAAACTGTGAACCCCGCAAGAAAAACTAGGCTTCCAAAAAAAAATTACGGTTGCTCTTTTTTTGTAGTGATATTTCTCAGTGTAATCTCTTTTCCTTGTAAATTCTTTGGCTGATTTTTCGTTCTTAAAAAAAACAAGATTGCATCTGGACCTTGGTGATGACCTCGCTTGTAGCACTCGCAGTGCAATTTCCAATTCAGAGAGAATTGCTCTTAGGCAAATCTTGGGCCCTGCGGATGTTGCTTTATTATCCATACGAACGAGTTTTCATGGCCTGTGTGGCTGTCATGTCTGAAGAAAAAGGAATCAAAGCAGGGAAAACAACGCAAAAAACCATTTTGGTGAGCAAAAGTGACCTGCCAACAAAATTCATGCAGCCACTACTGTACTGGGAGTGTCACCAGTGGACTGACACATTCTGCCACTATTTTCTTGATTTCCTCGTGAACAGCACGTGATTATGATGATTCCCAGATGGATTATGCTGAATGGCGGGCATTGTGCCTGAATCAGAGCACTTTGACCAACAGTTCAAACAAAAAGGTGGCTACGAATAAGGCTTGGCAGTACAAACCCCCCCCCCCCCTGTGTGACATTCCGTCTGGTTGTTCTTCCTTTATGGGGCAGTGGACAGTCACCCATTTTTCCTTCGCATGTTGCGTTGGGTTGCTGCTTTCTGTTGGCTGCTGCGGCCTGTGCTCTTGTTGGTGTCATTTCGGCGTTCACGGAGCCCAGTAGTTGGTGTGTTGGGGCTGTGCTGAATGTGGCATGGTGTGCGGTTTGCGCGTCAGCGGCACCCAATAGTTGGTATATTGAGGATGTGCTGGTCGTTGCCGGGGTGACTGTTTTTGCTGTCCACGCGCCTCTGTCCACAAGCCGTCCATAGCCTGCCTCGTTGTGTGCCTGTGTGCTGAGGCCCAGGCACCCTGTTCCTCCACGCGCTGTCCCGGCCGTCCACCATATGTCCTTTCCCCCCTCACGGCTGGTCTGCCCCCAATGGGCTCCCGCTCTTGTTGCGCAAACAGCCCATCTGGGCTGCGGGAGACTCCTCCCGGTGTGGTCGGGATGGTGATGGCTCCTGGGAGTGCATCAGGGAAGCATCCCTTCTATGTTGTGTGTAAATGTGGCCTTAGTTGTTGTGTGTGTGGTGGGCGCCGTGTTGGCGTTGGGGCGTGGGGTCGTGGGCCCTTGGTGATGCTCCAGCTGCGTGCCTTGTTTGTGGGCGGTGGTGGCTGTGTGTGGGTGAAGTGCCCGTGTGGTGGGTCTGGCCCCCACCCTGGGTGTTGGGTGTTGGGCTGGTGTTGGTGCTCACGGTGGGTGGTATGGCTGTCCGCCGCTGTTGTTGTGGTACACTACTTTGCTTTGCTCTGCTGTACTGTGTGCTGTGTGCTGTTGTGTGCTGGCGAGTTTCATTGTGTGCCTCTGCCGGCTCTGGCGTGCTGCACTGCGTTGTGTGCTATGCTGCCTCTGCGTTGTGCGCTACGCTGCCTCCGTGAGGCGTGGCGGCCGCGGCTACCCGCCCCCCCCCCCCCCTCAGGGGAGGGAACCAGCTGAAGGCCGTATGCACGTTTCCAAATAAACGCAGGGATATTGCTTCATCACAAAAGTGGCCCTACTGTACATTGAAAACCCCTTGAGAGCAACAAGAAAAGAACAGGCTGCTGTGATATGCTGGGCTCTTGGCCAATAACCCGAACGAAATGCACCCGTCAGGTGCTGCTGTGGTGAAATATGGTACAATTGGAATGCTGACCAAGGAGGCCTCACCTGGATGGTGCCATGCAGCAAAAAATGGAACACTGCAGGTGACCTTAGCAGCCCACTGAAAGGTTCAACGAAGGAAATCAAGAAAGACCAAGCTGCACTGGTTGGGTTTTGTTCCCGTGGACACTCTTACAAAACCAGAAATGGTCGCAGGAGATGTGCAAAATGGCGTGTGGGAGGCAGCTGCTCACAATCGTCCAAGTCACCAATTATATGGGAGCAACAATGCCAGAGAGCACATCCCAGGACAGGCCAACAAGGGTTGGTGAATCTGATTCAGCCCTCCCCAGTTTGCCTAGAATCCCTCACAAAGGCGACACCAAGCGCTTCAGATTCGATTCATTGTGAGAGTGTTTGGCTGCACCCCCGGCGCCCAGTTCTGCCCAGATCAACCCCTGTCTGCTCAATCAGTTGGAGGGCTCTCAATGGTTGTGGAGGGTTGTGGAGTATTCCCGCTGACCCTGCTTAGCATATCTGGAGACACCCTGTGCCCCTGCCTGGGACAAAGACATTTTGCATTGGTGTGTGTATGTACAATGCGTACCGACACGTGCAGGAGTGCGCACAACCATACCCGTAGCATGCAAGCTGCACCAGAGGCACACAAATTGTGCATCACCTGTCACAATTTGGATAAAAGGAATTGTGGCTGCCATTGGACAAGACTGAAATTTCAATCATTGTGCAATTTACCTGGGGTCTGATGAGCATCCGGACTCTGGACCTGCATTCCACAAGTAAAATGGCATGAATAAACCCGCAGACTATGGAAAATTGACTTTCGTTTTGCACAAAACATGCGAACTGTTGGCCATTGAAAAAACCTTTTATCAGAACACTGGCACAAGAGAAAAGTCAAGTGATATCAAGCACATTTGCACAAAGCCCCCCCCCCCCCGTTCCCCCCCTGATCCCCCTTGCCTGTCCACACATCACCTTCCCCCCGCACCCCCCCCTCAGCATCTTGTGCCTCACATACAATACTGCCGTAAGATGCAGCGCTCCACACCTCAAAACCAGCAAAAGAATTCTCGTCTACAACATGCAGACAGTGTCTACTATTGGGAGACTGTGTCTACTTGTAGTGTCTGACCGCCACAGACCGCGTGCAGTATCCGATCGTTGCACGTTTCCCCTCACCACCCCCCTATGCTCCACACACGGCCATACACATGGGATGTGTGGGGAGTGGCGTGGGGAGCGAAAACCATATTAAGGGGGGGGCACCAACATGGGTCTCCGGGGTCAGTAGGCATATGGGAAGGGGGGGGGGTGTGGGGGGGGCTAAGACCTGATCTAAAATGATTGATTAGAGAATGAGATGACAAACTGAACAGCAAAGGAAGCAAAGGAGGCATTGCACTCCTCAACCTGCAGAACATGCACCTTTGTTCTCCCATGCAGGCCTGGAGAGGCCAGCAGAACCTCAGTAGAACAATGGAACAAATGTTACCATACTGAGACAGATATGCGCGTGTGTGGGGGGGGGGGTTCTGACTTTGTGCAACATGTGCCATGTTTACCCAGGTCAGACAGCATACCTGCTGGAACACAACCACCAAAAACGGTGGGCACCACTGGGACACTCCACCTGACGTTCATGAATGTGTCACACATGGGCTACACTGCCTCACAGAATGCTTGCTTCTGTTCGACACTTGGACACAAAATCCCTGAGCAACAACCCCATCACGTCAGGAACTTGCCGCCACAACTCGGGCACCCATGCTGTGATTCCAGAGCTCACACCTGAGAACGGCGGTGCCCCTCAGCGCACCCACCCTCGGCACGCAAATCTGCGCGCACACCCCCTTCTTCTTCACGATCCCCCAGGCTCATTGCAGGGATGTGCAGTTGTTACCCCTGCAAAGGACCACCAAAGGCATGTTGGGGTCTGCCTGAGCCAGGCATTACACGGGGGGTGATGTGCCACAAAAAGGCCCGTTCGGCTCCGGCTTCCCTGCCATCTGCCTTTTATCATTGCCACCAAACAGAACTGCCCCGCCCAAGCCGCAAAACGCACCCCACAGACCGCATCCATCTGAGTCGTGACTAAGTTCATTCACCTGCACATGCCAGGCTTGCCGTGGACTTCCAAAGGCTTTGCACAATTGTAATGAGGACGTATGGCTACGGTGTCGTCACGCCCATCCAACCAATGGTTAGCGCCAGGGCCGAGAGGGGCAATGCATCCCCCGCCCCCCGACGCAAAGAAATCAACAGTCAGAAACAAGGTTACGGTTATACCTTCCGAGTGGTGACATGCACCGATCCCAAAGGGAGAATACCACTGGCCTGATTTACCCAAAGGACATAAACCGTCATTGGTGTGGATTTGTCGAGGGCAATCCTCCCAACAGCTTTCAACAGGCATCGAACCCCCAGATGTCCGCGGGTGCATAGCTGGCCAAGCAGCGCCAGGCGCTCGATGGTACCTGACGGTCAACCAGGGTTGTCCGTAGCGCCAAGAAGGAAAAAGAAAACTGCCGGACTCAGGCACACCTGGAAGTCAACAGTGCACCGCCCGGCCAGTATCTGCTGTCTGCTACAGGGCAAGTGGCGTCGGTTGACCCATCAACCACCGTCGGTTAACGGCAGTCCCGCCACCCAAAACCGCAGGCTGCCCTTCGCGGAAAAAAATGGAGGAATCCCTCATTCCTGAAGAAGTGTGGGGTCAAAGGATGGCGCCTGAGACAGTCCTGCGTCATGATGCAAACCCAAAATCCATCAAAGGCAGGGGGGGGGGGTTGGAATACTGCTGCACACCCCAAAATGTGTCGTCTGGAAGGGGTTTGTTGCCTCTGCGACGGGGGAGTACTTTCGCCGTGCACACCTTTCGAGGTGACAATCGTACGGTTGACCCCCCCCCCACGCACAAAAGCGAGAGAGGCACCACCAGCAGGCGGAGACGCATGGGGTGCCCAGGGCCACTCACAACAGACCGCTGCTTGGAGGGCAAGCAAATCTGCTCAGGGACGGCCCCGCACCGCTACCAGCCCCCGCCGCAGGGTTTCAACGCTTAGCTCAGGGTCAGTTTTAGGGTCCGCCTGTCCACCAGTTCCCATTGATACGACATTCTGGCCATTGCCTTACAGTAACAGCGCCTTCCGCACACACAGGCATCCAAAACAAAGCACGAAGCACATGGTGCGCCTGCCCCGTGTTGCCCCAATCGTTGCGGCGCGCTCCCTCCAGCGGGCGATAGCTACTGAGGTCCATAAAACCAAATGCCGATGCGAACGCCCTCGTGCGTTACACCAGACTCCAACGATCCACCCGCCCGCCCATGAGGACGCTGCAAATTCAAAGGGGAAAAAGGGAACGAGGGTGACCCTACACCCAATCATATTCAGGCGGTAACGGATGGCAGGCGGGGGGGCCGGCCAACGGCGGTTGGATGGACAGTAACCGGTGGCGGTTAGAGTGGCATGACGGCGGTTGAGCAGCTGTTGGAGCGCTCCCAAAGGGTGATCCGCAGGAAAGAAATAAAAAGCATCAGAAAGACGGATGACAATAGAGAGCCCTGCCCGTCACCCACCCACATGCGGCACACAGGAGAACAGGAGCCATGGTCAGTGGTCCTCTCAACGTACACCATAGCGGTAGCCAGCCTCAGGCCGAACCCTGTACTGCATTCACACCGGAGGTGCTATGAGATGAGCAGGGATGTCGAATCTCCCTCCAAGCGGGTTCATGAAGGACACAATATGGCTGCACAGCCCTTGCCGTCTCGGGATCCCCAGTGCGGGGAGGCATTGAAATAACACGTAACCCAGCGAGGAACGGCCAAATTGCCCACATGACCTGCATCATTGTACCAAGATAACAGGTGTTTCCCTAAAACGACTCGAGGGTTTTTTTTTTCTGCAACGTACCCATCCCCCCTGGGGAGGGGGAGGAAGAAGGAACCCCAGCCAGAAATGGTTTGCCGCCTGGCCCCCGCCCTGTCAGGGAGAAAGAGGGTGTCACCGAACCGGGCCAACCAACCACTGCCCAGACCTCATGACTGAACCCGCCTTCTGGTGGGAAGCTAGGGAAACGAGAGTCCCACTGTGTGACAGACACAGCGACCCCAGCCAATCGCCACTTCCACTACTCCGCTGGCGGCGTGTTAAGACATCCATCACAGCAGCGGCGTATATAACACCGGCATGAAGCGTTGAACATCTTGTTAAATCATCGTAGCAAACTCATTCTACACACTCACCCAGATACCCCCAGATGATAGGTCCACGGCAATGACACTCTTGCTACTCTGCCCCTGATTTTTTTTTTCCTGTTCTTCGGCATGAGTGCATCTTCACTTCTTACCCTTCACGGTCATGGGCGTAAGGGAGCGAGACAATATTTCCTCTTCTCGCAAGTGCGCTTGGAATTGCGCGAGCTTGTCTCGTAAATCATTGATGGTCTGCTGCTTCCGAACCTGATCCACAACATGACGTGCGCCACCACCTCAGAACGCATAGGACAGGCCACACAAAGCGACGAGTTGTTGACGTGTACCACGGCGCAACGAATCATACGGAATCGGAATAACGCACTGAATAGGGAAGCTGAGACCGGGGGGGGGGGGCACAGCAACTGCAGGGACGCCGTGTTACAGGTACAGCACATGCACGGACTTAGCGGAGGTAGCCCAGGAGCTCCCGACTGTGTGACACCTAAAGGTCGTGCTTTCCGATCGCGCGTGAAAGTGAAAGCCTGATGGCCTGACCTGGGCAGTCGCGGGCGTTGGTATGTGCGCAGGTACGTCTGCAGGCTAACACGCCAGCGTATGCAAGGGGCAGGAGGACACACCAGCAAGGAGTCCAACTTTCGGACATACTCATCAATGGAAGACCCGGGTTGGTCGACGTCGTTGAGCTCTTTCATTTCCAATTTGATCAACTGTTGACATATTCAACCCGAAAGCACCTCAGTCAGCCGTGTGAAGATATACCAGCACTCGCATACCGTGGCAAGGATGTGCTGCACATTGGGAACCATCAACTTGGCGGCAGGGTGGATATCCTCCGGGGGGGGGCGCTTGACGAAATGACGATGACGGAGTGCCAACCATTTTGCCAATTTTGACCACTTTTGGCCCTTGAAAAAAGTCATTTTTGATCCCCATGTCTAGTCCCGCTGCTGCCTTGGCGGTAGTTCATCGGCTGCTATTGAACCGGCAGCGGTTTTTGTCCCTTTGTGTGCACGGAGGCCCACGTTTCGCGTCGGTGATCCCCCTGTGTGACATGCAGTCGCCCACCCTAATCACCTTAATTAGGTTTTACACCCCGCATAATCAAGACGGAGCTGGCCCATAAAGGTGTCAATGAAACAATTAGTGGTTAAACACCGTTAAACCATCCCAAGATGCACCCACCCAAACAGCCCACAGAACCCTAGAAAAGCTTAGTTGCAAGCAACAGACCTGGCTTCCGAGTTTTTTTTTATGGTTGCGAATAAATCCGAGAGGCTTCTGGGCAGTTTTTGTTCTTTCATGGAGGCCTCTTGATAGTTGCAATGACCACCAGGGACCCCACATATACTCAAAGTTTGCACCACGCTCGCACTGTGGCAAGAGCGCCCTCATATGCTGTCTGCCCACCAGCATTGCCCCGGAATCAGCCCACCGAGCCCACCCCTGCATGGGTGGGGGACGGACTGCTCGGTTCTCTGAGAGGCGGTTGCCGTTCCACGGACGGCAGCTGGCGGACCAGTGACAGCAGTGATCGATGGTGTACGCCCCGCAATTGACACGACCGTCCGTGTCCTGATGCTTGGCACGCCAGCCTGGCGTGCGTGTTCATCAGCACTGATCACCAAGCCGCAGCGATCAAAATTGGCAGAATTATACAGCTGGCTTCGTTTGAACATTCAACAGCTCCACAAAAAACTCACACCTTCAATGAAAAAAATCATCCGAAAAGAAATGCATATGGAGATGACATTCCCTGAGGAAGCCCCTGCACGGGCTGCATTGACGGAAGAAACATTTGTTGCATCAGTTGCTGCTGCTGCTGCATCTGGGGCTGCTGCTGCATCAGTGCCTCCTGCATCTGGGGCTGCTGCATCTGCATCTGAGGGATTCCCTGAAGAACCCCTTGCATAGGTTGAATGGACGGAAGAAACGTTTGCTGCATCTGCTGCTGCTGCATCTGCCGCTGCATCTGTGGCTGCTGCTGAGTCTGAGGCTGCTGCTGCTGTTGGTGCTGCATTTGAAGCTGGGGCGCGGTTCAGAAATCGTGCGTGGGTGGAGGTGCGTGGGTGTCGAATTTCCTGCGAGATGCTTCGGTCCTGCCCCCCCAGCCCAACCGGCAGTGGAAGACTGTGGCGAAAAAGACAGACTCTATTGACCAAAGCAGAACGAACCACAGTGGTCCGTTTGCTGAGCTTTAGAGGGTTTGGGTGTTTCACAAAGCCTGTTTTCGACGTTTGGGAGTGTTGATATTCTGCGAGATCGATTGCTGTAGAAGATTCGTCATGTTGCACAGTTGGTTTTTCCCGCCACTCTGTCGTGCCGGCTGGAACAGACTTACCGCTAACGTCGGGCTGCAGGGCTGCGGTCCGTGGCACAGAATGTGCTAAACACGAAGATGTCTGTGGCTGCAGCGCTGGGCGTGGTGCTAGCGGCTATGGCGGACGGTCCAGGCAAAAAGCAGTACTACGATCAGTGGGAAAGAGCTCCCGGGCCTGGCGGTCTCCGTGATGGGTCCGCTCTGGTCTGTGTGCTCCCCTGCCAGACCTGGTCAAGCATGGGTACTCGCGCAAAAGCCCGCAGCGGTGTTCGGGATGGTTCTCGCCCGTGGCCGGGAGCCTGGCACTGCTATGATCTATTGAGTCAACCTACGGGGGTCCTCCTGATAGGGCTTAGTAGACCCTGGTGGTGAGTGCCAGACTTTGCTTGAGCGAACCGGTGGGGGTGATCGCCGCGATCGCCACTGGGTACCTGCAGCACGGGTGCCACATCACGGTTGGGGGTCTGAGCGAAGGTTAATGCTGTATGGATCCTTAATTTCTTGACCAGCACAACCCGCCGCCATGCAGAAAAAGCACTGGTGGAGTCAAGACAGCGGCTTGGTGGACCTTCAGGAGAAGATCAACACTGCATCATGCGGTGAAGAATAAGCGGATGACTGTCCAGGTCCCCGTAAAGAAACCACAGATGGACTATATGTCACACAGGGGGACCCCCGTCCCACCCCAACCCTGCTCCTCCTGCAGGGTGAGCCCGGCAATGGGGCGGGACGGAATGGGTGTCTGTAGAGCTCGGGCGGCTGAAGACACGGCACCGGGAAAAAAATTTCCCTTCGCCACAATCACCTCAAATTGACCAGCGCAACACATTGATTAATTTGAGGTATGTATCGTGGGATTGCGAAACAGTTTTTTACACGGGGCCTTTGGTAGCGGGGTAGCAGCCACCCAACCTCAGCACACACCCATCGCGTCCCGCCCCAAACCCTCCCCTCTGCAAAAGGACCCCCCTCCACCAGTCAGGGCCCCCCTCCCCACAAAACTAATTTGGAGACGTCAAACAATGCACCGGGCAATACACACCTCCATGATATCGTCAATGTGCTGCCTGTGGGCTACAATCACATGTTCTTCCTCCTCTAAGATAGTGTTGATCAGCTGTTCATGAGCACGTTCAAGGTCCTGCCAAAATCGCATGAAGATAGTCAAAACACAAACATATCTGCATGGCCAAGGGCAGTTCTATTTGTTCTCCTTCTCGGACTTACCACTAGCTTCCGGCACCCCAGACGTGGTCAGGCGGGTCTCGGTCCCACCGAGCCGTGCACTGTAGATGCAGTAGGTTCCTACTCAGTTCTGGGGATGAACAGGGTAGGTATTACTGAGTTGCACATCAACTCGTGCCACGTCTTGGCAAGATACCATTTCCCTGCCAGACACTAGTGGCGTGTCTGCTCCTTCTACCATGGGCGATAGCACGTTCCTCAACGTTGTACACTGCAAAGCCTTGATCAACCTAGTGCAAGGTACCTTCCTCAGTGCACTTAGTGCACTCTGACACCCTCCTCCACTTGGTACACTTTAACACGTTCCTCAACCGAGTACACTCAAACACTTTCCTCGACAAATGCTAACACACGAGGCACCTCCTGCAATCCTGGCTTTCTGTGGCTTCATGCGCGAACAGTCCCTCACATACCTCTTCACTTACATCAGTGATGTCGCCTTGCATTACGCCCATCGTAGGTGCTGTGAACAATGACCAAGGACCAAAGCAACCAGGCTGGGATGCACACAAGCACAGGGGGGTGGTTCCCGGAACCAATCATCTGAGTCACTTTCTTCTCAGAATTTGGGTACTCGCCCACTTCCCTTTTCGTGCTGCAGACCGTTTCCCGCCAATTCTGGAACATCTCTACAAAAATATTGGGCAACCGCAGCACGCATTCCCACAATCCTATTTACGGATTTTGACACGATTCTTCCCTGCTTGCTTGCCTGGATGGCTGGCGGGTAGGACCCCTGAGCTCGAATGCTTGGTACAATGTTTGATTGAAATCCTTGAGCAGGTCAACGTCGGAGAGCTAAACATAAACGCTTTTGAACTGCAGCTGCTCGGCAACCCTCAGCCCAGACAAAGCGCAATGCAGATCAGTGCCCACTCCCTTCCCCTTGCACAAGGCACCCTCACCATGGGGCCAGTTCGGTCAACCCCAATAAATTTGGTATCAATTGGAAGGCTGTATGAATAGGTACATGGAACATCTGCTGACGATTGACAGGTGCTGTGTGATTATTTGCCTTGTTTGCACCGCTGTATGTGATGGATCCTCCTTCCTTCCCCATTTTCCAAAAACTAGTAGTTGAGCATGAAACATCGCAACTCCAGAGTACAAATATGAATGGCCTCACATATATTCAAATGGTGACTGCCGCATTCAGACAAGCATGCTCACAGCACGAGGCAGCCCACCGGGGGTAGCCACACCAGCCATATAGATTCATTCATGTCCCAAAAGATGATGTGCCAGGATGATTTTTAATGTGCAAGGGTAGAGCACCCCTTTGCATGCTTTTGGCATTGGAGTGTCGTCTACAACGTATGCATGACTTACCTACCTCGAGCTGTTGACCGGGCACCTTCATGAGGCTCGAGGTTGCGGTGTGTGGCAATATTGAGACACTGCCTTTTTATTGTTGTTTATTGTTGTTTTGGCATGCCTGGTGGCTGTGCTTCACTTTCCAGTGTGTGGCCCCAGCTACGCCCTTTTGGTCTTGCTCGGATGGGCTCCAACTTCAAAATCAAAAAAGTGGGCCCCAGCTACGCCCTTTTGGTCTTGCTCGGATGGGCTCCAACTTCAAAATCAAAAAAGTGGGCATCAATAAGAATCAAAATCCCACCCAATACAAGAGGAACTGGTGTGCAAGCAACCCTTGTAACCTTTGCACTGAGTGTGCACTGTGTGCATAGGCGAGCCCCTCATTGCGTAAGCCACAAGTACACTTGCGATTGCAAGACCACAACAACATCATAGACGCCTGAAAAGTAGTGTACGTTTGTGCGTGCTGCGTGAGTCAGCATCTGCAGCACTACGACTACGAGCAGCACCGTCCCTGTCACTGTCCTTGAGCCTGCGGGTGCCGCTGTTTTTCCAGCGGCTGAATACAAAAGCAGCCACTCTTCAACGATCCCATTCTCATGCTGATCCCTGACAATGATGTTGACATGGATCTGCACAAAGCACGTCAGGGAATGATGCAGCATTATACCTTTCGCCTTCACATGTCCTGGGCCATTGTCATTGCTGGGCATAGGATTGGCCCATGCTGGCATTGGGGCAGGGCGGTCCTTTGGAGGGGTCATGCCCCGTGGAGGGGTTATGCTCTTTTCACGCCGCGCCTGTGTGGCAGCCCTTGGAGGATACTGGGCCCCTGAGAGGCACAAAACAAGGGATTGCACTTACAGCACACAAACACTGGGCATGTGTTTTTTGTCAGTGCCAGGACATTTGCCTCAGCAATTGCATATTCCCGGAGCAGTAAGAAACTTAGACGGGTAGTGCTGGGTGATCTGGGACACTCTGGCCCTCTGTTGCATTCTCCCACATCAGATGTGGTGGAGAGCCTGCTCCGGACCTCCCGGTCACAGGAATACTTGCAAGCCTGCCTGCAGTGCCGCTGCAATGCAATGCTGCTGTGCCATGATACGCCTGTGGTGTCATGTGTGTGCTGTGTGCTGTACTGTGCTGTGATATGCTCAGGGCGGTCCCTTACGCAGAAAAAAAGGTGTTCCGTTGCACAGTTTCCCAAAAATCCCGCGGGTACTGCATGTGTTTGACCGTTGGTTCTTAGCCCTTCATGCCTTCACCCATGGGTTCCCAACTGGTCAACCATTGGTTCCCAGCCCCATATGTGTTCAATCATTCAACTATTTGCTACCCCCACATGTGTTCCATGATTGCATCCCAACCCTACTTGACACCCTGCAAAAGTGGGCGGAATTGCTACATAACCCCTGTGTTCTCGGGGGTCCCCAGAAAAGGAGACAAACTCAGAAGTGGCTGCATCACCCCTGCCTTCTGGGGGGTCCCTAGAAAAGGGGACAAAAGTGGCCTGCATTGAGCCGGTGGAAAAAGGCGGCGGCGGCGGTCCTCAAGGGCGGTTCTTAACAAAAAAAAATCTGCGTTCTTAAGGACTGCCCTGGCTGTGCTGAGCTGTCCAGTGCCACAATGTCCTGTACTGTTTGTGTTGTGCTCTACTGTGACGTGCTGTGGTGTGGTGTGCTGTGGTGTGGTGTGGTGTGGGAAGGGGGAGGGGGGCTTGTGGCGGGGGTTGTCCGGTTCAGGACACCAACGGTCCCCTTTTGTGCTGCCGTGCCACAGCACCGTTTTGGGGGGGGGGGGGGGCACAGGTTTGGGGCTCTGGAGGGGGTTGGGGGAAGCTTGGGGGGGAGGGCGGGAGCTGACCGACCAACCCACCCGCATCAGGAGACCTTTTGGCACGAGATAAATGCAATTCAGCAAAAAGGCGGCGGAAATTGGAGGCCGATAAAAAGTGAGCAAACTTTTTTTGGGGCCTCTGACCCGCAGCCCTCCCCCCCATGGGTCGCCGCACCTCAGGCCATTCCCTGTCGCCAACCAGTGCTGGACCCGAGCAGCAGAGAGAGTTTGGAACCTGCAGCATCACTCCTCACTTGCGTGGCAGCGCGCACTGGACGCGGTGGCGGTTCTGCCCAGTCCTCCGCAACACTTCTGTCACCCCGCGGGTCTTTGCCTTCCTTCAACTCTTTCACTCTGAATGCGGCGTGGCGACCCCAATGGAATGGCACGGCAGCTGCGGCGGGGGACGGGGGGTTGACCTGTCTGCGTGGGTGGAGGGTGCCGGGGGGTTGATGACCCGGAGGGGGCTGCCTGATTCGATGCTTCCCGTGACAAAAGGCACTCCAACGGCGTCGGCTCGAAAGAGAGAGACGTGATGTGAAATGCCCACACCACATCCACTGCCTTGTCCACTCCACAAGCAGTGCACAGTACACTGTGGACAGCAAAGTGCAATATCTACACCACAGTCAGCGCAGTACCCACGCCGCGCCAGTGCATGGCTCGTGCCACACCCAGTGCACTGCCCACACCACAGCCACTGCAATGCCCATACCGGTCAGCATATCGCAATGTGTTCAAAGTGTGCTCACAACTCGAAGACGACGGCGATACATTCGCGATCATGACTGTGCGGCAATTGCCAATGAAAGAGTCCCGCAGCACCTGAACAGAACACAACAAATGGCGTGCACTCAAGCCGCACCATTGCCGTTGTAGTGAACGCGAAGCATTGTGAAGATCGGGTTTGCATGATGTCTCTGCGGATTGCAAGTTCTGGTTGGTTCGGATGATTCGATTGTGACACAGGCGCACTGTGGGCTCAGGGAAAAGTGCCAGTCGTATGGACACTCGTATCACCACAAAAGTGAAGCCACGAAGACCCCAAACCCAGTGCAGAATTCAAGAAACTGGACCAACAGCCCTGAGGGGTTTAGGAGATGTGGCACCCCCGGAAGGCTCTTGAGCGATGGAAAAGAACACCGCCACAGTGGCAGGGCTGGCCACTGCCGGGCACGCAGCGGGAGCGAGGAGGCCACAGCAGCATGCTACAAACCTCCGTCAGTTTGGAGCCGCGGAAGGGGACATGGCGGTGCCCCTGATCCAGTGAGCGGATGCACTCCTTCAACGCAAGCAAGCTCTTGTTAATCTCCGCGCCCTCCATACTGCACACAGGACAACGGTCCAACAGGCACCGCACGCGGCCGCCTGCAGCAGCCTACAAGCCTTCGTGGGACACTCCCTCCCCCCCGCCTCTTCTCTGGTCGCCTGGTTGCAGTTTTTGTGAGGGGGGGGGGCGGATACACCGGAGGTTACTTGGCGAGTGAGGGGGGGGATGTTTTCGTGGAATCGGTGCACGCGCAAACTGCCCCTCGGTCGGGCGCGACCGCCGTTGCAGGGATCCCGACAATCTCATCCTTGGATTGCGCTCTGCACGTGGCCTGCGCTTGAAGGGCGGGGGGTGCCCCATCACAGCAATGATCAGTTACGCAATGGTCGCATTCTTCTCACTCCAACTGCGGCTGCAACTGTTTTGTAACCGCTTTCCCAACCGTGGCCAACCGGTTTTACAAGCGTCTGCCCCATATGGCCTCCCTCTCCAAGTGCAGACCTGCCGTGGGGTGGGGTATTATCGGGGTGTCCTCGACTTATATGGCCCGTAGCCCCGCCCTCTCCGCTTGTGTGTTATAGCTTCCTGCAGCCCACAATGTGGCAACCATCACTCAATGGCCCCCTTGGGCGTAGTGCGGGCACGTTCACAGCCCCCCCCCCCCCCCCGAGTCAGCCCAGGGCCCATCCCTGCCACCCCCCGAGGGCGCCCCCCGAGGGTGATCGGTGCAGTGCTGTGAGGGACAGGCACTCTCCCCTGTCGTGCGCCCAGACGCCCCGGCTCCACCATGCACCCATCCCACAGGGTTGCTCCCCCGCCGCACAGCAATGCCCCGACGCGTACCCGCACTCGATCGTGCGTCGTCGACCTGGCCACCAGTGCCCCCAGTGCGCCGGCAGTACAGTGCGTGAATGCTGCCCGACAACCCCGAGGAGGTGTAGACGTGCTGATGGGGCGGCTGCTGCAGCGTGTGCCCTGTGCGCCAGCCCGCGTGTCCGCTCCTCGTGGACATCCGCCGGAGCGTGTGCCTGGTGCGTGGAACTGTGCTGGAGCCCAACGGGGTGGTGCCAGGTTGCCCGCAGTACAGTGCCTGCGTGCTGACCGAGGATCCCGAGGAGGCGACGATGTGCTGTTGGAGCGACTGATGCAGTGGGCCGCTTGTGCGTCAGCCAACGTGTCTGCTCCCCGAGGTCATCAGCCAGAGCATGTGCCGGGTGAGTGGAGCAGTGCTGGAGCCTGAGGATGCGGTGCCCGATTGCTCTGTGCGGTCGGTTGTGATCGAGCAGGAGGCTGTGTGTGCTGTTGACGGCCGGACTGGCTGTTTGTGCCCAGAGATGCTGCGTGCAGACACCGGACCGCCGCATTACCTGCTGGTCGAGATGGTCTTGTCGGCGCGTACAAAGTGCTATGCTGGGCTGACCCCGGGTCAGCTGGACACATTCATGATGATACTGGCCACATGGCCCGTGCGCTGGTAGAGCTCCGCCTTCCCCATCTCACCTGTGTACAGCTCTACTATGCCCCCCAAGTCGTTTGCCGAGCTCAGCCTGGCGCAGCAACAGGCGCAGCTGAAGTCCGCGGATCTGTGGAATGTCACGAGAGCTATGGGTGACCGAGAGTCAGATGGCGTGCTGCTTGTGGCTGAGCACGGGCCGTCGGGCACAGAAGTATCTCGTTGGCCCATGCCCCCAGACGCGGAGTCGTCCATGGCGCTGTACCTGGCACGAGGTCGACCGCAGCATTCTGGCCTCCAAATGTCCATCCGTCTCGTGGGATACTTTCGCGGAAGTGTTGGCTGAAGTGTCCAACTTCCTCGACAAGTGCACGCGCAAAGACGAAATTGCGCTGATGGCGGACGTGGTCACGCAACACCGCCGGCCCAAAGGCCAGGAGGAGCTCCGTCTGGCCTTCGACAAGGAGCCAGCCAGCTTCAAGCGCCTGCTGAATCAAGCCCAGAATCCAGTGGCGGCCGGACGGGTGATGATGAGTTGGCTTTGGTTCTGGCAGGCAGTAGACGCCGCCTGGGCGAGGCGCAAGGGACTCAAGGTGTCTTGGCTCAGCTCCCCCGCGGACGCTAGTGGCCTGCCTCTGGACAACCCCGTGTCAGACACCAAGCTGTCGCAGGCCATAAAATCTGCCATGCCATCGATGCTGCCCCACCCTCGAGTACCAGAACGCAGAGCCGATGACCCGCCGCCCTCGGCCCCTGACCGCACGAAGCGGATGGCAGGGCCGGGATCGGTCGCTCAGCCAACGAGGCTCCCAACGGCGCTGCCCCACTTCGACGACAACTAGAGACTCGCGTCAGAGCTGCAGTCCGCCTGGGACACGTGTCAGGGCATACCCCCTGAGCACATCCGGGCAGCTGCGACGAATCTGCAGCTGCGGATGGCCCCCCTCCCATCCATGGCGGCAGCACTCCGCACGCTGGCCCAGGCCTCAACCGGCAAGCAGCTGGGGACCATCCTCACGTCGCAAGCCGGGCACTTTGGTGCTGACTCGGGGGCGGCAGCCACGGCAATTGCAGAGTGGCACGCATATCTGGAGGACAAGCTCCTACTGCAGGCAACGCCCACCACCAAGCAGGAGCTCCTGGAAGAGGCGGAGGAGATCTTGGCGGCGCGGTCAGCCGACTGGGAGTGGAAGACCCTGGGTGCGCATGTGGCAGTGGCTGGAGCGAGACAAGGCCTGCCGGGACCATTTGTCGACGCCCTGATGCAAGCCGATACTTTGGACACCTTCTGGCAGGCATATGTTCATTTCGTAGTTCATGTGCCCGACGTCTCCACCATCCGCGACACCAATGATCACCTGTGCACGAACGCTGAGGCACATCTCGTACCACACTGGGCAGCGCGGTACTACGATCGGGTACCAGGCGCGCCACGAGGTCATCGCGACAGCAGCCCATCGCCAGAGCGTACGGTCAGGGACAGTCGAGAACGAGACCGGCCATCATCTCGATCAAACCGGAAGCGGACCAGCCCGAGCCCGGAGGAGTGATATGTCAGCCTGCGGCTGGAGGGCTTGCTGGGGCTGCCCCCGGCGGAAGTGGCAGCGGCGGTGTCCGCAGCTCTAGCGCACCCCACGACGGTCCCGGACTGGGCCCCGCACGAGGGGTCGTGTAGTGTGGTCGTACCGCACGAGGCGTGGCGGCGCGCATCCCGCGGCTCAGACTCTCACCCGGCCGAGACGGCCTCCGGGGCGTACGTGCTCATTCGCCGTGAGGCCCACGATGACTCACCACTCGCGCCGGACGGTGGCAGCCGTCATCGGGGTCGCCGGCGCGGCGGATCCGACGACGATGACGACGACGAGCCCCCGTCGCTCAGCAGGGACCTCAGGTCGGGCTACCACCGCCAACACGGTCGAAGGCGCTCATACGACAGCCCCGAGCATACCGCCTACCGCCGCCAACCGTATGCCACGTACCGGGACCGGGCATACCGGTCCCCGCCAAGCCGAGAGCGCTCACCTCGTGGCGGCTTCCCGCCGCCGCCCCTCACCACGGCGGCCATCAGTCCGGGGAGTCGTGGCAGAAAGACCCCGCGGGGCGGACAGTCAGACCGCAGTAGGCGTGAGACCGCGACGCCCGGCCCGCGGCGTGAGTCGTCGGGGCAAGCTTGGGGGGCAGGCCCCGATAAGGCCACAGCGCGTGCCGTGCGGGTCGAGAGCGTGCCGGGGCGGAAGGGCAAGAGCCAATGACTGCCCCAGCACCTCCCAGTGCCTGCCCTGGTTCCCGAAGTGCTGGCGGCGATACTGCACTCGGTGCTGGGGGGCAGCAGGCGTGGCTCTGCCCTGCAGGCAGCTGTAGGAAACCTGCACTGGAAGCTGCAGCACGTTCGCGGGCGGCTGCGCGATCCGGCAGCGGACGGAGACCCCATCGCCTCGGCCATTGAGGCCGTCCTGGATCAGGCAGAGCCCCCGGGAGACGAGGAAGCGGTGACCGCTTGCCTCCTGTGCCGCACCATTGGCCCGTGCCTCTCCGTCGAGTGCCCCAGAAACCACAGCTTTCGAGTCCCCATCACAGGCCAGGTACCTGTAATTCTGACCGTCCTCAAGAAGGCGCTGTGCGCGGCTTTGCCCGATCAGGCCAGCCTACTTAGCCCCGTACCCGAGCTGCCCCTGGCGCAAGCCTTCATCATTGTGGAGCTCTGGGTATCTGCCCTTCTGGATCACAAACACCGGCTGAAGGATGACGTGCTGGTCTCCCCGCCAATATGGACTGGTTCTGATCTGCTGGTCCTGCTCACGTCGTACCGGGACCCAGCAGTCGTCCCAGCGGGTCGCGTAGGCGTTCTCCTCAGCCCCCGGCACTCCAGCCTACCTGAAGCCGCAGCGGTACCGCTCCCACAACTCAAGGAAGCATGGTGCGTGGACCCCTGGCTCAGCTTTGACCTCTGCCCCCGCTGCGACCGGCCCCGGTTGCAGCACCTAGTCCTGACCCAACCGTGTGACCCAGCTCGTCCGCCAGTGATGCCAGTGTGCGGCGCCCTGCCCAAGGGGTCCACCGTTACCCGGCGTATGGCGCGGAGTAGCAACATCCACGTATCCGGCCTCAGCGGTGCATCTGCCTTCTCTTTGTCCACAGCGGCCAAACACCTGTGCTCCCCAGGGTTCTGCGACCTCCAGCCACCGGGAGACGACAGTCTGTATCAGCAATTGCGTGCTCGGCACGATGGCAGCTACATCCCCAAGTTCGACGCCCTGCCCACGGGCATCACGAAGCTTCTGGTCTTCACCATCAATGCGGGAGGTCTGGCCTCCAAGATGCGGATGCTGCTGGCGCTTTTGGTGGATTTCGAGCCGGACGTGGTATGTCTGCAAGAGGCGGGCCCCCTGTTTGTCGATGACAGTCTCAAAGGGGTTCCCTATAGAGTCGGCCTGGGCCCCGTGGTGCCTGGCGGGGGCCTGGCAATTCTCATCCATCACCGGCTGCAGACACGGGCTCCGCTGCAGTCCGACAAGGATGAGCATGCCCTCAGTGTGGCCATCCCCGTCTTAGAGAAGGTCCCCGTCGTGGTCACGAATGTGCACTTCCCGCCAGGGATGAAGGCCGCGAACAGGCGGCTCAGTATTCTCCGAAGCGCCGCGTTCTAGGCCAGGCATCCCGGCAGGGTGAAGTTAGTCGCGGGTGACATGAACGCTGACCCGGCGGACGATTCAGCAGCCTGGCTGCGCAAGGCGTGCACTGACAGCAGGTACTGGGGAGGCTTTACCCACCTCTACCGCCCCGGAGAGGCCACCAACATCGTCGCCAACAGAGCAGGAGTGTCCCGGAGGGAGCTGGACTGGGTCCTCGTAAGTGCTCAGTCACCAGTCCATGCCTGCGATAAGTTCCTGCTGCCTGGCTTGAGTACACATCTGGCAGTGGCCTGCGACCTCAGCGTGCGCTCCGAGTACCTATCGCAGGCCAATCCAGCGGGCCGTCTGTTCCGCTTTCGGAGAGCAGAGCCATCGCACTTGGCCTCAGCGGCCGTCATGGCCAGCCGGGCATTCTGGTGGGCCTGGTGCGCCCGCCTGTCGCCCGATGGCGCGTTCCCATGGTACTGGGAGTGCATCAGCGGCATTATCCCGTCATCCTCCGGTGGGTTTCGATTGGCCGCGGAAGCGGCTGCCAAGCTGTTTGAGGGCACCCAGCTGGCCGCCCGGGATCGCCTGACGGCGTGGTGGGCAGACCGGCAGGACGCGGCGTTCCTCAGAGCAATCCAGCTGACAGAGGGCAAGTTGCAGGGGACAGGGGTTACTTCAGTCACCGCTGCGGCCCTGAAAATCCGCAAAGCCCAATTTCAGCAATTGTCGTCCGTCAGCCCTGATGGTGAGTACTTCCCGACAGAGCCGGAAGCCTTCAAGGAGGAGCTGTTGCGTCAGGCGATGGAACTGCACTGTGGCCGCCACATTGGCTCAGATGCAGCGTGGCTCCGGCGGCTTGCAGATCAGTACCGCCCACGCATGTCCGATCGGCCGGACATCACCACAGCCACCCGATTGGCCCACGCACAGCGAGGTGAGCGTGCAGTGGACCCTAGAGCACCAGCCACCCCAGGTTCCCCGCCCAGCTTTCAGGAGATGCACTTCGAAATCCAACGATCGGGGTCGAAGGCGGCGGCGTTTGGGGAGCTGGTGCAGTCGCTGCAAAGCCGGCTGTCTGGCACCGCCATCGGAGTCCTGGTGGAGCTATTGCACGCCACCCACAGCGGCGTCCCAGCCCGCATCCTCAATGCGGTTCTGCACCTGTGCCTCCTGAAAAAGGAGCCGCAATGGCTGGTGCGCATGAGCCGGCCGGTCATGCTGGAGGAGCCGGTGCGGCGGAAGGAGTCGACGGCGATATTCCACCGCCTCCAGCTGGTGTCCACGGTGCAGGGACTCGACCCGCCCTCAGCCTTCGCCTACCGCAAAGAGTTTAGCAGCCAGCTGGTGGCCATCTTCTGTCGCTGGGCCATTCCGGTATGGATGCGAGAGCGCGGCCGTCTGTGGGTATTCGACTGGGACGAGAGCAACGCGTTCTGTAACGTGCAGCGCGAATCACTGCAGCAGGTGTGCCCTGACGGCATCCGTGTGGACCCGTGGTACCAGTCCTTCTACGGCAAGCTGAGCATCTACGTGCAGTCGCCGTACGGGCTGGTGGGCCCCTACCGCATGCTCCACGGTGGGGCCCAGGGTGACCGCATGGGAGTCGGAGGGTTCAAAGAACTGGGCTCCGTGCGCTCCAGAGCGAACGCGGCCATCGTTGCCAACGCGCTGCGCCCAGAAACCGGCGGTCCAGGGGGGCCTGACCCAGCCGACTGGTGTCCCGTGCACCCGGCATGTGCAGCCGAGTACGTCCCCGAAGTATCGTCCAGTGACGACAGGCGCATCTTCGCATACACGGACGCAGGAGCAGCCCACGTACTGCGGGTCAGCCAGAAAACATGTCTGGCCGGAGGTGGGGCCATCAACCGGTCCAAGTTGAAGGGACACCTCCTGGTCGACAAAGGGGGCGCCCTGAGCTACGCCGCCAGCCAACTGTTGACCGTCCTCGGCGTCATAAAAACGGACTCAGCCGACCTCGCCATGGTGAAGATTCCCGTCGTCATGGGTGAACCACCCAGAGCAGTACTGGTCAAATACGAGGAGGCACTGCGCCACCTGCACTGGGCAGTTCCGCGGACGGAGCCAGTGTATGCCTTAGCTCTGAGAGTGGTGACCACTTTCGCGCCGACCAAGGCGGATTTCGTCCTGGACGTGGTCCCAGCGGTGGGTCTCAATCTGGAGGCATGCCAGCGGCTGTCGGATGGCATCCACAGGCGCGCTCTGGGGCTGCCCCGCAGCTTCCCCAGAACCCTGCTCTATCGACTGCTACGTATGCTGGGCCTGCATGCGCCCAGGCTGCAGGACCGTCACGCGGTCCGGTTTGTTCACACCTTATTGGCCGCCCTCAACAGCCGCAGTAGCTATGTGGCTGACCTTCTGCGGCATGAGCTGGGCCATAAGGCGTGGGTCCAGCAAACGTACTCCGACGCCCACGTGTTGCACTCACTCCTCGAGGCGTGGCAGCTGCAGCTGGTCCTGCTACCGGTAGCACACGTGCCGCCGGCAGCCATGCATGTGTGCCAGCACCGGGCCCCGGAAGGCCCTCATGTCGTGGTGGCCTCTGATGGGGCATGTGGCCAGCGATCGCTGGCGTATGCAGCAATCCTTGCAGATGCCCGCGGGGTGTTTGCGGATGCCTGGTCTGCAGTGGCAGTAGAGGACCCGTACCCATGGGCAGCGGAATGGTTCGGTCGGTACTTGGGGCTCGTTGTACTCCGCGAGATGCGCCTTCCTCTGACCACGCGAGTGCTGGCTCTGGCGGACAACACCCACGTCACCACAAAAGGGGAGGATCACGCCGTGTCGGACAGCCCGTACGTTGATAACCTGCGAGTCCAGTATGCGGCCGGACTGCACCTTTGGCAAGCAGACGAAGTGTACGTGCCAGCTCAGCAAGACTACGCGAGCGGTGCCCCTAGCCCCGCGCCGGGGCTAGCCAGCCTTCAGCACAGGGCGCACAGTCTGGCGACGTCGCGGATGTCGGACGTGGAAGAGGGCCCCATGCCGTTCGCAGCGGACGTTGGCGGCGTGGCGGTACTCACGACGGGGGGCGTGCCGTATCTGCGTCACTCTGTGGCCATGGAGCGCCGGTACGAGCAGTTAGCTCCAGCGATGCCGCACCTGGATGCCCTCTTGCGCCGCGACCCGGCGGCTGGGACGTTGTGGGAGCGAGTGGTTCTAGAGGCCCGTTTATCCAAGGACGCCCTCAACGTTGCCACGTGGCTTCGGGCATCCCGGACGACGGCGACAGCCCCGAACAACGTCTTCAACTGCCCGTTCTGCGAGCTGCCGTGTGCCGGATGGGGCCAGCACCTACTGGCAGCATGTGGCAAAGTGGCTCTGGCCGTGCAAGCTGGCTTTCGTGCGCTCGTGCTCGCGGCTGCGCCCGTTGCAACAGTGCCAGAGTGGATGACCACTGCGTGGGTACGCCCGGGGCTTCCCAGTGGTGACAGCCTGCACCTGGTCCTGCGAGCCGACCATGAGGTGACAGCGACGTGGCCACCAGCGCGCCCCCACACAGTATACGTCATGTGGTCGGGGATGCTCATGGGCACATGCGCGGAAGCGTCCCGCTGGCTTACAGCGGCTCGTCGAGATAGCCTGGCCAGCGTCTACCTGGAGGCACTGGCCACATATGCCCGGTCAGCAGCCTGGGATCTGTTCTGGTCTGCATCCAATGGTCCGGTGAGCGGGTGAACGCATGGGCTGTCGTGGCAACACGCCGCGTGCTTGTCCGCATTGCTGCAACTGTATGACCGCGCTATCACAGCGCTGGCGGAGTCCCCAGGCCTGGGCGTGGCAGCCCTGGCGGAACTAGAATTCCCTCTGGGTTCAGACGGGCAGCACTGTTCAGTGCTTGTCGTGATTGGTGGTGGACAGGCGCCTGCCTGGGAAGGTGCCGCTGTACACCGCTGGAGCCTGGCGCGGCTGGACGCCCAGCCAGAACATGTGCATGTTCGTGTTGGGGACCGATTTTGGATGTCTGCGCCAGAAGGCACAGTGCCGCAGGGGCTGGCGGCGGCGCTAATAGCCCTGTCCGCAGTGGTGCCCGGCAGCTCCACAGTGGTCCGAGCCAGGGGAGACCCCGATGCCCCTCCCGGGGGTTCGGGCCCGGCAGCGTCGGAGTGATCCTGCGAGCGTCGAGAGCGGCGGCCCAGCCGAGTGGGCGCCGAACTCAGGGCGCGGTAGGGCTGCCCCGGGCCAGCAGCGGCTGACCATGGAGCGATGCAGGCGGTATGCGCCAAGTGCAGCAGGCAGATGTGTCGTGCGGTCGTCCTCTTTCTGGTGGCGGAGTGTGCTCAGACTACTCCAATGATTGCGCCGCTCCCGGGGGACCCAAAATTTTCAGTTTGACGGGTCCGTCGCGTTTTTCAAGTCGGGAGAGTCCAACCCCCCCCCCCCCCCCCAACCCCCCCCCCCTCCTCCTCCCTGTGTGGACCCCCCTCAACGAGGGAAATCGGCATATGCCACGGCGTTTCCTCGCGCTTACACCCTTTACAGTTGGCACGCAACGAAAAGAACCGCAAACTGGCAAACCTCAACACTCCCAACATTCCCAACACTTTCAACAGCCCCAAAAGTTTGTTCCAGAGCTTGGCATAGATTGTTTGTGGTCCCCAGCGCTGCTTTGCGCACATTTCAATCTGCAGGAGCAAACACTGTACATTCTCACCAGAAAATCCCTACTACTTGTGGAGGAGAGGGAGAGGCACAAAAACCACAGTTGGAAGAGAGCGAAGCAGCAAATGTACTTTTTTTGTCCCTCTGCGAGGGGATTATTCCTCCCACGACTAACACCATACAAAAGACTAACACCATACAACAGGTCTGGGCCTCTCACTGATCAATTTGGATGTGTTTGTTTCATGATATTGAAGAGTTGCCACCCCCCCCCCCAAAAAAAAGAGTGCCAACCACCCCTCCTCCTCCCCCCACACACGTTGAGAACCGCGAAACAAGAACAAAGCAAGAAAAGCGGTTGGAGAAAAATCCTCAGGAGCTGCAGAGCAGCCCTGGACGTCTTTCAGTCTGCCAAAGAGTGTGCAATGTGATGCGGTCACAATGCAGGCACACACCTTCATCAGACCTCGTTAATCTACACACCACACACACACACACACACACACACACGCACGCACGCACGCACGCACGCACGCACGCACACACACACACACACACACACACACACACACACACACTTACAATACCCCACCACTTAGGACACCCTCCTACTACCTCCCACTAGGATCTCGGGGAAACTGAGAACTTAAAATACCCCCGTTTGGTGAAACCGCCCAGCAAAGTGTTGCAGAGCGTCAAATAACTCATCGTCATCCATGTTGTTCAGGTCAAGTCCCTGTTTAGTGATTGCCATGCTGAAATTGCATTTCCATTTCAGACATATGGCACCGTATGAAAATTTTCACCAATCGATTGCAATTATTGTAAATGTGTGGGAATTGATGTAGCCTATTAGGCAGCTTTAGTATTTTGCTTGCTATCGATGACAGCTTTGACAGCTTTAGAGGCGTGCGTCACCTGAGAATGCCTCGTGTGACTTTTGTACATCATTGAGGCGACCTGCTGGCTGTGGTTCAGTTCAGTACGTTTGTTGTGCTGGTTGTGTTTGGTGTGTCACTCTGCATTGCTCCCTCCTCAGTCTCTTGTTAGCTCTATTGGTTGGAAACCGCAAAGCCCGCACCATACACCACATAAATATGGTGCGGTGTGGTGTGGTAGCCACCGGTGGATGCATCAATTGAGACCTCCACCAAAATAATGTTCAGGCTTTTTTTCTTGTAGGCTTCCATTATTCCCGCTGGGCAACTAACAGACTGGGCCGCCCAACGCCCCCTGGGGGCTTGCATTTCCCAATAGTGTCCAAGAGTTTGAGTGCCCTCAGCCCGTGCAATGAACGGGCCTGCTCGTAAGCATGACGGGGTGGAGGCACACCGTGTTTGCCGATCCGAATCCATCGTGTCTGCCCCACGCTCACTGCCCGCAAGGTCGATAAACGTGAACTTGCCTGTGTACAAACGGCAACTCGAGGGTTGGCACGCAGCGTCAAACAGCCCAAAGCTGAGACGTCCAACGTCGATATCAAGCAGGTCCGTGAAACAGGGTCCATGAGAACTCAGCAAACCAAAACAACATGCACATACCATGAATCTTATCGGTCTTGGTGACCCGTACACAAATCTGCAATATGGCATGGGACCGTGATGAATCCTTATTGGCACCAGTCTCTCCTGCAGAAATCAATTGTCAGGAGTCGACACGAGGCTCTGGATCATACTGTTGGGGCTGGCAGTTGCACAGAATAAGTGCTGCCAAGCGTAACAAAGGGTTTCGCCTGCCTGCTTCCCCCCCTCCCCACCCGTCCCACACACGCACAGTTCGCACAGTCTCAACCACATTCACAAGCACATACATATTCACACACACACACACACACACATTATTGCTTCGGCGTTCACACACTCAGTCAAGCAGACACGTGATCCCTCACTCAGTCTATACAAAACACAGACATACGCAGGCAGGCACACACCAGCATGCGCATGCACACAGACAGGTAGGCGCGCGCGCACACGCACACATAAACACATACAAACTGACAACGCATGCACATGGGCACTGTCTACCAACCCCTAAATTTCCTAATACCATGTGCTGCAGAGTGCAAGGAATATTTTTGCCAATTCCGCAAATTCGCGCACTACTTCTTGCCACGTGCTCCACACCACTGCCCCGGTGTCTCCATACCGACACCACAATGCCTGCAGCCCTGTGCCGACGCCCTTGACCAGGTATTCTGCAGCGCCTGTGTCTGGGTGCCAGCATTGTCAACCTTGCCAGAAAACACTCCAAAACTTCGCAATGGCTGCGACCACCAGATACGGCTACGACCACCAACATCTGCATTCACTTCGCGGCGCCCTCAACAGCACTGCCACAGCAGAACGGACGCAATACCAGAAGCACGCATGCTGTTGCCAAATTCGATCAGCGTCATCATCGATTCAGTATCCTGCACTTCATGTTCCGTAAGCCCCACGACGCACACGTTTTGTTTTCCATCCTCACGGGGGCACAACTTTTGGCGGCCGTTCAGCAAATCATACAGCTTGCCTGCGTAGATCTCAAAGAAACTCACCTGCAGGCCAGCAGACGAGAAAATTACGGACTGCATCCACAACACATGTAGAACAAGGATGGAGCCCAAAGGGGGAAGGGGGGATGCCCCCCCACACAAGCCCGCTCCACTCCCCCCAATGACAAACGACCAATTGTGAAATTCGGGTGACAAAAAATAGTTCGCGTCAGAGCTGCAAGCTATTTGCAGCCCCTCTGCCCTGAGGCAAAACATGCAGCAGTGAACAGTGCCCAACAATTCCACTGAAAGCGTGCCAAACAAGGGATGATTATGCACTGCGGGATCACTGTGGGTACATTTGATGCTGGAACACACACTGAATTCCCATGAAGACCATGATCTGCTGAGAGTACCAAATACAGAAAAACACAATTCATCAGAAGACTCAAATCCATGCAATGCTACTTCAACCCTCCGGATCATGAGTTGGGTTAAATGCAACACTATGCCCTCATATGCATGCAAATCTCTAGCACAACCCGTCCAAACATTCCAAAAAATCTTTCAAATCCAAATACGCGCAAAGAGGTATTCTGTCGTTGCAAAACAAATACAATGCACATCATCATATTCTTTTTGGAGGTCACTCAAAAATTTCCGCCCAATTCAGGTGAATGTATGTAAATCACCCTTGTAAAGCACCATCAAGCGGCTATACCACATCCCAAATCAAAACATCTGTTGTAGTCCCTGGCAAAAAAGTCACAAATCCAAACTGCATTCTCCAAATTGTTCATGCCCATAGTATGCACATGTCACGAAGCGTTGGGTATACCAGGTTCAAAGCTGCATATCGATGGTCCCTCCCTCTGCCTGGGTCCTCACAAGACATTGCCAACATGGCTCAACAAATTTCCGCCTCCTTGCCTCCACTCCACTGCTTCCTCCCTCCGCTGTGGCCAAAGACAGGCACCTGCCTGAAATATATTGAAGCCTTTGCAACTCGTGTGACATGACACTTATATCAGAATCGCATAAAGGGGTGGGTGTAATGTGGGCCTTCTGTCGCTACCAGGTATAGGGTGTGTTGCAGTTCGTCCGCCAAGCCGAAGGTTATTGCTCCACAAACATTACGCTTGATGCCACCAGAGAAGCAGGTCGTTTGGCCATCCTACATCTGATTCGAAAAGCAAAAAGTTTAACAAAAGGTACCTGGCTCTGGCATCGCTGCACTTCCCCAGCCCTTCCTCTCCAAGCGTTTACTGAAAATTGCTGCATATGCCAATCGCTGGGCACAAAATGAGCACCATATTTGGATTGAGGAGATCATTAGACGAGAAAGAGGTCTCCAAAAGTAGAAAGAAGCAAAGCACCGTTGAGGGGTCTCCAAAGGCGAGAGGGGCGATGTGGCTGTATAAAGTGTCCTCATAGGGGAGAAACATACAATACTGCATCCCAGGGCCGCTGGGCCCCCCATTTGCTATAGTAGTCTGGCACGGCATTGCCAAAAGCTTGAAAATGGGGCACAGTATTTCTATTTACATCAAGCAAACGCTTTGCCACACTGTACGCACACTACGGGCAAAAACATCCCCACGCAGTCTTGCTAACTCTTGGTTTCCCGCTTTCTGCCAAAATTTGCCAAAATTCAGATGCATCACTGTCTGGCGAACTCAGAACTCAGATGATCATGAAGGACCACATGATAAAATAATATAATTGTGAACAAATTTAGGATCACAATTGAAATTTCATAAATCGTCATTGGCCATCACAGCCCTCAAGAGCCTCCCAACCCCAAGCCCGTGAGAATATTTTTGTCAATATGAAATCCATCCCTGATACAGAATAAAAAGGAAACAATAAAAAGCAAGATCCTGTGTATTCAAATTACAAGGGAGGCGGGTGACTATTCAGAAATAAAAATAACAGCAACGCACACTACCTCGTAGTGTGCACATTAACGGATGTGAAAAATGCTTCAATGCAACAACGAGTGCACACAATATACCATGAACAACTACACAACACTAGCATAGCTGCCATTATCCGAAAGCACGCCTGCCCTTGTTCCCAACCCTGGCACCTCTATCCCTCGATGGCTCACCCCAATGCAGCCCCTGTGCCTGTGCCTACAGGCATTTCCTGCGTTTCTGTGCCCACCACCAACACCCCATGCCTGTGCCCCAATGCCTCTGCATCCTTGCACTGATGCCCGTTGTTGACGCATTCTGCCACCCTAGTGCCTATGTTTAGGTGCTAGTACTGTTGACCATCAGCAAAATCGGTCCCAAGGGTGGGGTGTTACCCGTGCCTGTTCGTGCCTCGCCCGTGCATATGCTCACAGGGGTTGTTGCGGACAGCTGAGGCCTTTTGACTGAGGGCGAGTAAACCCCCGGGGGGCTGAACCATCGAAAGTGGAGTGATTCAATCAAGATTTACGACTAGGACCGAGCTGGGTCCTAGTCTTGCGTAATGCATTGGAAATCACCGTGCAAGACAAACCGCTTGCTTTGGAGATGTTCCTCCCCAATCAGGACGATCGTCCTGAAACACGGCTCAAAAATGGCTCATTTTCACCTCAAAATCGACCAGCGCACGCCTTATTGAACACCCATTTGCATTCCTTTGATAGCCCAATCCCTACCGAAGAAGAACGGCCCTCATTGAAAACGCCCACTTGATACACTGGCGATCGCCCTGAACTTTGAGGATGATCGTCCTGAAAACAGCCCCAAAACGGCCTTTTTTGGACACTATCGGCCATAGAACAGGCTGTACGGCTCGAAATGGCACAAAACTTGTTGCAGGAGATGCGCAATTGCTCAGCGGTCGTTTTGTGCTACTTTGATAACGCCTTTGAGCCACGTTGTCCGCACAATGAGTTTTTTTTTTCCCGCGTCTGTTGTTGCTGCTGCTGCTGCTGCTGCTCCTTGCTAAAATGTGTTGCTCACCCTTGGACCCTAAGAAGAGTTGTAAAACCTCGACAGGGTAAACCCAGCTCAGTAACAAGTTGGTACTTCCGGTGAATGCACTCAGTTGTGTTTTGTGAAGGCGTGCCCCCAGGCTGTGGGCGGTGGGTGCTTGGTGGTGCAGTGTTTCCACTGCTCACTACATGCGTTTCTGGAGGGGGTTTGCCATACAGGGTCAGTACGTGTGCTGGTTGAAACTTGCGGGTGCACGAGGAGGAAATGGTCTACATTGCGTATCAACTGACGTGCGTGCGGGGGTGGGGGGGGGGGGAGACGAGGTGCAGTTTCGTGGGTGACGTAGAGGTAGGGGGGTTGGGGGGGTGTTGCTGGCCCAGCTCGCTCAGGTCTTGGCTTGCCGGCTCCCAGTGTAGAAGCTGCACGGTGCGTGGACGAGCAGAATTGCACACCACAATCTTCTGGTGAGGCTCCAGGCGCTCATAGATATCCCGGGCTGCCTGGATGTAGATGCCAACGCTCTGCTCCTCTTTCCCCATCATGGTGAACGTCTTGCCACTTCCTGGTGCATCCAGCATCAACCATGCAGACTTCACCCACGGGAGGGATGGGTGCAGGGATGGATCCAGACATCACCGCTACACAAGATAAACTTTTTGTTGTTTTTTCTTGGGGGGCACACACACAAGATGCACGCTTTTTACGCCTCGGATACATATGTGGTACATGAAATCCAAAGGAGGAGGGAAAGATCTTGCCCATCCCCCACAAGACACATGCCACATCAACAACGACTCTTCAAAGACAAAATGCTTCATTGTGTTTGGCAAAGAGCCCCAAGCGAAGGGGGACTGAACTGCAAAAGACTGCAAAAGCGGAAAAGGCCATGAGACGGGTGTGACACACAATCTTGATAATTATTAGGATGCACGCATGACACAGACTTTTGGACTCTGGCCTACAGTTCTCATGTAGATGAAGCAACACTTCTACACGCCTGGATGGTCCATGAGGGTCCTCCTGGTGCGGTTTTGTGGTCTGTTTCCTGCCCTTCAAATGATTCCCAAGCCCTGGCTATGCCCCGGCCTCATTTGCCATTTTGGCAAAGAGGCGTTTGTAGATGTAAAACAAAACCGTTCCTGGGCCCCTAAGGACGGCAGAAAGAGCAGATGCCTAAGAGCATCCTTGTCCATTCCTGGTGCAGTCCGGAAATGCAATTCCACCGCATGCAAGTCCGTGGGCGCCTGCACAGATATTATGCAGCCCTATTTCTGTATTTGGCCCTTCTTGCGTACCCCACCTCAGGGATGTGCTGATGCGCGGGGCGGGTTGGGTGGATTCAGAGACTGACCCACCAAGATATTGGGGAAAACCCAGAGACCCAAAAATATCCCACCCCCTCTGGGGGGTGGGATTGGCACTCACCCACCCACCACCCACCTTGACCCAAAGGCAAAATACAGTTCACCGTTTCAAACCCTTCATCATGACCCACCCCCTTGGGGGGGAGGGGGGAAGGGGGGGGGTCTTCCAATACCCACCCACCCACCACCCATCCCGCCCCCCGTAGGGTAGGCCAAGCACCAAGCACAACGCTGCCCCAGTTGCAGGCCGGGGGGGCCGTTTGTCATTGCTGGAAGCATTCGCAGAGCGTTTCCTATGCCTTTACACCTGACTGCAACCGTACATACTAAGGCATCATGTAGTATTAGGCTTGTCATCCACGAAATGCTGCCGCTGGCATGCAACGCCTGTCTTGGCAAACCTGACTCAGAACACTCACCCACTCACCAACTATCTGTCCAGGCTGCCGGAAAGGGGGGGTTCCACCTACTAGGCTCAAATTGGGGTAAGGGTATAGGCATATGTGAAGAGCACGCTTGTGTGCACACTGTGCTTGGAGGGAGGCACCTTGGCACACAAGCAACCATTGATTCATACAAGTGGTAAGCAACCCAGACACTGCAATGAGAACTTTGGGGTCCCCAACAGTGCAGGAGAGAGAAGGGCAGGGGACATCAATGCCCCTATGGGCAGCACACTAAAAATCACCATGGCGCCGGGTCAGAGAACTGTTGCTGGCGACGTATGAGGGCTGCCGCTGGAACCCAACGCGCAGGACCACAATGAAAGGCACGCAAGAGGCAACATTGCGGGATCGGCGTCCGAGAGAATGCGTCTACAGCGTCTCCACACCTGTCTGGCCGTAGGCAAAGCATGTTGCCGACCCTTTGTCAAAAACCGTGTCGACCAACGGCTTCGCGGCGCGTTCATAGATCTGAAAGCAACCACCGGGGGGCCAAACACGTGTGTAATTCCAGGAGCACCTGCAACCTGGAACGTCTACAATTTCTGGCTGTGCCCTACAACAGCGCTGCAGGAGTCATGTACGCTACTCCCAAGGGAATGCAAATTCACGCGCCTTGTCAGCTTCTTGCCCCCGATGGCTGATCTCAGTACAGTAGTCTCCGCTGGTTGCCACACCGTAGACTGCAATCCTGAACCTATGCGAACCATACATCACTCCAGCCCCGCCCGCTGCTTCTTGCCTCATGGAAGCTGTGCACCCGAGGATGCGGCAAGCAAGTTCCACGAGCTTTGCAAGCAAGTTTGATGTTTGTTTACTGGCTCACCGATGGTCACCTTTGGTTGCTGACCAAACGTAGGTGGATATCACCACTACCAACATCCATCATTCCACCTGTCCCAAACTGATCAGTCAACCGGCCGCAAGCACCGTGACCATAACAACCAAAGCACTGAGTTGCAACTGCAGTTGGTTAGAGGAGTTCAAGCATTTTTCAAAAGAATAACGTAAAAGGTGTGATGCCTACTACTGCCTTGCAACATCGATCCCTTTACCAAATCGCAGTGTGGAGGCTCTGCAGCAACAGTGTTGAGCAACGACTTGCTGGCAGTGCTGAACCTCGGATAAAATAAACACGAACATTGGATGCTGGACCAGACACGTGGCAGGGACTATTGGAGGTTTGGTGCAAAGCACATGGATCACGGTGCAACATGATCTCTTTCTACCCATGTCCTAGTTGGCGCCCGCACTTCACAAGCCGCGAGAAGAGACCCCCCATGCCGCACGAGCACCCCATGATCGAATCACCCAACGGAGGTCCGACCATTCGACCGATGGCCTACGAGCCTAGCATACATCTTCGTTTGTGTCGTTTTCATCGAACACCTCATCAAACACAAAAGCATGCTTCTCAGTGTAACGCGTTAGGTCCACTTTCACCCTAAAAATGGCAGAGGAGGTTTGGGACTGGCACTGGAAAATTGCAGGAGACCGAATCACAAACGTCATAATCACCGAACTCATGCACCGAATTCTCATACATTCGGGGCAGCGGTTGGTGCGTTGGGAAATGGTGCATCAAAGAAAATCATGGACAACTCGCAACACAGCACGACGATGCCATACTTGGGTTCGAGAATCATCAACTGCGTTGCAGAATCGATTCGGCAAACGTCGCTTTCATTTCTTGATACTTCGTTGCGATTCATCGGCCTCTTTCTCACGGCAACGCAAATTCGTGAGGACGTCATCTTTTGATTTCGCTTTGCTTGTGGCTACCGGCAACAAATATGCAACAGTGAGTACTGCAGGAAGGTCCGGTTTGTGCCTTGAACCCCGGGGCGGCTTCAAAAGCAAAGGTTGACAAGCGTGCGCAGAAGAGAGTTGTGTCAAAAATTGTAGACTGAAACTTTGCCCGATTGTTTGGCTCGGGTCAAACGCCACTTGCCTTTGCCCAAAATCTTACCCCCGACTGCCCCCTGTCATGGTTGCTTATTAGAACAGTACACTACAGTACACACAGCACAGCACAGTACAACACGACGCAGTACAGCATAGTTTAGCACAGTACAGCACAGTACAGTGTAGTACAGTACAGTACAGCACAGCACAGCACAGCACAATACAGTACAGTACAGTACAGTACAGTACAGTACAGTACAGTACAGTACAGTACAGTACAGTACAGTACAGTACAGTACAGTACAGTACAGGTATAAGTACAGGTACAGGTGCAGGCATAGGGACAGGTACAGGTGCAGGTACAGGTACAACAGCAACGGTACAGCACAGCACAGTGCAGCGCAGGACAGCACGTGCAGTACGGGACATGACAATCCTGTGTAGTGTATAGCATTATCCAATAACCATAACATAATCACAGAAATCAGGATAACAATACAAATACACAAGACGAGGGCACTGCACTGCACAAAAAAAATTCCCCACACTGTCATTGGCCTCAAAGATAAAAAATACATCGGAAAATGATGCACAGATCAAGTGGGGGGCAAACTCGGGACTCCCTATCGTGAAGATGGAGCTCACACACAAACATCTCTTGCTTGTCGATAAAACGGTTGGGTTGACGTTGTTAGAGCCTTTGGATGGAACCGAACTTTGAAATGAATGCTTGGGATGCTTGCCTCTTTTTGTGGAATGGAAATTGAGAATCTGCACAGACTAACAGAGGGAGAGTCAGCGCACGGTGCACGCACGGTAGGTAGGATGTTGGTATGAAACCTCAGCGAACGGTCTGGTTGTAGAGCCCCTGAAAATAATGTAGCCTGGAGGCTCTTGGTGGGTTCTGGAGTGCACTGTTGTTTGCCTGCTATTGGCCTGATATTGCCCAGGTATTTGCCTGCTGTCTTAGGTTGTTGCTGTTCCCCGTGTTTTCCTGGTTTTTAGGGAAAATGGCAATCAGGGGTGTGGCATGTGGACGGCCGGGGTTAGATACAATCAGCAAGACATGGAACTCAAGGCTTCCAATACCATGGCTGCATTGCCTATCAGGGAGTCACAGATGCGGTCCACTCAGGAAACGCACCCTTACCATCTGCTCACCCAATGCACGTATTCTGTACCACTGTGATCTCTCATCTGCAGTCAATTACCTCTAAATCGAGTGTGTTGGATTCTTGGCACCCAAAGTACGCACCGTGCACACGGTGCTTGCGACTTCCTCAGAGAGACTGCATCGTCCACAAGCGGCGATGTGGATGGTGCGTTTTAACTTGATAACCCTAATTTCAGTCACAGGGCTGCTCTAGGATGGGTGGCAGCCGATCAATGGTGGTTGGCTTGTCAACCGACAGTGGTCGACTGGTCAAACGACAGCGTTCGGAGGCCACGGGCCAAAAGTTGGCCTGTTACCGCCAGCGGTTGGCGATTACCCGACAACAGTCCGCCAGTAATTGCAGGCAGTTGGCCTAATCACCAGCGCCGGGGCGGGCGTGTCCATTTCTTATGAAAAAAAAAAACAGAATCAGTGGGTGTCCTTCAGGAAAATCCTGCCTGACAACAGCAAATGACAGAATTGAACGTGCATAACGTAAAGCCACGGACGCAACGATCTCAGGCCAAGACGCGGGGGTTGTAAAATCAAGCTGATGGCGACACCACGCAAATGACAGACATGGCCTCCGTCCGGTGGCAGGGGCAGACACATACCCTGCTGGCCTTGAAGGACGGAATAGGGGCTGCCACCGGTGTAGGCCCCTTGGTGCCAGGGTCCGGCGGGTACGTGACCTTTGTTTGACTCATCCTTTTGCCCCGCGTGGGCATTGAGTTTGCCCGCTGTAGAACGGCACTGGATGAAGCGTCCATGTCGTAGTATTCCTCCTGCAAATGTGCGTCGAGACGTACAATGGTCCCGGAGGTGCATGTGGTGCAGTTACACTCCCTCTGCTCACAGGTGCGGCTTCATCGAGTGGGACGGCTCGTAGTGCTCTTCAACAGGCGAGCCCTCTTGGCATGGCAACGTAATGTGGACCCTGGTGGCCTGAGGCCAAACCGAGCCACAAGCACACATGCAACAGCCACAAGAAGAAATGGGCCCCCCAAAAAGGCCGAAGGCGGGGGGCAGGCTACCCAGAGGGGACAGGAGGGAAGGGGGGGGGTTTGCTTGTGTCTCTCCGCCCCCCCCCCCCCCTGGGGTGTCCTAAGGCAAGCCACGACACATACCTCAGCCCTGGCACCCCCCTGGTCCCGAACACAATGCAAAGACAATCTCACACACAATATGGAAAACCCTCCATGGTTAGATATATACATGAGAAAGGAGGGACGTGTGGCATGTGGGAAATGCCCTGAAATAACCGGACCGAACTCCATAGGAAGCGTCGTACTTTGTTTGGCTCTAGAAGAGCATGATGGAGCCTGAAGATGGCTCAGCGCCTAGGCAGGCAGTGCCCATTTTGTTGGCGCGAAATAGTGCTGTACGGGCGGGCAAATTGTAGCTGACTGGCAGCTCACCTCAAAACATCAACTGTGGACAGAGAGGCGCCATGCGGCGTGGTCTGATCACTCGATGGTGTCCCGTCACCCCCTCCTTGACCCTGGTGTGAGCTGTACTGTTGCTGTGTCTTGTGTCTTCTGTGGCAAAACTAAAAGCATTTGCTTAACTTTAGATGGGGCGTCAGCCGGGAGGGGGAGAGGTAGAGGCTAGCTGTCCCATGGGGAGTCGCCATACAGGATGAGTAAATGTGCTGGTCGGTATTTCTGGGTGTGCACACTGGTTTGGGTTTTTAAAAGGCAATAGTTTGCAATGCTTGTCCACAAATGGTGGGGCAAAAGTTTTTGGGGAGGTGAGAGTGGAGCAGTTGTCCCTCTGCTCACAGGTGCAGCTTCTCGCTTTTGGTGTCCCTTACATATCGGCGCTGGCAGGCTTCACACGGAGCCTTTCCCAGGCTGGTAAAATTGGCAGGGTGCTCACAATATCTAATGTGGGAAATGTAACATTCACTATGGACAGCCCCTTAAGGGCAGCCCTTTGGGCCTGCAGTTTTCTGTGAACCGCTGGCAGTGAATGGCCAACTTTTCATTTATTGACCACCGACTGCAAGTGGTAGGTTCACACGTCTTCTCTTTACCAGTGACAAACTTCTGATGGATGTATGACTCGATGATCTAGAACTCTCTTGCTGTGTGCAGTGCCCAGTTGCCTTCTCCATGGCGCTGTGTGCATTAGTTGTGGAGCATACATCAACGAGATTTTTTTCCTTGCGTTAAAGACAGCCCTAGTCTCACGTTGCCTGACAGGGTCCTAGGGAGTGTTTAGATCCCTTCGTTGCAGGCTCATAGATAAAGGGGGTTACCCCATGAGCTGTGATCCGGAGCATGGGGTTGTTAGGGGGTGCAGGTGCATACAATGCAGACTGCCCCCCAGAGGAAGAGGGCAAGCACAGCGGCGGCAAGTTCCAAGCATCGGCACAGCGCACAGATGATGGAGCCGGCAAAGGGAAACAACTCTCATCTGCCCGTCAGAACAGGAGCCCGTTTCCCGTACCGGAGGGAGGGGGGTTTTTGTACGGGAGGTAGTTCGCCAGGGAACAATTTGGGACCCTCCTCCAAAAAAAAAAAACGAAAATTTCCCATGAAATTATCCCCGCCGGAAAATTTCACCCCCCGGTACCCCTCTGAAAATGTGGCGCACCGCCGATGTGTAACACTTGGTCCAGAACCCCATGGCCAGGCTGTTGCCAAGTGACCCCGGGGGGTCATTTGGGGCCGCCGTAGTCAGCCCCGGCCGACCCACCCACTCACCCAGACTGAAAAATTTTCCTCAGGGAAAAACGAAATTCATTAAAGAGGCCGGAAAATTGAGGCTGATTTTTATGTTTGTGTACCTCTGACCCCACCCCCCCATCCCCTAGGGTAGGGTGTCCGTCATACTAAGCAGTAGCCTGCCCCTGGCCTGTGTCACAGTCCCACTTCAATTGTGCATGAATGGCTTTGTGCGAAGCATTGCCGGCGTTGGCATGGGAGAAACGCCAAGGGGCAGAAGCAGCACTTGTGAGTAGCAGGACAACAATCCCACTCCTCACTTACCACAAATACTTCTCCCTGCTGTGCGCTGTGGACATGCAATGCACACTATTTCCTCCTAAACACCCAAACCAGTGAGCACACCCGCAAGTACCCACCGGCAGATCTACTCAGCCTTTCTGGCAACTTGCCCTCTTATTCCGCCCCAAGGGCTAGGACTAGCAAAAGCACCGTACAATGTTACGAAAAAAAGGATTTGACGCAAACTTCACGGATATCTGTTTCACCCCACGAACTTCCAAAAATCTGGTCTGAATTGCAACGGGACAACAGAAGGTCTGGCCCTTCAAGCCCAGACCCAGACCCCTCTCATTTACAGTGGCTCATACAGGGCGGTTCTGCACAGCGCCCAATAGTAAGGCAGCTTTCTCATGACCACGCTGAAAACCACCCACAACTGGGGCAGCTATGTCCACAAAGCAAAAACGGCAGATTTAGACAGCAATCTGGCATCTTTAGTGGAAAATATAGTTTGTTTTAACTCATTATCTGAGTTTTTGGACTGAGTGAGAATCTGAGTAGTCCTGCGTATGGGAACACAATACTTACTGCAGTCCCCTTGGCCATCGGGAAAATGGGTCCAAAATAGCCTACTTTTCGCACAGCGCGCGCACAGCGCACGATGCCCCCCTTAGGCCCCCTCCTGCCTCGGGGTGCAATGGACCGCGGGCCCAGTGGCTAAGTGTTTGCACTGCGTGCGCACTGCGTGCATATTGCGCACGCAGAGGGGCTAGGATACTCACCCAAGAATACCTGTCACCTGTTTACTAGGGGGAAGACTGAAAGGTGTCAATACCATAGGGTTGGCCAGGTGTCCATCGATACTTCTGGTTGTAGTTATAACCAACAGCATCATCGAAGAAGAACTGTCCGGTCCTGGTGTCGACTCGCCACCATCGAGTATCGGCGATCGAGAGCCTTCGAGCGACGATGACCACGTTGACTTCTTTGCAGTTGTGGACGTGGCCATACCGATCGATGATCTTGAGCATCTCGGTTCGAGAATCACCTTGAAGTCGACCAAGGTTTTTGTGCATTTACTATCTGTCGGGAAGAGTACTCTGCAGGGCGAATCGAACCGCCTCTACGGAGGCTTGTGAAAAGGGGCCAAAACTAGGGTTTGAGTATTTGCCGACATCCAAAACTTTGCACTGCGTGCGCACTGCGTGCATGGCATTCCCAGTGACGGTGGCTCCCAGGCACATGCCAGACCCACAGGAGCCTCAACGCCGTGTGTGCGATCCTCCGCCCTGACCCCCAACCGTCACTATTCTGCTCGACTGATACGGACGAGTGCACTGCCCTTCTGCACTTGCCAGCACTTGCGGTCCGGTACTGTTTCCCAACGCTGGCTCCGCCCGAAGTCAAGACCGCTGCCTCGCTTGGTCTGTATTCCGGGCTGATGTTCCGGATGTGTACTTTGGGGATGGCTGTCCCAGTGCGCTCATGAAGACATAAACGCTAACGCGCACGTACCTGGTCCAGGTCCTTGTCCATTCCCAATGCGGCGAAATCTCGTTGTCTACCGTTCTCTTCCATTTGAACGTCCCCGTGTGGGCTCCGGCCGACATTTGGAGCTGGTTCCATGGCCGGGATGCCATCCCTTCAACAACGGACCGCATGAAAACGCAGAGAGGCGTTGCGAACGTTGCAAATACGTTGGGCAGCCCTGCAGCTGCGCCCCCTCAGTGTAGGCAACAAGCCTCCAACGCGCAAGATGGACACTCATGGCTTGGCAAAGACAGTACAAACGGGGCTGACAAGGGACAGATCATTCACCGTACTGGGTAGGTAAGAGGGCGATGTGCAGAGCTGATGCTCCTGCAAAAACACAATTCTATGATAGATCACGCAATACTTGCACCAAAGGCGTACGCAAAGCAGTGCTGCAGGCATACCGTTTCACCATTTGGATGAGTTCGAACAACTTCCGACGGTCTGGCATATTTGTCACCCCGACTTCGCTGTAATCTTGCATTGAAAGTGTCGCCAGCTTTGAAAAACCAATCCCTAAAAAAAACAGAACAGTGGCATCGTCGGTGCTCTTTCGCCATCGCGAAAAGGGGCAAAGTGTGCAACGGACAGACCGCATCTTTGGAAGGCCTCGATCTGGTGCGCAAGGCCTGACTTCTCCAGCCACATATACAGCATTTCGTTGTCGTCCCGTGCCGACGGCATGTTGCTGTGAAGAGAATAAGAATAACTACTACTACTACTACTACTGCTGCTGCTGCTGCTGCTGCTGCTGCTGCTACAAGTGGACAAAGAGTGAAAAAAAAAAAGAAAGGTGTACAAAAAAACGTAAGTCAACAGTTTATTCTTTTGTTCTGAGACTTACGTGTGCCTCGTAAGTGTTGTCCCGCGTGGAAGCCCACAAGCCGCCAGGGGCGGTGGGACATCTATTTGGACCTCAGAACCTGTCATCAGTGTATGCAGTGGGAGAAAAGCCACCCCCTTACAAAAAGTAAGTAAGAAGTGAAAAAAGACTTTCATGCACAAATCTTGGAAGATGGATTCAAGCGGGGGTCGAAGGAGCGAGTGTGATAGCCAGATGAGCACAGGAGGGAGGGATGCCCTTGGCACACGTCAGGACACACACAGCAGAACACATGTGAGGCAAGTGAACCTTTCGGAATACTTGGCACCGTCAGCATCCTTAACACCTGAACCTTCAATACGCAACGCATGTTGAAATATGTGAGCGTTCCACTCGATGCATACATGCGAGTTCTACTCACGGCTCACTACATGCACCGTGGGACACAAAGGGTTGGTTGGTAGTCAACCACGCAACCGCCAGCAGTTGGCGCAACCAAAAAATGGCTAGCCAGTAGCCGCCGGCCCGGGGCATGTACCTTCCTCTCAGGGCATCCTTCATGAACAAGCTGCCCAAAGAAGGACACTGGGGCTACCCTAATTCTGTGCATGACTGGACAGGGACATGGCACACTGTGGCTTAGCGGAGTTGATTTTGGGACCATTGTCTCACAAGAAGCAGGCAGTGTGCAAACAGCCTGACCACAGCGCAATGATGCAGCACAGTTTGATATTTCGACAATTCGAGTTGCACTTCACCACCGTGCCCACTTTGCCAGTACAGCTGCCAGCAAGTATTGCTAGTCTCTATGGCACTGTTTCCCTTCCTCCACATGCCTCCATGCATGCACAGACAAACCCACCCCGCACAGAATAGAAGCCAGGGTAGAAGGAAGGCCGAAAAAATGAGAGCCAGCTTTGCTAGCTTTGCCAGGGCATAGGCAGTTCTCAGTTCTCATGAAGGCAGTGCTGCCACCGCTAACATGGTCTCCTTGATGACTGTGCTCTTGATGCCGTATGCCTCCCACATTCCTGCCACTTTCACATGGGAAGGTACTTTTATACGTCGGACTGTTCTGGTTGATTCATCCAGTTGCTGCACCACCCACGATTTGGTTTCTAGGGGTACAGGAGGACACTGGAGGTTCAAAGCATGTAAAAGGACTTTGTTTCCAAACATGATCAGGGCCACCTACAATGCTTGAGACGGCATGTTGAGGCAAGACCAACCACAATTGACCTGTGCAGGTCACTGCAAAGTCCCAAGATTCTTTGAAATACCCTTTGTCCAAGGGGGGCACTTGTTTGACTGTAGACACCAAGAAAAACTTTGGGGTTCCGGAGGGGGGGGGGGGCGGGCGGGCTGGAGGATGGTCTGGCGCGAGGCTAAAGATTTTTTACCCCTAAATACAGACCTCAAAATGATCAGTGCGTTTAAGTTGCACTGATCATTTTGGTGTGTTGGTGTACAAATTTTTTTTGAAGAAAACTTTGCCCCTCCAAAGGAGGGGGAGGGATGGCCAAGTTGCCAAAGTGGGTTGGGTTGGAGTGAGGGCGGGTGTCAAATTGTTTTTCGTGTTTTTCATACATATTTGAAATCTCCATAAAACTCTGAGCATTTTGAGTATACACACATGGGCTGAAAAATGGTTTTACTCCCTGCCGTACAACAAAGGAAAAAAATAACAATGGGCGCCTTTGGCGCCCAGGTTCACAGCCAAAATCTAAAATTGGCGAAAGGCAGGTTCGAGAACTTTGGGGGGTCTGGAGTGGTGGGGGCATCAATGGTCAGGTTTGCAATGTCCGCATTAGGCTCCGGGTACGCCTGCCCCACAGCTTTCATTGCCCACTGTCCTCGTTGGCGCATCCAGCGCACTCAGGTTAATTGCCGTATTCCAGCCCTCACCTGCCCTGAATGGATGGGTTGCGTCCGTCAGGACTCTATAGGTTTAGGCGTACATGCTGGCCAGAGGTCACTCCTTCACCAGGTGCTGATGAAGCTGGCTCCCTCTTGGCCCTCCTGGCTCCGGCGTAGTCGTGGTCCTTAGGTTTAAAGTCCCAGTGGGTACAGGCGCTTGGTTCGTAGGTCAAGGACGTACAACATACAAGGGGGCGCGGGGCGCGATCTGCTTGCTCAGAGGCTGGTCAGGGCCGTTGTGCAACCGACTGGACTCCTCCACACCATCAGCTGCTGATCACGGTGTGACACACTGCGATCCCTCTGTGCTGCATGTCACTGTCGTGGCTGCAGATTCCTGGGATGCAGTCGACCGGCGGGACTCATCACTGCTGTGGGGGCCTCTCCCGTTATCCAAGAGGGCCAAATTGAGGGACTCTAACAGACGCTGCGGCACGCGCGGGTCATGGGTGACCGCTCCTGTGTGTGTGTGGGGGGGGGGGGGGGGGCTGGTAGGTTCTGAACCAGGGTGCCCTTCTTGCCCTTGTCGGAGCTTGGCGGGAGTGCTATCCTTGAGTACTACTCCATCACACCTCCATGGGTGAAACCCAGCAAGAGCCCCACACAATAAAATAACTGAAGGTGGTGCCCGTTTGGAGCCCTACCTAATCAAACACCCCTAGGTGGTCCTCAAAATGAATGGCATGCATCACTGTGCAGAAGTATGCCTTTGGATTCAATATTTGGGAGCACTACAGCCAGGTCCACAGTGTCTCTTTTACCCCAAAATTAATGATTTTGGCCTGAGTCCTCTCCTTCTCCAGGAGACGCCAATCCCAAAGCAATGTGATCTGGGTGCCGACTGTACCTTGGACAAAGGAGTCTTGTGCTCAAATGCATGGGAACAGCAAATATGGATTGGAAAAGAAGTGGACACACAACAAATTATGGCATTATCAAACCAGGAAGCAATGCGACAACAAGACCCTAGGGTGCTGAATTGGGCACACATTGAGCTATACACACACCGGGGCAAGGTTTGGGAACCAGTTGCAGATGACTTCTAAATGCATCATTACATTTGGTCCGACCTTGGTCTAAAAATCCAAACCTGGCTTATGTGTCAACAGTGGGTTCGAGTTTGTCAAAAATAGGCATGCACTTTGGTGTCGGTACCACCAGCATATTCGCCAACTTGCAATTTTCAATTTGCAGCTGTAATCTTTCGTCTTCATTGACTTGTGGAATGCATTTCAATGTTGGGCGGTGAAATATCTGCTGTCTGTGCCTTTCATGAAAGATTGCAATCTGAAAAATCAAGAATCAAAATTTTTCCAGGAAGCTCCTGTTCACGAGGCAGAAGGTCTTCAAGGTCCCAAATACTGTGACAAGCACAAATAGCATGACAAAACCTGGTTGTCGGGACAGATCACCGGTGCAGACCATCAGTTCTCGTTTGGTCGCACAATGAAGAGTACAAAATCGTGATAACGCTCTTGGTTAGAGGGTAGTATTGACATGATGCTAAGCTTCAATAAATGAATCAGGACACAAATGACAAACCGCCACTGCACAGGTGGTGCTGAAATATGAGCATTCATGTTCACCGGTAGTTTCGCCACATCCTACCACTGAAGTTCTTGGAACATGTGAACATAACCACCCACACAGAGAACAGCCAGCGATAATGACGCAGCATAGACTGCTGACAGCAGTCCTGTGTTACTGGTTCTGTAAGAAATAACATTGCAGGTACTTGGATACCCCCCCCCCCTTGCACAAGCACCAGGAAGGTCAGGAAAACGACGGTCACACCGGATCCTGGTGCTTGGACAGGGCGTTGCTTCCACTTCAGAAATGCCGCAATCAAAGACCAAAGACCAAGACCAAAGACCATGCAGTGAACAACAATTGTCATCACTGCATTTTCTGATTCGCATGCCAGGCCTTTTGCATTTCTATGCAGCAAGATGAACCCATCCTTTCCTCTCACTGGTCATTCCACGGTCCATTACAGACAGCACCAAAACATCTCCAGTCAGACATGTAAAGGACAGTCGCACGAAAGGGGACGCACGCAACTCCATCCTCAGTCTGACCCACTTCAAAGCACGCACTGAACTGCCAGGAGCAGCACAAGCAATAGTCAATTCAAAACTCTGCTCAGAATTCCTGTCAGCAGTTCTCAGCAATGCACAAACTGCGCACCAAGCGCCTGAGCAACTACTCACACACACACACACACACTTCGTGCGGGAAAACCAGTGGGGACCAAACGCGGGGCACAACGTCAGTGAAGACGAAAGCAAGCGAAGGCAGAGCACTGGTCACCGAGACAATTTCATCAGGCCATTAACAAAAAGGTAGGCAAGGTCCTTTCTGAGACAGGAGTGACGGTGAAGAGGAATTTGTTCTCACAGTGCACACACACACACACACACGCAGTACGCAAATGCCCACCATGCAGACCTCAGGCACTTGCATGTGATGTGGCTGTTTTCTTTTTCAAACTTTGCAGAGACCCCTCACCGAACGAACCCCGTGCACCTCCACATGCATGCGCACGCCCACACAGGTGCAATCCTAGGGACATTGTGGCAGCACACAGAAGGCGCAGGTTCTGCGGAGATTTCGCAACAGCAATGCTACTGCCGAGTGCTTTTAACTCAGTACAGGCAAGGGAATTGCTCATTCACTGAACTTTTCTAGGCACTTCCTGAACTTGCTGGTGAGGAAAATGAACTTGCCTGCTGTCAAGCGATGGGAGACAGTATGAAAGGGGCTGCACTTGCGCGATCCCACCCACCAACATGCACACGAACGCCCACGCCCACGCATGCGCCCAGACACACGCACACGCACGCACACGGGCGCGCGCACACACATACAGCACACGCACCAGGACACAGCACGGCACGGCACGACACTGTGCCACAGCATACCACACCACACTAAGCTACACATACAATGGCTTTTTTTAGGGATAGACCAATATGCCAGGGGGTTGAGGGAGTGCCAGGTCTCAAATGATCTCCAAGAAATAGAAACGAGATTCCTGCTCCTTTGCCACACTTGCTCGGGGCCCATAGGGCTACTGCTGAAGGGCAGTGTTCTGATGTACTTTATCTCAGCAAAGACCACCACCTACTGCGGCCGCAACAGTGGCTCGCTCAGAAATTGGAGAGGGTGTGTGATCGTGCTCCGTCTGAAAAGGGGGCCGGGCCCGCATGTAGCGGGGGTTAGAGTCCACACACATTTACAGACGATTGAAGAAAACCTCCTTTGTGTTGTTGGCATGCGTGTGTGCGCATATCTGTTAGCGGTGGGGTGGTGGATGAGGGTTTGCTGGCAAAAGCATGCCAATTGCCTCTTGTGTCGTAGTTTGCTGCAGGAGCTCTTCTGTGTTACTGTGACTGAAAGCCGGACGTGTTTCTGCATGCGGTTTCACCATGCAGCATGCTGGGCTGGGCAGTTTGCAAGTGCGCCAGGGCTCATCCCAGGGCCCCACACCACTGCCAGAGGGGAGGCCTTGGGGCTATGGTTTGCGACTCTGCGTATGACGCTGCTGCTTGTGCACAAATCACTGGACTGCTCCCTGTTGCTTTGGCGGCCCTCAAGAGGCATGACATGAGGGGTTGAGGTTGGTGCCGTCGAAATGTCAGTGTGTATCCAGTCACTCCGAGATACGCAAAAAAAATGTCCGATGAACAGTGGATACCCAAAAGGATTTATGGGATGCACACCCGTCACACAACACACCGCTGGGTTCCCAGACTTTGGCTCATTGTAACCCAAACTTCCCATGGCACCCCGCTGTCATCTTCGGGTTCAATAGTCCTTTAGTCCTCTAGTCCGAGAGTCCTTGAGTTCTTGGGATACACGGGGGGTGCACACCAGCATAAAGACCGGGTTGGTGTCAGCGAGGGGTGCTGCGACTCGTTCAGAGACCCCAATATGTACAATGGCTGGCCGATCAAATGTCTGCCCTGGTTAGCACGGGTTAGCAGTCATGCCACAACAACATTGCAGGAAGTTCATGCATAAATGCCACGGACTTGGTGACTAGCCCTGCAAGCTGCGCAGGCTGCGCAAGCTCTGCATGTGTGCATGTGGTTGCGTGCAACTTCATGCGCAATCCGAAGACATCTCACAACATATGCTCAATGCTATGAGCAGTGCAAGCAATATTTGGCATGCATCGCTATTGTCAAATCGTGCCTGTGACCACAACACAAAAGATTTGCCCACTAAGCCAAGCATTACGAGTTCAGTGCCCCCCTCTGTCTCTTGCGCAACAGAAGGGTGATGACAGGATGGGTACCCCTGGCTCAGACACGGCTTTCAACTTTTCTCAAGGCAGCACATACTGCAAAACAACTATGAGCAATCCCCCCCCCTCCACACACATACACACAGACATACACAGAAATGAGGAAAAGCAACCACTAACAGGCTAAGACAGGCAAGCAAGAGTCACTCAGTGGCTCATTCGCGAATCATGCCCAATTCCTGACCAATTAGAAAAATTCGATGGTATGGAAGATGATAGGCGCCTTTTGGTAGTACATGGGATAGAGGAGGGGAAGCAGCCGTGCAACCAACCACACAGTCCCACCGTTGGCTAGTGTCTCTTTCGCCACGTGCTCACCTAGTTTACAAAAAGACGGAGGAAGGACATGGGTACCAACTCACCCAAATACTGCAAGAAACGGGTGAGCGATCTCCGCACCAAGGGAGGTAGTTTGGGCGTGTTGCCTCTTGGTTGCATTGCCGCTAGCACAGTGGGATCCTTGTCAAGATCAGCAAATGATGACCTTTCCGGACACTCGCCACCCATCTGTCAATGAGGGCTCGGGCCAAAACAGTATTGCCCTCCACTTGCCCCAAAATTGCACCCCCAAAACTCATGAGTTCAAGTGACTGCACATATTCACCAAATGTAGATCAAGAAAGGGCTTCTGTAGCCACTATCTTCAAGGGAGCAAACTCCGAGCCCACCCACTCTTCAAATGCCAGTTTGAGAATTGCCCTGCTCTCCATGGAATGCATTTTTTTTACCCATATCTTCTTGGACGGCCACAGGGGGCTGAACCTGTGTGTGATGGCTGGTTTGGCCACCTGTTGCTACCAAGTAATGAGCCTTGTCATTTTCTGCACCAAACCATCCTTTTGGCTGTGCATCTTTTTCACATTGGTGATGGACTTTTTGGCATCATCTTGTGGAGATTTGAAGGCATTGGCATTTGAGGTTGGTGAGACACTTGTTTGCTGTGTGGCCCTTCTACCTGCAAAAATGGCAGATATCCGTGAAACGGTGGTCTTGACCATCTAGGAAAACCACCGGGAATTGAAAGAATCGGGATTTGCCGTATTATGTTGAATGACAGTGCAACGGAGACACCAAAGAATGAGGACACAACGCATGGTGATGGAGGTGGTCTTGCCTGTGCCAACTTCCATAGGAGCGTGCGCGCACACGCACATGCACATGCACATGCACACCAACACACACACACACACAGTAAGCAAAGGCCCAACATGGAGACCTTTCGGCACTTGTGCATGAAGGGGGGAGGCTTATGCTACAACGCAGCGGGCTCTCCCGGTGTGTGGTTGTGATAGTGTCCTCACAGGAGGAAAACCAACAATAGGGCAGGAGGGTACCGAGGATAAGATGATCAGCGGGAATACACCATACAACACAGTCGCTGGACACCTCTGGTACTGCCTTCCCGTACTGCCCCAAGATTGCTGCTGATGATCCGATCGTTTTGAAGACCTCTACAGCGCAGCTCCCGCAGCTGTACAGGGCAGCCAAAATCAGGTGGTGTTGCGGTCAAGACCACTGCAGCATGAAGCCTGCACCCATTCTGGATGACATGCGACAAAGGAAACCCTCCAATACAGGGCTGTCCTTAATACCAAAAAAAAAGCCTGCCTCCGGTGCGCTACGTGCACTCAATACCCTCGGCCGTCTTCAGTGAAAATAAAAAAGGACAGAAACCTTTTATTCTGAAACGACAGCCCTGCTGTGAGGAAAGTCCGGTGTGTCCAAGGGCCAGCACAAGAGCAAAAGATTTGCCCCAGACCCTTTGATTAAGCGTAACGGCCAATTCCAGAGGAATGGTAGCAATGGCAAGGGGAGGAAGGGTCAAGGTTTCGATCACTAACCCCCAGGCAGGGCTTGGGTAAGGGGTTCGGTGTTTGGGAACGGTAATCGTCCAAAACCCCCCAACCGACCAACCAAAGTTTTCGGGGGATTGGATAGTTTTTGGCGCTTCATGTGGTGTTCTGTATTTTGGGGTGGCGTCCACTTCGCGCAATCGGTGCGGACGCGTGCAACTGCGAGTCGCAGCTCTGTGGGCCACTTCCTCGAGCCGCAAATCCCCTCTCTCCCCATCCGTGGCGATTGGTCCTGCAGTGCCCGATCCCCGTTGCTGTAGTTGCGGAATGCCTGGAGCGGTATGCTGGTGCCCCAGGGAATCTCAGGGCAGACGTGAGGATAAAATCACTGCGTGCACAGGATCCACACTTTTTTTGGGGGGGGGGGTACACACATGATACACACTTGTGAAGCTTGGGACACATATGTGGTACATGAAAGCCGGGAATAATCTTGGCCATCCCCCACGAGACACATGCCATATCCACAAAAGTTCTTCAAGATAAGTGCTTCATGGTGTCTGGGAAAGAGCCGCAAGCGACTGCGGGGACAAACCGCGGAGAGCTACAAGCAGAAAAGGCTGTGAGACGGATGTAATACAAGCACCTGAAAATTGGATACAGATATGATAGATACTTTTGAAGCCTGGGACACAATGCAGGACAGTGGGATGCACTTTATCCGCACGTCTGTTTTCAGGGCCCACTGAGACGGGTAAGGTAACTTGTAAAATCTGCCTCATCATCCTCCTCTTCGGATGACCAGTCCCAATCAACATCATCCCTGTGAGATGCCGCAGGGCAGTGTGTAGAGAGACATGACGAAACAATGGCATGCGTTGCAGTTGGCATGGTGGCCGGTGACTGTGATGGGCTTTGGGGGTATTTGCATAAAAGGAGCACATCCTGTGGCACCTGAGCAGAATTTCTAAACCAATTTTTCATGACAAGCTTCACCATGTACGGCACGAAGTCTCCCGGCATACCTCGGAAGTATGGGGGCGAGGGCATTACGCCTGAGCGGATTGCTGTCTGAACCTGGCGGCGCCTGTTGCCCTCTTGCCACTTACCATTGTCATTTCGTGGAGCCCTTTCCCTCTGCAGGTAGCGGTACCCAATGGCCTCTCCACCAAGTGCCCTTGATATACCGTTCCTGCCAGGGCGGGCCGGGCGGGGGGGGGGGGATGGGTCATAGGTCATAGGTTAGGTCAATTCCCGGTCATTGTGAAAATGTGGTCTGATTTGTGGTGTGTTGTTGCGTGGTGTGGTGTGTTGTTGTTGGATTTGCGTCGAGTTTGTTCTACAAACCCCCGTCCGATAATTTGTGCTGACACCCTGATATTGGTGATCCGGTTTATTGTTGATATGCTACCGACTTGGGATAAACAGTTGCCACCATTACATACATCTCGGGTGGCCTTATTGGCTCTCTTTGGGGCTAGAGAGTAAAAACGGGCATGAAGGGCAAAACTCAATGGTTTTTGCTTTGATACCCGGTTTCCAACAAATCGAGCCTAGACGTATCCCATGTCCTTCAGCCATTCCACATGACCATGGTACACTGCTACACTGTGAGTGTGAATGATAGGGACCAAATCCCTCTGCTTGCCTGCTCGAAATTGCGTGGCACTGGACAATTGTTTGCAAAACCTGGGCCTGGCACAAGCACCCATCGCCATGGACTATTTTGGGGCTGTAAACTACTTTTGTGCATCCGAACTTGCCTCAGTGTCACTAGCACAAGTTCTGCTGAGAGCTTTGCATTTGCATGTCCGAAGGGGAAACATAAAAAATGCCGCATGACTGTACATGAGATGACGCTCGGTCTCCGGAACGCCGATTCAATTCCATCCTGCGCACAACAGCTTTCCCATGCCGTGGTCAACCGGCTTTATGAGCATTTGCTGCACTACCTCTACCCTGAGGCCTTCCTCTCCTTCAAGCGCAAGCCTGGCTACCGGCCCTGGGCAATGTAACCACATCACCTATCGAGGCCCGCCTCATGATGGAGCGCAATATGGACTCAGATCTGTGGAGCCCCCAGCACAGCACCGTGGACAATAAGGTAGGCACTGAGGCATACCCGTATCTGTCTTCGGTCCATTCCAAATAATCTCCTGTTTTTCTGGGCCGTTTCTGCAACTCCAGCAGCAAATCCTTGCAATGCTCCAGCTTGGCGCTCTGCAATACTTCTTCAGTCACCACCTGGCGCTGCAAGATTGTTTGGGCATCAGCCTGCAATTGTTTTGTGGAGGAGGATGTGGACTAAACGGTCTACAAAATATGCACCATTGATACACACAAATTATGCCTCGGCTCGCACTCAGGGACTCTGGCAGTAGAATTGGTAAGTGGCTTCATTCACGGACAGTCCCTTACTGACCGGGGAATACCGGGTGAGATAGGAGGGATGAACAGAAAGAGCAGGAGGGATGGAGGGAGAGAGGGCGGGCGGATGGGCAGGTGGAAGGGAGGGTTCGAGACCGGTTGGGAAGGAGGGAGTTGGAGTTGGAGTTGGCGTTAGCGTTGTGTATAAGCACCGTTTTCGGTGCACAAATTGCCTGCCGAGGGGCCATTGACTTGGCTGCTGCTTGGGCTTTGTACTGCACCAGGTGTCACTGAGTTGGTGGACACCCTGGAAGCCTTGAATTGCTCTGTAACTGTGGATGGCATGCAGGTCCCCAGCCTGAGGAGTTGCTGGCCACATTGTGGTCCTTGTGCCATCCTGAGCCACAGCCTTTGCTGCTCACTCATCACTAACCAATAGCATTAGTAGTGCATGCCAATCTGGCCCCAGGGGTCATCAGCTGCACATCCGACACCACACTGCAAGGGAGGCCCAAAGAAGCGTGCGGGTGCAGGCTGCTGGCAGTTGGCACTCGCAGTCTGTGACTCGAGGAGCGACCTAAAGACCACAGAAGGGGACCCAAATACCTCTTTGTTTTCCTGCAAACGTGCGACATGGCGGGGGGCAAAGACTCGAGGGGAAGGGACCCAAGGTCACAGTCCAAGAAAACCAGAGGTGTTGCCATCTTTTGAATGGTCCCCTCAGCCAGAGCAGACGTGCTTGCTACTTCGTGCCACGTTGTCCCCTCCAACGAATTGGGGTTCTTGGGTCCCCTCCCACTTCGCATCTTGCATCTTTACCTTTGCACCCACTTACCTTCGCCAAACAGGTTGCCACCAGCTGTGGAGGAAAAGGGGGAGGGAGGGTATGTGCTGCTTCGGAGCCCCTGCAGAAGCAATTGTTGAGGATGGGCTGTCCAATCCCATCTCCTTTTGAGGAGGCCCTGTGAGCCTGTATGCTCTGTGAGCCTCCTCAAAAGGAAAAAAGAAAGAAAAGTGAGAAAGGGAGGAAGGGAGTAAAGATGGAGAGCAGGAGCAACAATGCACGCAAAGGCACGAAACATCACAGAAACAGTGCCTTGCGCCCAGTAAACACCTTGCCAAAGCCAGCCCCAAGGAGAAGAAAGCACGGAACGCCTGGAATACTGTGCTGGAAGATGGGGCCCAATCGAATCATGGAGCTGGGCCTTGCTGGCTGTGACCAGTTGGCTCCCAAATCTAAATCCAAACAGCCCACCCACCCTCCTCCCTGCCTATTCCTGCCCTCACTTGCGCTGTTGTCTCCGCTCTCCCTCTTGCCCCTCGATGAGGAAACTGCTTACAAGAGAGCATTGGCACAAAAAAATGGCTCGTCAGTGGCCAAGAAAGACCATAAAGCATGGGAAAAATTGAACCTGTGGAGCCGGGGGCAATTGGAGCCCCTTTTCCCAACCCCCTCCCCCTGGAGGGGGCTCCAAGGGCAGACCCCTTTCACACGATGAATCGTCGCACGGTCACTTGCTCTGAGTGTCTTTTGTGTATGGCATAGGCCAATTCTTCGTTGACACAATGAATTTGGCAACTCAGGGCTCAGTATTGCATACCCACTTTGACAAGAGTGTTTTAATCTCTCAGAGCCAGGTATGGGAGGGGTGGAGCAAACAACAGGTACCATGCTGCCAATGCAACACAACGTACACACATGCATCCGAATGGGAAATGCAATACTCCTCGTCTCTTGCCTGCACTCTGACTGCCCAAAACAACCTTTTTGCCCTTGGAGACCCCTTTTCCCGAACCCCCCCCCCCTTTTGTTGGGGGGGCTCCAAAGCCCCCCCTCCCCACACTTACAATTTTTCACCAGCCTAGGTACCTTTCTGTTGGAAGGAGATAGCAACCAGGCAGGTGTCCTGTGGTTGGGCATTGACCGAGCTGAGCATCATTACTGAGCATCAGCAGTTCAGCGGCAATAAATGACAACACCAGCACCATGCAGAGCTCACATACTGGCAGCATTTTCTCTCTTGTCCGCCCCCTCCCCCGCCCCCATTCCTCCCGCTCAACACGACCCTCCATCCCGTCAGATCCTACTCTAATACCCCTCCCCCCCAAGAGGACCATCCCTGACATCCTTAAAGTGAGCCTGCAAACTGTATACCTACAATCAAGTTGGAACCGCCCAAAGACGGTCCACAAACCCTCATTTTGCACTCCCACTGTGAAATTCTATTCCACTGGGCAGTCAAAGAAACTTTCGCGAGTCTCCCAGCCGATCATGAGGTGCGGGGCTGTAACTAGGGCCTATTGCTGCGCTGTTGATCTGCCTCTCTGCAGCAGCGGTGCTCCAATGTCAGTGCCAGTGAAGAGACGTACCTGTTTGGGTTCTCGTGCTGCCTTTTGAAGCTTCGCAGTATCAGACTTGGAGGTCGGTTCCTCAATGGGACCGTCCTGGGGTATGCCATTGAAGATGACCTTTTCACAAAATGCCATCAGGGAAGAAGGCACCTGAGAATGGAATCAGGCTGGAGAGGGCACAGGCAGCAGCTCCACAGGCACATCACAGAGGTGTAACTACGGGGGGGAAACACCACATCAGAGGGGTCAAGCTGGTACTCGTCGTGATGGTGCGCTGAATGAGGGACTGGGGGAGGGAAAGGGGGGGGTAAAAGTGAAGGATCTCCCGGGTTGATTCATTTGTCTTCCATTTATGGATGTGCAGGCATATGCAGCATATGAGCTGGTCGCTTTGCAGGTATATTGCGCCTTTGCCTCAGAGGAGGTTCAGCGATACCCTCCACATTTATCTATATATATGAAATGCATTGCGACAGCGCCAAGCTAAGTTGGCCCTGTCGCAATACATTTCATCAACAGTGATGACTGAGGGGGCCACCATTGGTTTCTTTGTGCCATGGATTGCATTTTGCCACTGTTGGTATTTGGGCCGTGAATTCTTGTGCTAGCTGGACATCTGCCATCCAATTATTCTCTTGGACACTGTGTAGGACTTAGCTGGAACAATTTGCAATGCTGATGCGCATAGAGAACGCCTTTTGTGCGCCGCACGTGCCGCAGGGGTACAGAAACATTTATTGCAGACTGTTCAAGAAACAAACATAATAACTAAGAAACAATGCATGTTGATCTTCTGACAATTTTGCTGCATCAATGTGAAGACTATGGCCCCAGCTACCGCAGCCCTCGCTTAACATGCAAATGTGTGGATGCAAGTTCAATAGAGTCACACGAGCAAGAAACGGCATATATAGAGCACCTTGTTTTGCCCCATCAAGGGCTAAGTAGTGTTCACAGCAACAAGTTCAACAAGAGTCACATGAGCAACAAACGACTTTTTTTAAGCGCCCTGTCTGGCCCCATCCAGCGCTCAACAACAAGTTCAATATGATTCACACGTGCTTAAAGGTTGAGCTCAAACAACGCACAAACTACAACATTCAGCTTTCCTAAACTGTGCACCACAGGAAATGCATTCTCATAGCCTCTTTGATGAATCTTTCACACAGAGGCATAAGAACAGGATCGGCTTCCACAAGTGCAAAGATGGGTAGCTACACAACCACCACTTTTGTTCAATCCCAAAGCCCATACACCAAAAAACAAAAAAGAAGTTTACTCGGGTCACAACAAAAAAAAAGTACCAGGGTTGCATTTTTGTTGGTGCTCTAGTAACAATTTTCACCTATCTTGTAACCTTTGACCAAATGTGTTGCCTTGCACCAGACTCTAACCTCAGTTGTTCAAGGTCTCTGCTCTTGTGCAAGATGAACCATGATACTGCGGGCTTAACTGTGTGTCTTCATCCAGCGACCATCCCAGTTTCACAATGTATTGTTCAAGGTATAGCTAGGTCTGCACCTGGTGAACAAGCATGCAGTGAATTTAGATTACAGGGTGTGTTGCCTCTTACCTGAATGGTTCATGAGTAGGGCAGCCATGTATAGCCATGGTCATCAGCAGAAAAGGAGGGGGGGGGGGGCTTCCAGCCCCTGATGAGGTGGCTTGAGTCATGGGGGGGCTTGAGGTGCCATCACTCCAACCGCAGTCAAAACCGAATGTTGGGACCAGGCTGATGGGACACTTGGGTACATGTGGGCGGCAGTGGTAACAGAATTCAAGGTGCATCCTCATTCACATTTCTCCATTTTTTGGAAGTGGGACACACTATGTGGCACCGCAATTGTCCATGCATGTGGCTCATCAAATTCATTCTGATACAGCCTGTCCCTAAGCCACACTATGATATGGGCCATCCTGCGGTGCCACTCAAAAGGCTGAATTATCCCATTCAACTGTGTTTCTTGACACGTTTGGGATTTTTTGTTCCATGTTGTCTGTGAGCACCACGCATTTTGCGGTTCTGAAGGAAGAGATCAACGCCATTTACAGAGGCAGTGAATGGCAGGCTAGTGCTATTGTTGAAGGAAAAAAAAGGGGATTCCCCTTGTTTTGGCTTGTTTTCTGTCGTCTTTTGCTGGAAATATTGCTTTTTCTTGATATCTTTGCCTTTTTTGTTATTCATGGCTCCCACCACACACCTCTTCCATCCAGCAAAAGAACGGCATTTTTTGTAGTTTTTTGGCAGGTTCTGGACCCCAGTACCTCCACTTGTGCAACCCAGAACTGGCTGCCACCGAAACTTTGCATGATTTAATTTCATCATCTAATGCATCATCCACCAAAGCTCTGGTGTAATCTGAACTGATCTGAATTCCCGGTTGTCTTCCATCTTGTGTCAAGCTTGGTGCCAATGCTGCTTTCTGGAACTCCCTATTCCGTTGAAAAGGGGGGGGGGGGGTTGTAAAATCTTCCTGGGTACACTGGCTCAGTGGCCATTACACCTACTCTGACCCGTAGCATCTATGTCCTGGGGGTGCATGCACATGCAAAGATGCAGACAGGCAGACATAAAAAAGACCAAAAAAGCGAAGCTCAAAAAATTGCAGACACCAGGGTTTGAATCCAGGACCCTTGGGATTAGAAGCTAGTACAACTACCAACTAAGCTATATCAGGATCTGCCGGAATTTGAACATCAGAGAGTTGATGGCATAGTAAAAAAAAGGGGGGGGGTGAGTGTCCTTATGGCACCCCCTGACACAATATGGCACAAAGAATCCTTAAAATTGAAGGAAATATTTGGTACAAGGGAGGGCTTCGAAATTTGTCCATATCAACTTTCCCCGGGCCCAATTAAAGCCCCTTTTGGTATGGTGATGGACATGATAAAAATGACAGCCACGATTGGAGAGAAGGGTAGCAAAGGAGCAGCAGTGATGGGTTGAAAAGCAGAATAGGGTGAGTAATCGGTAGAGGATGGACAGACCTCACTCTCCAAGACAATCATGCTTTGCTTTATCTCATGCTCCTCATGCCGATATTTGTGTTGCTCCACCAACTCCTGCCTCACAGGTGGCAGCTTTCCTGAACGCGAGGAATACAGGCTGCCACATCTGTCCATTTTCTTGTTAACAATAATGCAACGAAGCCTTCCCTTTTAATCATAACGCCTACAGTGTGGGCTATGTAGTGTTGTGTCACGTCGCATCGTGTTGCTGCGTGTCGCTTTGCATTGTGTTGTGTCTGGGGTTCTGGGAGGGTGTAGGTTGTAGGGGTGTTGTAGGGGTGCAGGGGTGTTAGGGGTGCAAAAAGGCGGGCCAGTCTTTAAACTCCAGTGCAGTTGAGTTGGAGGGCCGAGTATGTGCAGTTCCCCTGCCCCCTTCATTCCAAATCATGCAAAATCTCATGGCAGTGCAGCTGTTAGTAAGGCATGATTGCTTACAGGCGTAACCGCAGTCACACAGTCCGTGCAGGTGCCACGTGCAACTAAGGATGTGCATACTCCGCCAACCATCCATCTCTCCACCGAATCTCGGTACGGAGCAACAACCAGAATATTGCCATCAATCTGGCACAAAGAATTTTTGTCCCACTTCTTTTCACAGTACAGAAAACACGAATACGTGACTCTCACGACAATCAGCTCCCTGAACAGGCTACGGTTACTCGAATGCAGGCTGCACTCTGGGCTGAGAATGACCTACCAACTGGTATACACCCCTGCCGTGTCTAGACAGCACCAGCACCTGTACATGGACGTGTTTCTCAAGCTAACAAAAACTAACGGAAACTTTTTCTTGCAACCTGTTGTGTGAGAGATACCAAAATGTCCGCTGGCCACACACAAATACACACATGCGCGCGCGCGCATACACACACACACACCATGCCTACACGGTCACATCGGAGCTCACCAAGCACACAACAACTGCAGCAGAAACATCCAAGCCAAACTGGATCGGGCAACTGCATGCAGGCTGACGGACCTCGGGCGATGTATTTCTGCTTGAATTCATCGTCGAATGCCTGCTGCAATGGTATCTCTGAGCCGTGTTCAGAAGTGCGCCTTTTGACCAGTTTCGTGCACGTGTGCCTGCGACGATCAAAAATGCGATCAGGGGACAACACGCAATGCCTCCACATGTGCTGTACGTCGCAGGACTGTGCATTCGGAGATCGAATTGTGGAGACTCATACTGTTGCTGAAAACGGTCTTTCAACCACCAGAAAAAGTGTCGGCTGACCGCAAACTGGGCTTAGCTCCTCACAGTTCTCGCCACCAGGGGGTGGGCGGGCGGGCGACTTTCGGCTGAGCGGTTTCGGCTGCGCCGGCAGTGCCGCCCAGTCCAACTGCCGCACGATTCCTGTGAGCCTTTCAACCCTCGCCCGATCCAACACAGGTGGCGGCAAACGCTTCTGGTATCAGGTGCCATGTACGCCACCGTGCCGTTGGTGAGGCGTGGTCTTGGGTCCAGGGACATGGGCAGTCATGCCCTCCATTTGGTCTGGGAGCAGAAGGGTCCTTGACGAAACAAAGCAGCCTTGTTGATGTATGCTTGACCCAATAAATGCGCACACCATCATAGAGAAGCCCAGCAGGCACTTCCCACAGCTAAAATCAAATTATGAAATCAAACTATAAAATTAAAACATATTCTGCATTCACATTACATTACATTGATATGATATTATCAAAAAATTGTTTGCATATTATGTGCTATGTATTGTTTATGTCATGCACGTGCAAAATATACGAAAGCATCGCTGGTGCCAGTTGCTAAAAGGCACTCTGGACATGGCACACACCGCTTCTGAGCGCTGGGGGTCAACATGTGCTCCATGGTTCTCACCGCCACCTTCTCCCTGCCAAGTCTCTTCTCAATCTCAGCCGCCTGCAGCACTTCCATGGGATACTGGTACCTTCCGTTGTTGCGGATGCTGCACAACACACCGAGCATCAGAGCCCCAGACGGACTACATGTTGTTGTGCCCCCCCAACCCCTAAAGCGGACAGCACAGGGCACACTTTTTCTTGCTGCATCAGCAACAACCAAAGCCCGACAAGCCAGACACAGCACCCAGAATGGACGAGGCACAGAGCACAGTGTACCGAGAGTTCTCCACACTTCCGTCCAACAGGTTGCCGGTGCGCGGCACTGTCCACGGTCTGCCCACTGGGCCTGCCATGAGGGGTGGTGAGGGAATGGTGAGCTTGTCCTCGTAGACCGGAGGTGGTGGCGCGGACGTGGGCTTCGCGCCTCTGGGCTTCAAGGAATGGGAGATGGTGCTGTTGGGGCGCATGATGATGACGGATTCACCCCTGAGGCACGATGCGCAACAAGTGACACCCCTTCACTCAGATGAAAGAGCACTGAGCCTACGGAGGGGAAGTTCAGTTCAAGTCTAAACCCCGACACCCGCGGCGCGAGTCAGGGGATCCAGAGCGGGGGGCAGGGCAAAGGGGGGGGAGGTGGTGAATTGGGTGGGTGGGGGCGGGGTGGATGGGTGTTGAGTTCTCCGTTTCGTAGTGAGCATTTTGAATGCCCACAAGTTGGGGGGTAAAAGCCCGTTCCGCACATTAGACATGGGGGCGTATCGTGGCTACATCACCCCAGCTGCCTCAGGGCCACGCCCAGACAGGGGCCTATTCAAGAAGACTGCCCCAATAGGGTTCATGAACAGCGCCTCGTGTCTCGCTCGATCTGCAGAACCCTCAAAGAATCCCTTGCGCTGTATTGCGCCCTGCTAGGCCTTGGATTCCGTGTGCTTTTCTGCACCGCGGCATTCCAATTGAGGTACTTTCGGCAACTCAGCCCACGTCACATTTCCATTCAATACTCTCCACATAAAGCGCATCACCGCGAGCACGGGATACGCATTTATGCCGGAGGTACACACATGATAAATACTTGTGAAGCTTGGGATACGCATGTGGCACATGAAATCCAAGAGCTCACTGGATTAAATCGGACTTGGGGTTCGGCGGACTTATCGGCTCGGTGGACTTTCGGCCGGCCGGTCGGCCGGCTGAAAGTCCGGTTTAATCCGTCGCCCCCCCCCGACCTTTTTCGGCCAAAAAAAAACGGCCGAAAGTCCGGCTGGACCCTCGGCCGGCCGAAAGTCCGGTCTATTCCTTCCCCCCCCTTGTACTAGTGGCCCCATATACTAATAACCCCCCCCCCCGTATACTAATAACAAGACTCCTGCGGTGGCCATAGACCGCCTTTTGTGTGTTTCGCCTTGTGTGTGCACCGCCCTCTGTGTGTACCGCCTTGTGTGTGCACCGCCTTCTGTGTGTACCGCCTTGCCTGTGGCCCCTTCAATAACATGACTCCTGCGGTGGCCACAGACCGCCTTTTGTGTGTTCCGCCTTTTGTGTGTTCCGCCTTGTGTGTGCACCGCCTTGTGTGTGCACTGTCTTCCGTGTGTTTTAGTATGTCAAAAGGGGGGGGGGGGGTGACGGATTAAACCGGATTTTCGGTCGGCCGATCGGCCAGCCGAAGGTCCGCCGAGCCGATAAGTCTGCCGAGCCGATAGGTACGCCGAACCCAAGTCCGGTTAAATCCGGTGGGCCAAATCCAAGAACAGAGGGGGAAGGATCTGGGGCATCCCGCACCAGACACGTGCCATATCAACAAAGGTTCTTCAAAGATAAGTGCTTCATCGTGTTTGGGAAAGCCCCCCAAGCGAACGGGGGGGGGGGGGGGCGGACCACGTAGGTCTACAGGAGCGGAAAAAGCTGTCAGATGGATGCAATACACCTGAAAATTGGGACACACACACATGATACACACTTTTGCACTCTGGAATATAGTCCGATGCAGCTATGGGGATTCTTGGCATACACTCTGGCCACACCTCTGGTACCCTCCTGGTACCCTCCTGTTGCAGTGAAAGGCACCGATGGCAACAGCACTGAATACTACTGCCGTCGGAGCGCTTGCGTGATCTTCTGGTGCCTCATACTGTGACACAGGTATCCGAAGCCCGCAGCAGGGGGTTGCCGAGACCCTCTAACCCGACAAAGATTTGTTCATCGCCCCAGACCGCCAGCCTGGTTGGGCGTCTGGAAAAGGCGCCCCTGTAACAGGGCCTACTGGAAGAGCCATCCCTCAAAAACGATTCCCATTGTTGTTGCCCTTCGCTCATCGTTGGGATCATGTCCATCACAACTTGTTCGAGCATCATCGCAGAAGAGCCTTCGTCCCGACTTTTCGGACGAGAAAAATCAGTTTTCAATGGGCGGCCCCCCATCGGACCGGCAACCCCCCCTCCCCCGCCACAGCCCACAACACAGCCCCCGACAGGTGTGGGCGCCTCAGGCACGTTGCGTCCGGCCCCAGCGCGTTGATGCAGGCCGGGAGAGGTACAGCGCACTGGCCCGCACACGATCGCATTGACAGTGTCCGCTTCGGAGTGGCACAGAGGGAACAAGTGCCCAGGCAAACAAGGCGCCCGCGTGCAAATCCACAGACCTGTTGTCCTTCTTTTTGGATGTCGACAAAGAAGCGCCCGACGAATGAAACATCGACGTTGACCTACGCAGGAAACCATGGCACTCGGGATGCAGCAAACCTGTGCTCTGTGTGTGTCGTCCGGAGACAAGCGAAATACAACACCCCCCCCCCCCTTGTACAAGCAAACGGGGTACACGTATGTACAAACCGCACTCCCCAAGTACAACCGACATGTAGCACTCTCCCATTCACACCCGCAATGTCCCGTGTACGACACACACAAAGCACCATCCCACGTTCAATGACAGAGAGCACCCTTCCGCATGCAACCGACATACAACACCCTGCTTTGTACAAACGACCCTCCCCCGTACCACAGAGGTACAGCACCCAGCCATGTATATCCGACATGCGGCGCCCTCCCTGAACAACGGCCAGCATCTCGCACCTACCATGTAAAACCGAAACTCAGCACCCTCCCGTGGACAACCGACACATAGCACCCTCCTTTGTGTGCGTGCGTGTGTGCACAATCTTCTCCTTGTTGTGACCCGTCCCTTACTGTTCTGCCTGAGTGTCTGCGCGCCTGTGCGTGTGTGTGTGTGTGTGTGTGTGTGCACGTGTGCGTGCGTGCACGCGCGTATGACCCAATTAATTTCTGGTGTGGGACACGGATGGACGAAGCTTCCTAACGTGGCGTTCTGGGTCACACTCGCATACCCCATCATCCACGCACCAGTGCACAACGACGAGGACCTGTTGCGGCTCGGCGAGGACCTGTTGCGGCTCTCATTAAAATAGCTTCTCTGGGAATCCTGCAGCGTTTTGAAGAACGGGGACCGCACGGTCGGAGTCGACATCCCGGCCCTTATACTCGCCCGGTTGGTGGGAGACACCGTCGAAAGTCGTGACGGGGACTTGGCCGGTTCTGATGAAAAAGAGCCGAGTCGGGTTGGGCCCACGGGACTCAGTGGACTGCCTGGAATGGTACTGGTATGGGCACTGCTCCCTGTGAGGAAGAAAATCAGGTGCACACGAAATGACCGCTGTTGGTTGGCAACTCCTTGCACAACTCCAAGCTCCAGGAAGGGTGGCGGCAGGCACATACGCAGGCAGGCACATACGCAGGCAGGCAGGTGCGCAAGCAGGCAGGCAGGCAGGCAGTCAGGTGGGTGGGCGGGCGCACGAACGCGTAGGCAAGCACGCAGGTCGGTTTGCAAGCGGGCAGGCATGCCGCGTGCGGTATTCCACAGGAGCATTATGGGGACTGGTACATGCGCTGGGCGTACTACAAGCACCATTTTCAAGTCAAGTCAGACAAGCACTGGATGGATCCTCCGGGGGACTGACCCTTGGATAAAGCTGTCCACAAATGCCTCAGGAATCGGTTCACTTGGAGGCACATAACTGTGGCAGATGAAAAAGACAAAGCAACAAAAGTACGGTCCCCGCGGGAGGTGGGGCTTACACAAGCAGGGCTTGGGGAGTGTGCGTAAAACACTTCTCTGCCAGGCTCAAAACGAAGATGCCTGATGTGGAATCACCCTGCCTACCCAAGCCACAGGCAAACAACACTCCAATCGTGGTATTCGGGGTCGGTGACAGTCCCTACCCTGCTCAAAACCTCAGTGAGTCTAAACCAAGGAAGGAGTGCAATGCGAGAAACGTAGGTTTTACACGGTCCTCTGCAAGAAACAAGGAGTAACAAGACCCACAGGGACAGACGCCATGTTAGAACAACACACAGGCGCACAGGGCGGTCCTTTTGGTGCAAAAAAAAAAAAAAGAGACTGGCGGACTCTGGTACGCCTGGGCCTCAACAGTGCACGGCTGGTCAGGAGCTGCTGTCGGTTACAGGCCAACCGGCGTCGGTTGACCATCAACCGCCGTCGGTTAAGCTCCAACCGCATCGTTTAACCGATCCTGCCACACAATACCTCGTGCTCTCCTTAGTGGAAAACAGAGACAATATCTCACCTTCAGGACAGCCCTGAAAATGCACAATTGCCTATAGCCCTACCACTGGAGAACATCCCACACAACCTTTTCCGTACATGGCTACGTTGCACATGGTACCGTACCCATTTGGGCCCTAAAGAAATCTGGTACCCACGGGAGGTCAGGCCTGGAGGGAGGGCTTCGACAAATGGGGGGCGTTACCCACGACGCACTGATGAGTACGGGCCGCATTTTTTCTTGTCAAACGAATTCTGTCTGACCTATGCATCTTCCTTGTCCGGTTGGGAGCCTGCAAAAGGCCTTTGAAGGGTCGTATGTTCGATGAGGCCCGAACAACTTGTGATGGACATGATGCCAACGATGAACGAAGGGCCGAGACACGAAACCACACTCGGAATCATTTTTGACGGGTGGCTCTTTCAAAAAGGCTCTGTTACAGGAGCGCCGTTTCTAGACTCACCCCTTGTCCGAGTGTACCGGGGCCCCAAGGCTCCGGGCAAACCTTTTTTCCGGCTCCTTGGCTCGCAGCCGACAGAGAGCAGCGTTTAACGGGCGGCATTTTGCAGTCAGCCTCCGTCGGTTGACACCAACCGCGATCGTCGGGGCAAAAACCCCCTGCCCCCCTCCCCCCCCCCCTGTTGTTCCTCACACACTGATGGGCGCTTTGCACGTCGCATACAGTTTGGCGCCCCGTGCCTCACGAAAAAAAAAAACTCCTCGTGTACAACATACCGACAGTGACTACAATGAGCAAACCGCGGCTGCTTGTGGCAGCCAGTGTCCACAGACTACAGACCACAAACCCCCCAATCCCCCCCCCCCCTACCGCCAATAGGCACCGCCAAAGGCAAACAACCGAGGCCTTGTGCCAAACCTCCCCCCTAACTCCGGGGTATGCCAGGGAGACTTTGTGCCAACCACCAACCACCAACCACCAACCACCTGGGCCTCCCGGACCGCCTGAACACCTTCGAGTGGGCAGGGAAGCGCTCCCCAGGGGCGGGGATGGGGAAGGGGGGGGGATCACGCAAACCCATGCTTCAGACCCCTCTGCTCTCTTTGGGGCGCTCGTGGCGAAGTCCAAAAAATGCCGTTCAACTTCGGCGGGTTCGGAAGAGTCAGACAGTGATTCCTCTTCACGGAGGGGGGGGGGGGGGGGTGCCATAAAGGCTCAGTGAATGCGCCCGTTGGAACTAGCGGATGTACGCACTGGTTTGGGTTTGCAGGAGGAAATCGTCCGCATTGCATGTCCACAGACGGTGGGAGAGACTATTTTTGGGATGAGAGAGTGGGACGGCTGTCGGTTTGCTTACAGGTGCTGCTTCTGCCCCTTCTGCCCCATCCTGAGATCACACAGGGCACCATTGGGTCGAAGTCATGCCTTTTCTTGAACCCGAGTCCGCAGCGTCCTCTCGGAGGCTCGACCCTTTGTCGTCGGCGGAGGTGGCCAGGCTCTCAGATTCCCAGTTCTCTCGCTCTTCCTGCCTTCGCCAGGGCAGCAGGAAGGGGTTGTTCTCAGCACTGCAGCCCAGGAACTGGATCAGCGGAGATCCCTGAGATGACAGCATCATGTATATTTCACTCCGTTGTGAATACCATTATTAAGTGCTAAAACATATGCTGGTACCCCTGTCCCTCCGGCCCGCAAAAACGATGGTAACAAAGGATCACCGCGCTCAGGCTGTGGTCACGCGCGGACACGGAAGGGGGTGCACATTGGGTACGGCAACATTGGCCATGGCCCCCAGTCACATCAAACCCAATCCCAATGGCCTGCACTCCAAAGCACAGCACTGTGATGGGCAGAGACAGGTCTTGGATGCGTGCCCCCGTCCCTCGTTCCCTCGTCCACCCACACACACTGACACACACTGGGCTCACAGTCTAGTGACTTGATATCCTGGACCACCCAGCCCAACCCAACCCAACACCCCACCCCACTCCACCCCACTCCACCCCACTCCACACCACACCACAACCCAACCCAACCCAAACAATACAACAACACAACATAACACCACAACCGAACGTAATGCAACCCACGGCACAACACAATCCAATCCAGCCCAACAATGCAGCCAAACCAAACCAAACCAAAAATTTGTCAAGAAAATCGCACCCATCTGGCGTCATTTCCCTGTGACCCCCAACGGAGCCATGAGCAAAGATTGGCATGAAAACAGACATTGGGCAGAAATACGGTGGGGACCTGCAAAAAGGCCAAATCAGCGCGCATTTTGACCATATACTCAATTCCGTGCCAAATAAATGGCACTCCGTACGGAGGGCCCATGGCGTCACCCCAGCTGATGATCGCCTGCACGACCATGCAAGTGATCTTCCGCAGCTGTAAGATGAGATTGACGATGTCATTCTGCACCAGCCGCTGCCGTACGCTGTCTTCCTTTGGGTTGAATTGCATCGCCACCTGAGAGCGGGCGTGTGACTATGCCTTTGGAGACATATTGCGCGACATGCAACATAGAATGTCCGATGACATGTCCGGCGGCATCTTGGGCGGCATGTCCAGTGGCGCGGTTCGTGGCATTTTGAGCGCCGTTTGGGGTGACATGTTTGGGTGGCATGTCCGGTGGCATGTCGCATGGCCTGTGGGTTGGCGTGTTGTGATGTTTGGGCCACGTGTGTGGGCGGCATGCCCTGTGGCACGCTGGACTGCATGTTGGGTGGCATGCTGAGTGGCATGTGGGCCTCAACTCATATCGAAGCAACACCAGGGCGTCAGTTCTGAGGTTGTCGTCAAGAGCAGCAATGTGCACGGGCTCTCAAAGCCCCGACCGCCATCCGCAGTGGCTGATGTTGGAAGCGGACACGCCGCCCTGCGCCACGCCTCCGCACTGCAGTCATGCTTGCTACACCGCCCTCCTCCCTCTGGCCAGTGCACGCTCCTGTACCTCCCATGCGGCATGCCCAGTGCGTTTGGCGGCATGTTGGGTGGCGGTGGGTGGCATGTCGTGTGGCGGCCACTAATTTGGCGCAACGTGGTCGTTCATACAAATGCGTGATGAAGTGGACATTCCGGCCCAAGCAGCACGCTGGAGGCGTGTTGGGTGGCATGTTGGGTGGCATATTGGGTGGTGTTTGGGACGGAGACCTGACGCAGTCTCTCACAGAAAGACTCCCTCTTCTCAATCAGTTGCAGCACAGTATGATGCTTGTTGCGCTGACGCGTGAGCCGCTGGATTTCTCGGATGATAGTGTAGAGATTATCCCGGGTCTCAGGGAAGAAATGGCGTCCAGCAAAGTCCTCGCGCTCTGCCTTGGCTACATGTATCTCAGCCCACAGCTCCTCAATGAGGGTCCGCGTTCGAGCGAAGATGTCCTGCGGTACCAACGGCGAGAACAGCACACGAACTGCATGTACGGGCAAAGGGCGGGCCAGATCACGAGGAGGACGAGCAGGCACAGCCGCACTTGCGACAGGGGCTTAGTCGCGCAATAAAGGTCGTCCAGTGAGCCCTGGGATGTCGACCCCCCGTGCTCACTTCCTCTGGAGGGGGGAGGGGGGTCAGCCCACCCTTCACCCATCCGTCCTGAAACTTGGTTCGGCTCATGGCACACAATGCAAGATTTGGCATGTGGCGAAGGCGTCAAAGAAACCTTCGCTCCGGCTGAAGGCAGCAACAAAAACCATGCAATATGATTGGGATGGTGTCGAGCGGGGCATTGGGGAAGGAGGAGGAAGAGCCATGGGCCTCGCATCCAACAAGGCTCGGAGCGCACATCTTATAGGCTTGAACTCCAGCCACACCTCTCGTCTCCACCTCTGTCAGAGTGGTCGTCTGGGCCAAGGGTAGCTAAACTTCCCGCCGTCAGATACCCCGAGCTGAGCGGCGTTCTTATCCAAGAAGCCAGCGCCCTATCCCCCAGGATGGTAGTGTGGGCAAAAGATATTCCATCCTGGTGCTGCACCCTACCTCAGTATCGCACAGTTGGGAGCCGTTCTGACAGCTGTGGTCACCGGGCAGACATTCTGTCTGTAGCCAGGTTCGATCCAATGACAACTGGTCTGCAGGCATTGTTACTGCCTCGCCGGGGCAGAGCACTCCCCTTGGGGGCGGGAGGGGGGGTGCTCAACCACAAGGTGAAGGGACTTGTGTGGGCAGGTGGTGAAGGAGGGAGTGGGAGGGTGCGGCAAGCACACTCCCATCATCCTTCACCAGTGCGGAGGCGCAGAAATCGCATAACAACAAGGTGCCCAGCAATCGCATGGAAATAGCCTCTTTGTAATGTACAATCGGAGAGAAACATACTTCAGTGGTGATCCAACGACACGCAGTGCATGTGTATGCCGTCTTTGCTCAGAGAGCACCCATCTGAGGGGCCAGGGTGTCGTGGTCACACAGCCATCCCTGTTTAGCTTTTGCTTCAACCAACTCACCTGCTTCAGCCAGCCATTGCGGGCAGGACCTTACTTACATGTGTGGAGCTCCGGGGTGTGGGGTTGCCCGACAGCAGTCCAAAGGGCTGCTGAATGTTGTCCATGAAGTGTGAAGCAAGTTATTACACCACTATCCTTGCACCTGTAATGTGCTGGGCCATGTGCAGTGGAATGTGCTTAGCTTCACTTTGCGCATCAGAGAGCTGCCACGCAGTGCCTACAAGGAGTGCTGAATGCTTGGCATAACTACCACGCTGTGTGAAACAGCAAAGTGTTCACCAGGTGGTACAATTGAGTTCTGGACCCCAAGCCCCGTGGCATAAGCGCGGGGTCGGGAAAGGGGGGCGGTGTGCCACCAAGGCTCAGTGAGTATGCCAGTTAGTGCCTCGGGTGTGCGTATGTGTTTGCCTTTTGAATCCTCCACTTATGGATAGGTGGGTTGGTTGTCCACGCATTGGGCTGGGAGTGAATGGAGGTGGGGTGGGGTGGGGGCACTCAGGGTTGCGTTGAAGATGCCGAATTCCCTGTTTGAATGTGAACATTGCGAATATACACAAGGGGTGCAATCCCATTCACTATGAGTGAAAAATAGGACATTGAGACTTCCGCATCCACCAACCATTTGAAGAAGGTGGCTTGCAGGGCCAGCAATGGGATCTGCATCAACACCGCCTCAGCCACATGGCAAAACTGCCGTTCCCCTTGGCGTAGGTTGGGAAGTCTGGAGGGGGGGCACACATAACCGCGTCCTGTGGTATTTCCTTTGCTGGTCAATGGCCACAGACATCACCCCAAATCCAGTCTCCTGGGTCCCAGTGATTCGCTGGTGACATCCGTTGGATGACACTGTGACTACGGAGGTGCGCAAAGAATGTGCGAAGGGCTCCAGCGGCAAGATTTGAAGACCAGAGCTGCCAGCCTGGCCCTTGCATCCGCCTTTGCGAGGGCGCTTCTAACCAGTCGTCCTGGCATTTTGCCTTCCCGCAGGCACATATCTTGGTTTTCGACTTGGAGGGCAGGGTTTCATCGGAAGCGGGGGTTGAGGTGTGAGAGGCCAAAAAATGGAATATGCACAAAATGATGATTTTACAAGTGGCTAGCCTAAAAGCGGCTAAATCCTCACCTGTAGGGTAGCCGATCTCGGAGACTGGGAGGTAGAACCTGGGGCGGGCCATTGGCCAAGGGGTCTAGATAGAAGAAGAAACCTCACTGGGACCTGCATCTAGATGCACACATAGTGGCCACAACACGCCAACCAAGTTTTGACCCCCATCTCCCCTCCACCCCACCCCACCCCACCCCACCCCGCAACCCCCAAAAGTGGCAACTAAGCGCTAGGGGGCTGAGGGGTCAATATCGAAAAATTCATGGTGGGATAATTGTGTCCCCCAAAATGATGATTTAACAAGGGGCTAAACATGCAATGTCATACATTGGGGTATGCTACCCGAATACCCCAAACGGGGGTAATGGCGCCTGTGCATGCGCTTGATCCAACAACCCTCTTCGAGGTGACTTTCTGTTTTGCAACCCCCCTTTGGGGCAATACACAGTTAAACAAGCAATTTGTGAACAGACACAGTGTAATACCTCATCAATAGACAATGTATGCAGGTGTAGGCAAGAAAGGGGCCTGACTACCACTCGCACAAGGCACCATGCCGTCTGGAGGGACAATACTTGTTGCAAAATGGTGCCATTGATTCAATTGTGTTCTAGGGAATCTTTATGCCCCCTGTTATGGTCCTGGCACACAGTCCAATTGTTCTGGTTGCTGGTCTTCAATGCCTTGGGGGCTATAACAGATAATCACAATGCTATCATTGCAACAGGTCCACGGGCATGGGGCAATGGAAGGGTCAACCACCTCCCCAAATTGGCACCCAGCTTGGGGGGTGCCATAAAGGTGGAGTGAGTATGTTGGTTGGTACTTCTCGTTGTGTGTACGTGTTCACCTTTCGAGGAGGGATTCCTCCATGCATGCATTGGTGGGTTGGTTTTGGTTATCCACCCATTGGGTTGGGGTGAGGAGGACGGGTTCCAAGATTGCGAGAGGTGGGGTGCTCATGATGCCACCATGACAATGTCCCCATTTGGGAACTACCCTTCCTTCACTGGCATCATTACTTTTGGGGGCTGGTGCGTGGCATTTTGCCTACCCGCAGGCACACATCTTGGTTTTCGACTTGGAGGGCAGGGTTTCATCGGAAGGGGGGGCGAAAATTGAAATATTTCCAACATGATGATTTTACAAGGGGCTAAACATTGGATTTCAAACATTGGGTTTGCTACATGAATACCATCAAGAGGGGGGGGGGGTATATGGTGCTCATACCGGCACCTTGATGTAACAACATTATGGGTGCTAGTATACCCGTATAGTCACCAAATGATGACCCAAACCATCACAGACCAGACAGAAAGTTGTTGGAAAAAGTCAAATTGTCAAATTTTTTCAGCCAACTCATGCTAGCCTACAAACGGCCAACTCCTCGCCTGTAGGGCACTATTGGGTGGCTGATCTCGGAATCCGGGAGGTGGAACGCCCCCCCCCCCCCCTTTCCAGGCCTGCACTCGAACAAGAGGCAGGCCACAGGGTTGTGCGGCAATTCTTGCAAAACCGGTTGGCTACGGTTGGGAAATTGGTTGGGGGGCAGGAGGCAGGGGTTATAAAACCGAGGTACCCACGGTTTGCAGTTGGACAGTTGCGGTGTAACTGACCGTTGCTGTACACGGGACGGGGGGGGGTTACCTCCCTCCCTTCAAGTGCAGGCATGCACCCCAGAAGAAGGGCAGGCGTGTAGCACCTTCAGATGAGAATTCTGTGGCTGACCTCCTGAAGAAGCCGCACTCTGCTGAGTGGCTGAGGTCTTTGCAGTGCTGCCCTGGTGATGTCGAATCACTGTTTCATCATTGATGGTCATGTCCTGCAACATAGAACAGCAGCGATAGCATAATTAGGGGCCAGGTGGGGCGGGCTCCAACTTGCTTATTTTGGGGGGGGGGATTACACCAAGCGCATTTCGCCCGCCTCTTGCTGTGCAGAGGAATGTCGCTTGTACACGGGATGGGGTTTTTCTTTCGGTTGTAAACAGGATGGCACTGTACATGGGAGGGTGCCCCAACTCAGTTGTACACAGGAGGGTGCTATGTCAGTTGTGCACGGGATGTCTGTCACACCCAGGAGGGTGCCATCTGTTGGTTGTATGCAGGTTGTGGTCCCTAGTACCCAACAAATAGTGTGCCTTCTGCCGAGGGAAAATGGGCCATGGCTGTCCACCTCAATGTCATAATCATGTATGTTTGGTTGATTGTTGTGTCCACGATGAGTGGACCCAGATAAGAACTTTAAAGTCAGTAGAGGTGGGTGCTCATCAAAATTTGCGGGGTTTTGAATCATCAGGCGAGAGGGCAAGGGGCAGATGGGTGAACCACAAAGGCACCAAGGCAAACCAGCCAAAACATCCGGGGTCAAGTACCACCCACTTTTGTGCAGGTATTTAAGTGTCTGAGAGGAAACATTGCTTTGTGCATAATATTTCATGCACCAACTGCTGGCGATTGACCTCCATCCATTCAGTGGCAGCCCAACGCCGGCACTTGAACATCAACCACCGGCACATAGCCCAAGTGCCCTCGAAATGTGTACATAGGAGTCTTAACAAAATTTCTGAGCACGTGAGACAGTAGTTTGGGTACTTTTTGCACATTTCGAACCTGGCCGCATAGCAAAAACACCCCATTCACCAAAAAGCGGGATGAAACAGGCAAAAAAAGGGGGCTGGGTGTATCTATGACCCCAGACATATGAATCCCTGATGACGCCACTCCACAACCAATCTGGGAAGTTACAAGCCCAGACCGCCCAGCCTTGTGACCAAAGCTGCTGTGCTCCAGCCATACAACAATGCTTGGCTGTGTAACCACTGCCGTATCAGAGAGAAATCAAAGTGGCTACATAACATTTGTAAAAAGTGCAAAAGGGCTCTCAAGAAATCTTTCGGTCCCACTAAAACAAGGGGGTAGTTTGGCCAAACGGGGAGGGTCCACCGACATAAGTGCTTGGCCGAACTGCAGAGTGCGATGCAACGGATGGCCGTCGGTTGATGAGCCTAGGACAGAGCTTTTGAAGATCCCAGGACTGCAGCGCCCTCATTTGAAACCAGCAGGCACTTTACCCTCTCCAGTAGTGCGACCTAAAGGGTCCAAGGTGCTGCTCTCACAATCTTTCTGCCCCTGCACCTTCCCTATTTTTTTCTCCTTCCTGGAATGTGAGAATTGTGTGGAGGTACTGGTTTCGCTTCACGAAAGAGGAATGTGCAAAGAAGGCACAGGCACTGCATGGTACACTACCTCGTTAGTACCTCTGCTCACTGGCACACAGCATAATGACATACACTTGCTGAGCACAACGCATGCCCATGCACACGCCAAACTGCCATTTACTCGTTACCGCTGGCAAACCACGTTTCCTGAAGGCAGGGCACTGGTGGGCAGACAAGCACACGGTGCCCCTCTGACTGCCCATGCACGGCACCACACAAGCCCCCACCATCGCAGCATGACACAGCCGCCTGGTCCATACGTATCTACAGCATACCTTGCCTTCCTTAGGCCCGTTGCCGTAGATTAAAGATGCATTTTTGTTGCATGGAATGGCGCCGCGCGACAGCATTTTGATCTGCTTTGCCCGGAAATTCTTGGGGTCAACGAGTTGCTTTCGCTTTCGGGGCGAATCATCGGCAACGGTCTTGTCGTCTTGAAAGACAATTTTTCTGCAGGTATCACGTCATGTGGCTGGAAGTCACATTGTCTCGGTCGAGCACGCAGATGTGCAAACATCAGAGAACAGTGATGATTGCTTCCCGCGCTCATTGGATTGGCAGCACCAATATTTCGCACAACGGTTTTTTTGTAGGTGTCCGGTAGAGTGAGACACGGTGAGGACCGTGGCACCGGCACATCCGACAAATCGTCTGAGGTCATGATGGCACCACCCTCCACCCACCCGCTGTTCTCACAGAGAGCATTTCGGTTGGCGGCCTGCCCCAAACCAGCACCCGAGACGGTGACCACACATGGGCTGTGAGGGCGGGGCCTTCCCTTGTACGGATTTGAGTGTCCGGAAGCCTCCGCCCATCGCGATGCTGGAGTCATGTGTCCAAGGGGAGGGGTCGAGGCCTTGGGTTGATATGCGACCCCCCCACCCCCTCAAAGAAGTGGGCCGAAATCCCTTTGGGAAGAGGGGGTCTAACCGGCGGCCCAGGGGGGTACCCCAACGCATGCACCTTCAAATGATCGCTACCCGGTGGAGGAGGGCATGATACCTGACGTACAGCGTCACTCAACAGCTCAGCCACCAACAAGAGCTGGGGCTGGTTGGGCCTTGTGACCCCCGGGGGCGTTTTCAATACATCAGACCCACGTTTCTGTTCCGCCGCATCGAGACATCACAACACCTCAAATGATGTGCAAAAAAGATATCTGGAAAAAAATTGCCCGGCGCCTTCGAGAGCCCAACCCGGCCATCCTTTGTGACTGACTCGCCGGGGCAGGGGGCGGGGGGTCGCATATGGACCCCCCCCCCCCCCGTGCATGTGTCTGGCCCGGCGCCGCATGCACCGGAGCGTTGTGGCAGCGATGTTTCACACGACTGTTTTTTTTTTTGGCAGAGGACATCTTTCGCCCAGGGGAGGCCGGGTTTTCGTTTCCGGGGGGGGGGGTCGATAGAGCCCTCCGGCCGGACCCCCCCTCCCCCAAAAAAAGGGCTCAATTGACAGGACCCCCAAAATCCTACAGAGACTGACCCCCGGGCCTCGGCCCTTTTCCCGAACCCCCCCCCCCAGTTTTTGGGGGCTCTATTGACCCCCCCCCCCCCGGAAGTGAAAACCCGACATGCCCAGGGTTCGCACGGTTAATTGGGGGGGGGGGGGGGGCGATGCACAGGAGGTGGCCGGGTGCGCCCAGGCTGCCCCTGCTCGACCTTGCGGAGTACGGCGCGAAAGGGACCGGTACTCTAGCCCTTTGAGGCTCTCCCTCGCCTGCTCTGGGCTCTCGTTGGTGCACGCGTGACCCAACGAACGCGCACACCGTCATCGGAGAAGGCAGCCAGGCACTACACACGGCATAGTTTCCGATCATCCAGTAATGCAATCGCCGACAACTGGTGGATGACCGCCGGCCCAAAGGGCTGTCCGTCAGGGGATCTCCTCAGTGAAGACCAAAAAAATCTCGTTGCCAAAAGACAGCCGTGGCTTTGACCCGATCCCGCCTGCCCTCTGCCTGTAGCCCTGTGTGTCGCGCCCTGTGCTCCCCTGCAGCCGCCCGCCCCTCGGCAGCCGCCCGCCCCACGGCCGCCCCTTGGGGGCGGGGGCTGCTAAGGGGGTCCTGCGGAGGAGGGCGCACACTCGCACATGCATCAAAACGAACGAAAAAAAGGCGAACAACACCGTTTGGCTTCGGCCGTGCTACGTGGTCTGGGATAGCTTCCCGTAAAAATGGATTCCTGGCGCATTCTCATTGCCAGAACGGGCCATTTTCAAGGTTTCTTGGCCGGAAGAGAGACACAAATGTTGCAAAACTCCAAAACACCATTGCACCGTCCTACAGGGTCCTCATCGCCATGTCCCCTGAGCGACGCCACAGCTGCCGCCGCCGTCGCTCGTTGGTACGCCTTTGCCGGCCACACCACCCGAGCCCCATACAATATACGAAACTGCTTGGGCCGGTGTGCAGAGAGGCAGCAGGAACCGTCAAACAGCACAATTCATCAATCGGTGGCCTCAATGTGCATTGTACCATAACCAAAGTGACAGTTCCCGGGGGGTCGGACAAGAGTAGGCGAGGGTACTCGACGTGAGTGTCTCCAAGCGCACCACCGCCTACCCGAAGGCATAAGGCTACATCACCAACCCCCGAACCTGCCACTTCCCACTCGACAAGTTGGCATGCACTGTTCGATCACGATGCCTGACATCTGCAGATGACAAGTACGATTCTCAATGCAGGAGCATGTGAACACGCGTCAAGTGGGGTCTACCTTTTGGGAGTTGTGTAGTAAAGATATCGCTGAATGGGGTCCAACGTAGCGGGATCCACCTTGGGCCCAAAAGTCTTCTTCTCATCCAGGTCTTCCTTGACCTTATTGCTGTTCGTCTGTGCGGCATGCGCCCTCCGGTACCGATCAATTTCAATGTTGTTGAGCATGGACTGTGTCAGAACCGCAAGAGAGCTCAAGTTCTGGGCTGCATCCTCCAATGCAACGCTCAGCATCAGGTCCTCCTCTTCCTCCTCTTCCACAATGTGGGTGCCTCGGGGGGTGACATAACTCCCCAGCACCCTCCCAAGCAACTCATCACGGTCGGTGGGCGAGGCAGCGCCAGGTTGAGCAGCAGGCGCAACTCCGGCATTGGGGGCTGCTGATCGGATGGTAACCGGCAATGCCTTCGTGCCCGCATCCCCAGCGCTTGGTGACAGCTTGGTGGGGTCTCTGATTGTGCTCGGTACCCCTTTGGCACTCCCTTTACCACCAGGAACGTCCAGCATCCGATGTGGGGTTCTGGGCAGGGCAGACTCAGTGTCCTGCGGGCTGAGCAGCTTCATAGCGCCCTGAAAGGAGATGTAGAGTGGGACTGGGAGGTTGCAAGGATAATGCCGCAGTGCGTGCATGGACCCCTGCAGGGGAGCCAGTGCCTGCAGCTCCCACATCCTCGCAACCGCCCCTTATTCCTGCGCAACCCACGCACCATCATCGGCGTCGCCACACACGTCTACAACCCTCCAAGTGCACAACCACCAATGAATCACAGCCCTCCACAGCACCGCGTGGCAACGCTCCTCCATCCTGCACAACCGTCCGCAACCTCCACAAATCCGTATATTTCTGCGCAACGAGGGCGCCACATAACTCCAAAAAAAAAATAAAAACGAAAATGGGTGACCATGCACTCAGACATATTCGGGGGGTAAGGAACAGCGGTTGGGCAGCAGCCGACGGTGGTTGGAGGGTAACCGACGGCGGTTGAGCAGTTGTTATGGGTGCGTCTTTACGGCGCTCCTTTGCACAGACAACAAACAAAGAATGAGAAAAGACGGGTGATAAAACAGCGCCCTGCGCACAAACCTTGCCGTAGCCCTGTGCAGTCCTCCTCCCCCTTCAGCATCCTTCACCACCCTCTCACCACCCTGGACAGTCTTTAACGACCCTGAGCAGCCTGCATGAGCCCCCGCAGGCCTCACGCAGCCAAACACAGGTGCAACAGATATTGCTGTGCTGTGTTGTTCCATGTGCAACCGCTTCATACTCCGACAGATGACCTCCCATGACTTCTCTTTCATGCGTGTGCGAGTGATGAGTGTGCAAAACTTCACATCATGTGGGCAGGGCCCCGCACCGCAATGACATCCATTAGTATTGTGGTCCCGTGCAGAGGAAGACAGGTCGTCAATGCATGCCGTGCCAGGGTTCCTGTCCAGAATTGAACCCGAGTTTCTCCTGCGCGCTGCCTTCTTCTTCTTGAGAATGGACGGTGACGCCAGTGAAGACTGGCCAACAGTGGCACAGGATGCATTCACAGGGATGCGGATCTCACAGGGCAGCACATCGCTCCTGACTGGACCTTTTTTTTTGTCCAGACCAAGATGAGCTGGCGTAGCCTACTCACTGTGCGGTACTCGAGACAACCTCTCGGAATCAACGTTCAGAGCTGTCCAGTTCCATAGCACATCGCTCCTGACTGCGTCTCCCCAAAAAAGAGGCACAGCATCGCAGCACCCCTCGGCAGTGCAGAAGCACTTCAGGGTGGACGGTGTGCCCTTTTACAAAGCAACATCGCCGCATTGCTCCCAAACAGTGACGGTCCGCTTTGTCGGAAATACAAAGCACAGCGTTACCACATCCCGCAGCGCACCGCATCCACTGCGACAGGGACATTTTCACCCTCGACCAGAATCGCCAATAATGCTGCCTCTCATCTCCTTGTGATTGTGGTTAGTGCGTCTGGCAATGCATGTTACCAAAGTGTGGCCAATGGTGTGGAGGAGGCACACCTGCTGTATGCTCCAACCTTAATAATGTACTACTGTCAAGCAGCATCGGACCATTCCATTTCCTGGCAGCCAGCCATGTGTGCACAAGGGCTCATGCAACGCCCCTCATCTGCGATGAAAAGAAGATGAGCACTACTCACGGTGCAGTCTGTTTGTGAACATCCTGGTAGCCATAAGATGCATCGTATAGAACCACGTGTGGACTGCATGCAGCATAAGATAGGATAGGATGCACAGCATAGGACCACGTACAGCATAGGATAGCATGCAATGCATAGCATAAGACCACCTGTCAACTGCACGCACGTGTTGTACCCACACAATGTGTGTTGGGATGTCATGCACTGGCCCTTGACGCGTCCCACCAGTACACGGCCCCTACACCGTGGACCCCTTCCTCTGAAAAATTTTTGCGTGATGTCCATCGTGGTCAGTCTCTTCGGAGTACACAGGGGCGGGGGGCTGCGTCAGGATGCAGTGTGTGGAGGGGCAGGATGCACGATGGGGGCGTAGTGGCCTGGGGGCAGGCAAGGTAGCCCTTGCCCGCGGTGGAAGCGGTAGTATTCCCGTAGACACCTGTGGGGTTGCATGGTTCCTGACCAACGATTGCAACCTTTACAGGGCAACTCCTGACCCTGAGCAACGGTTGCAAATCGTTACAGATGTGGGTGCAGGCTTTCAAAGGCGGCACTTACAGGGAGTTCAGTTGTAAGCAGAAGCCCCCCCCCCCCCGTGTCCAACGAACAGTTTTGTCCTTTTGAAAAAAACGGTCTGAACAGGAGTGTTCGTTGGGCACACTGTTCGGTGCGCGCGACAACATTGTGAAACGGCGGTAACACATTCCTAGGCACAAGTTGCCCAGCCCATTCAAAGCACAATGCTGATGGAGGCCTCCAATTAGCACTTTTCAGAATAGAAGCCCTTGTTGCGGTCCCGCTTCATTTGGAAAAATTGAACATGCTCCCCGGGCTTGGAGCCCTTCTTGTTCTTGGCACGGGCAGAAGTGGTGGCACCGCTTGTATAGCACCTCCTGGCCGGGTGCAAGCAGAGAATCAGTCATGGTGGGCAATAGAGGTCCTGTAGTTGAGGGACACCATTCCCTCACAACCTGCTTTACAAATTTGTCCACCATTACTGCAAGATACATCACAAAAGTCCCTCATTTCCCCAAAGCTTTAGGCTGAAACCGCGGTTCTGGAGCCTGGTACCTATTTAAGTACCTAATTAATTGGGTCCTCAAAAAATACGGTCCGAACGGAAGTGTTCATTGGACACAATGTTCGTTGGACACGGAGGGGGGGGGGGTAAATATCGTGCGAGCATGCAAAGTGTCACACCACACTCATGTGATACCTTAAAAAAGCAAAAAGAACACCTTTCTTATTCGGGGTGTATGACAAGACCAGAGTTAGAGCACACTTTTTTGTTGTTTGTTTTTTACTTTCAAATGGAGCACAGAAAAAATCTGATCTGACCACCATGACTACTTGGAGAGATGAAATGAGGCAAACTCACTCACTCACACGACAGACAGTTTGAGTACTCCAAGCAAGGGCAATGCCATGGAGCCGTGCGCTGATGGCTCATGACATGAGAACAGAAGCGCAGTGAGGACAAGGAGGCATGTGGATGAGAATGAAACCAATGGAGGGCCAAAAAGAAAGGCGTTCATGAAATTGATGCAACCAATGTAGGCTCGCAGAAGATTGGTGAATACTGTGGAGAGTTGGTAAGGATTTCCACCCGGGGTCCTAACATGCGCGCATGGTGTATCCTTTTCTCTTTTGGCTTGGGTGATGCCCATGATGCGCTGTGAGAGATTGTTTTGATGCATGCCACTTTGTTCCCCGTTTGGTAGGCCCATGTTTCGAACTTTATTCAGCCCAATATGGCAAGGGATACATGGCCAATTCCCATCCTATTATTAGAATGGGCTGTCGCAAGGGTTATGTAGCCACATTCACACATGTTGGCAGGAAGTGTGGCGTTGGTCGGGTAACGGCTGCGCCACCATACTTACTAGCAAGGTTCCAGCTACGTGTCTTGGAAGCTATCTACCAGTTTGAGCCCTAGTGGAGTGATGGGGTACTTGAATGGGGACTTGTAGGCATCGCAGGCACTAGGTACCTCAGCACAAGCCAAGGATTGTGTGTATGCAATGAGAAGGCAATGATGTACATGGGGGATATCATGCTCATGTGGAGCACATCTTTGCACAACTGTGGCAGTGAAAGGTTGATCAGATGACCATTTGCCTGCCGTTCTCTTGGTGCTGGTTTCGTCATGTGGGGTGATCTTGTGAGGGTTAGTCTAGGGGGGGGAACGCGGTATAGCGACCCAAAAGGGTGTGCACTAGGCACACACTGTGCACCTGTTACCCATATGTGCATTCTCCAATGATGAAAATCATGTACCCCCCTCAGCAAGTGTTGTCAATAAGATGGGGGGGTTGGTCGGACCATTTTTTTTCTGGCATGCGGCTGTCCACAAAAATAGGGAACAATAGGAAGCACACAATCTTTCTAGAAAAATAGGGTACAACAGGGACTACACAACATTAGGAACAACTCATCCATAGCATCAATGTCCATACTGTGACAGCCAACCATGGACATACCATGGACATCAACCCATGTGTCCATGGTTGGCCAACCCCCTGTGTGACATTTCGTCGGGTTGTTGTTTCTTTACAGGGCCATGGACAGTCACCCGTTCTTCCCTTTGCATGTTGCGTCGGGTCACTGCATGTTGTTGGCCGCTGCGGCCTGTGCTCCTGCTGGTGCGGTTTCCGCGTTCGCGGAGCCCAATGGCTCGTGTGCCGGGGCTGTGCTGGTTGTGGCGGGTGCCGTTTGTGCGTTAGCGGTGCTCAGTAGTTGGCGTACTGCGGTTGTGCTGGTTGTCGCGGGGTTGTTTGACAGCTTTTCCTGCTCATGCACCTGCACCCTCCGGTCGTCTGCAACCTGCCTCGCTGCATTTCCATGTGCGTGAGGCCCCCACCCGCCCCCAAAATGGCGCAATTCTTATTAATATCCCTGCCTTCAGCTCAAATGTTTGTTATCAACCTTCAAAAGATTGTTCTAAAGAAAAATGGACGATGTGTTCTCAAGCAGAGTGGCAGTTGGGATTTCCTCTTGGCATGCAATGTTCCGAATTGATCACATGACAGAGGGCACAGGCAACCCTTCACCATTTCCCAATAGCCGTTTGCAACTTTGAAGGATGTACAGACTGCACACCTCTAACTCTAACGGGGGATACCATCTCCCAAGCATGTTATGGGCGCGGCTTTTGCTGCTTTCCAAACCCCCCAATTTTGGCAGGAAATGGGAAGGAACTCCTACATAAGGCATGTTTGGGCAACACTAGGTGCACTTTTGAGAACCCAATTGTGAAAATTTGCACACTACGTGTGTGTTTGCGTGTGTGCGTGCGTGTGTGTGTGCGTGTGTGTGTGCGTGCGCGCGCGCGCGCGCGGACACCCATTCAATTCAAATCATGCTCAAATTGCAAGGTTCAACAACTACGTCCTACGACTATGCGACTTAACCATATGTTCCATTGTACGCATACCCCCAGCCGTTCCAGCGGTGTTACAATGGCCGCTAGAACACCGCCGGAACGTCACTAGAACAAGTTACTGGAACGTCGGCAGAAAAACAAAAATGAACAGCACTTTTCGCGCGCCCATTGTGCACAGTGCGCGCCACAACCCCGGGGGGGGGGGGGGGCTAGCAGAGGGCACTGCCCCTGGGGATTGGCTAACCCCCCAGGGGAGGACATAGCGGAGGGCACTGCGTCAAGAAACTGGGTTGAGGCTGATTGTTAGGCAACATGCAACATGCAACAAGATGGGGTGGCGTCGGTGCTCCTACCGCAACCTGCATCCTGCATCCCGTTTCCGCTTTCGTGCTCCCGTAGCGTCGCCCTTGTGGAGGCCCCCTTAGGCGAGTCCACCGTGCTATCGGCGGCCACGGGGGCTGAAGCCTGCGGGGTCCGCTAGAGCTCTTGTGCTTGGAAGGGTTGAGGGGTTTGGGGAGGGGTTTGTGTTATGAGAATACCTGTCTTATTGTCCCCCACGCATGTTTTGATTGCTTGATCATGTGTCGTACCTCCGCACTGCTTAAAGGTGTGTACAGTAATGGGCTAAGCTCTGGCGTGTGTGGAGATGGGATGGTGTACGGTGTGGAAACCAGCGATGACAGGTCCCAGGCATCAAGAGGCATCCGCCACGGAACTCCGCTGTTCGAACTCCTCTCGGTGAGTACTTTGATGAGCTTGGGGTGTCCCCGGTATTGTGTGTCTCTTCCCCGCTGAGATTGAGCGGGGACTCTGGGTGTGGTGGTAAACTGCGTGGAACCTCTGCCCCTGGGTCATTTTGATGAGACCTTGGTGGCGTTGCTAGCCGGTCTGACTGAGGGGTTGAGGAGCGGGGGAGGGGGGGGGTCAGGCAGATGTGCTGCTTCACTGACAGCACAAAGAAACAAATAAAAGGTAGTGTGTTCGGCCGACGCCCCTAGTGCCCCATTGGACCTCTGCCGGTCGCTCGGCACAGTGTCGTTGAATGTGCCTTACAATGGGCCAAGCCTCTTTTGGTTG